>ML778375.1:797446-808204 GCA_009831015.1 Picea engelmannii | reverse complement strand
GTTCCTCAACCCTTTCTCCTTTCTCGTTTCTCACTATTTCATTCCTTTTTCCCTACAGAACAACACCAGATACAGTGTCACTCGTTTTCTTTTATACATCCTGCCTTGACGATTCCACTTCCCATCTCCTTCGGCAAGAACAACGACAACTGTCTAAGCAACTGAATCGTCATCTGAAACGCTAACTAATTCTTCATAATGAGTCTATTTCACTTAACAAAAATCATACTCAGTCGTGAACTGTGAGAGAAAACAGTGACCCTCCGATCAATCATTGATCCAACGGTTCAGATCCAATCGAGATTTCACCATCGCGATTTCGGCATTTGCGATGTCAAACTTCACTTATAAATTCTGATACACAAAATTCCATATATCGGTCGAATCAACGATCCAGATGTAATTTCGGCTCAACGACCATGATTATGTCGCGATATCGCATATCGCGATTTCACAATTTATGTTGCAATCCTTACCATATTCCAATTCGCGAAATTCCGACATAGAATTTGATCAACGATCCGGATACGATCTCGTTTCAACGGTTACGATTATATCGCGATATCGCGTATCGCGATTTCAGCATTTCTAAAGTTGCTAGTTCTTGTCACTTTCAAATCGCGATCCCCGACACTCCATGAGAGTTCAGATCAACGGTCCTGATCATTTCTAGATCTGACGATCTGGATTAGATCTCGCGATTTGCATATCGCGATTACTCCCACTTCTCCTTGTATTTTAAAAGTGGTGCAAATTATCTTTGATCCGACGATGATCGGGTCTTGCGCTTGAATCCTACGGTCACTGAGTCATCTCCTCAATCATAACAGTACTCGCACTCTATGTCGAGATTCAACGGTCCAGATTACTTCTAGATCGACGGCTGCGATCAAATCGTGAAATAGCATATCGCGATTTCAGAGTTTTCATTGTAACTGAACATGGGACTCGTGAAATTCCGATTCTCGATTCCCCGATGAGAAAAACTCCGACAGCACCTGATCCTTTGCCACCTGTCTTTGCAAATGGATGGTCCCTATTCCTCCAGGATTTCTCCTCTGCACAATAGGACTTAACCCCTACGCTTAACCTCTGCACAGCTTCTGCAGTTCTGACGGCTATCGGCCTTTCGGGAAATTTGAATGGGATCCAACGGTCACTGGATCGTTGTCTTCCTTCTTCTCTGCAAACTCTTGCTGCGCGTGTTTTCTTCAATGGTATTCCTCCTGAGCTTTTACGTCTGAATCTCCAAGAGGTTTTATCCTTCATATCCTGCCATCTCCGCTGTTGCCATCAATGACAACAACCATCAACATGCATTCGTTGCTTGTTCAATATTTTCCAACAAAAGTGACCTCTTGAATTGGGATAAGGTATTCCTAGATTAGATTGTTTCATTTTCCCTTTCCAGTACACACAAATTTAAATGGAAATACAAGTTGTTGCACAACTAGAAATTTCCATTAGAATTTTCATTTTCTTGCATGCACAACATAGTGCTTTTTTGTTTCAGACATCGATTCTTGTTCCATATTTCAATGCAAGTCCAAAATACATATCTATCTTATTTATAAACTTCTCAACATGGTTGAGTTGTATGATTCGAGAATATGTGTATTGGTTTTTGATTTATTGCACAAGTAGTGTAATGATCTTGCCTTGCAAAATTCAAATTGTACTTCCCACTTAATTTTGTTCTTACATGGAAAATCTCTTCATGATATCTACATTTTAATCCCATTTTGTGTTTTGGCATTATGCTCTTCTAGCAATATCTAGAGACAAGAAGGTAATTGTTTGTCTCGAAACCGCATTTCCTTATGGACCATATTGATATGCACTTGCTTCTCAATATTTGTAGGTTCACTATATGTCAAATATGTGTTTAAAATTATGCAACTTTCCTCCAATGACCATAAATCTATATTAGGGGTCTCAACTTTGCAGTGTTGAGATTTTGGAGTTTAAAACACAATTCAACTATAGTGATTCTGAAGTTAGGAAAAAATATGAACATTAAGAAACAACATAAGTAGAACTTGGAACCTTGTAGAATTAAATTTATAAATTAAATTTATGTTATAGGAATGAATATTTCCTTTAATGAAAAGGAAAAACAATTTTAAAAGTTTAAAAAATGTAAAAACTTTGAAAAAATAGCAAGTGGAGAACCTGGCTTGTGTGTTAAGGTGAGGGTTAAAGTCTATTAGTTTAGCATTTTTTTCAATATATATTTACTTTTCTTTTCACCTTCTGGTTATGTTTAGGTGGGTTCTCTAGGGATATCCCAAAGAAATTTAATGAACTCATGTTTTTTTTAGGTCTATATGTAGAATCCAAGTTTGTCCCAAGAACCTGTTACCAAACTGAGAGAAAAACTTGAAATATTGGCACAAGTTGTAATACCCTCTATTATGTTTGTAAACCCAAGAATAGAGGTTCTAAGTTTATTGAACCCATTGTAGCCATAGCCAAGGTTTAGATAGTAGGTGATAAGTCAACCTTTTTGAGTTTAGAGTTGTGGATCAATGAAAAACCTCATTATACATTTGCCATTTGAAGATGAGTGGGTCATATGACATGTTTTAGTTTGACTATATCTTTGTACACAAATTCAAATTGTACTCTGGATGATCTTCATTTCATTTCTAGTATACAGCTATAATATTTCACCTTTTTGAATATATACTGAACTATTTATTTTTATAGTTTGGACCATGAAAATACAAGTACCTGAAAGAGAGACCCTTATGAAACACCACTTGGAGTGCAATAGCTTTATTTCATTAAAAAAAAATCATAACATTATCTCTCCAAGTATTCTCGATTCAAATATCCCATTTAGATGTTGTTGATAGTCTGGCTTCTCTAAACTTTGAAGACAATGTAATCTTGTGTAAGAATGTTTCAATGCTATTTTCATGGAAAAGGGTCACAAAATATTCTGTAGTCTCAGCATTGTAGCTGCCCCTAATGCACTCGGTAACAGGGATTGACATCTCTAACCGTTGTGTCTGGAAACCAATTAGAAATTGTATCGAAGTTTGAAGTGATTTTTGAAAGGAACTGCCTTTCAAACTGTGGTTTTTCTATTATGTGGAAAGGTTTACTCCGAAGTGCTGACTTGAGGATAATGTACTTAAGTTACTCTTGAAGTCTCTTATGTTGGGTAGATTGTCAAATACCTTATGTGAAGTACAATATTGTATTTAGTTTGTCTACTTGGAAAAAAAGGAACGACTCCCCTTAAAAATGTAGCATGTATTGATAATCAAGGATTATAATGCTTTGTATTGAATGGCCTTGTAAAGATAATAGTATCTCAATCTTGGTAGTGAGAAGTATGATCAATATGTTTATGTATTACCTTCAAAGTCACTACATTTTAGGTTGGAAACTTTTCAATTCATTCAAGAAAAAGAAAATCCATGCGGATTGTAAGTTTTTTCATAATTCTGTCTTATTTGATTTCTTTAAGATACATAAGTTTTGGCATGCTTGTAGGGATGAAGTGCACAACAAATTTACAAATATCTACACTCACAAGTATTAAAATCAATTTGCATGGAACTTGGTAATTCCGAACTGCAGAGGAAGTTGGTATGCAAATATGGTAATTATAGTGTGCATCTTTAGCTTCCCGTAACATGATTTTTCTTCCTGTGTCAGAGTTTGACATTGCTAAAGGACACATTGTCGTTTCCTGCTCATGACTACAAGGGCCAGACAACTAGATGTTGAATTTATATGAAGGAAAATGTACCCAAAAAATCATCCTTTTGAGGTCCCATATTTGACCTCCATCATTTTTCTTTGCTTTTTGGCATGTATTGTCCCTTCTTCTCTTTGTTGAATTTTTTTGTAGGAATTTTCTATGTTTCTATCATGGTCATTTTTGACTTCCTTCAAATTTTAATGGAGATGGCTATACTGAATAAGATATACAAATAAACCAAGTAGCTACCATCACTAGTACTTGCTTAACAAGTCACATTGCCCAATCACGTTTATATGTGTGGAAGCATATTAAAATGTAATGTGACTTAAATTATTAATTGTGAAAACAAAACAAAAAAGAAACAAAAAATGAGACAACAAAACCAAAAGAATTGAACCCAATACAATTCTAGATGTGACTGAATTATACAATTCTACTTTTGTTACAATGGAGTTACAAAAGATAGGCAATGTTCATTTGCCAGTAACAAAATCAGAATTGCTTCTCTATGAATGAAAGACAATTCAATTTTATTCCAGTAATACAAGTATCTTTGTTTACAAAATGACATGTAGGTCACAACCTGATAAACACTACAATATGGCCATGCAATATCACAATTGAATATAGCCATAAAGTGCAACATTAGAATTACATAAACCCAAACAACTGAACGCAGGTCCAAGTCTCTCCAGATTTGATGCATTTACAACCAATTAAGATATCGGAAAATATGGATTTTTGGACGTAATGAATCCCGAAGCATCGAGAAGATCGATTTCTAGACTTATGGGGTTCAAATGTCCATGTTTTACCTACTGACATGTACAAGAGTTGGGTTAGTTTTGATATAAAAAAGAATAGTATTCTAGCTAGCCTTAAGTAATTATTTGACACACAAAATATAAGCTTCATAAAGTTGATAAACTTAACAACTTACAAAGTTATTTGGAAGAGAATACACTTATAGCAAACTTGAATGTCTTTTGGAAGGTCCCATTGATAGAGGGTCACATCTACAAAAACAAATATGATAATGAGGCTTTAAAAACAATAAATTATTAAATTAAGAGGGTAGAAAAGTTAACATGCAGATTGCATACCTAACACTTGTCCCAACTCCACCTTCAGAAACACCAAATATCTTACATTTTCTATTTTTCTCTTCTTTTCTTATCACTATACTAAGCTCAGTTGTTTCTGGAAAGTGGTTTTTCTTCTTAAATCCATGTGTTTTACGCCTATAAAATGCTTGACCCATTTGCACAAGAACATCTGAATGATTGGAACCCCATCCTTTATGTGTGCATCTATGGTAAATGGTACGAGCTATATTATGTGATTTCTCCATACCCTGTGTACCCCAAATGGACAAGCTTCCATATTTTGTTGCAAACCATGGTCCATGTGCAAATAATTAATGCTACAAACATTGGCATAAATCTATCTTAGAATACCAAACAAATGTATGAAATGAAGTTAATTTACAAAAAATATGTAAAGTAAAGAAACATACAAAGGAAAGTACTAGTGGGATGAAAATTAATATGCATACCATATAATGTGTCATATGGTTGTCTCCCCAGGCTTCTATCATTTCTCTTATGAAGTCTGTAATAGATTTTTGAAAGTTTATTGCATCACCTTCCACGAATTTTTCCTTATCCATCAGTAGAAAAAAAGATGAAAGTGATCTCCAAGTACATTTCTTTTTTCTAGTTGATTCACGCCCTTCACTAGTACGATCATATTCTGCATCAATTAATTCTTCATACAATCCCAAACATCCATGTCCCCATTATTTTTCAATAAAACGAAGTTCCTTGACACCTGACATTGATGGCTTTGCTGGAAGATTTCCTCGTGTACCTGACCTCTTAATATCTTTTTCAATTTTAACATGTCCACCATGCAAACCTGCTTTTGAAAGAACGTGTTCAATTGCCTCAATTGAATTTTTACTTTCAGCCTACGGGGTTTTGTTCCATGCAAAAAAATAGATAAATACACCATCTTATCGACAATTCTCATAAATGCATGGAAATTGCACATGTGCACCCTAATCAATGGTATAGGAAACACTGCATCTAGATTTGGATCAAGTTGATCACGGTTGGGAGGAAGGTTTTGATGACAGCTCAAAATACCGCCATTCCAACTTCAATCTTTTTGTCTTTTCTTCATGCAATATAAGAAACTATGCATTGCATTTGCACCATGAGAAATGTTGTACATACACTTGAGAGTTTTAAATCAGCTGGAAGGTGCCATTCCACAAAATATGAACCATATCTTTCCACATATAATATTTCCCCTACATCATGTGAAGACATAATTGATGGTAAAGATGTTTTGTTGAAAACAAATTTCAAGGACTCATGGGACTCCTTGTTGACATGAAAAGTTCCCAACCAAAAAAGGTGATCTTCAGATTGAACTTGGAAATATTTATCACTTGTCTTATCAAGGTTTGGATATAATGCACGATTCATTAATGCGATTGAAACTCTTTCATATTTTTCATTGTTGACTAACTCCATCTCATCCAATTTTAGGACACCAATCAATTTCCCACATGCCTCCTCAATAGAGATGTCATAGTACCTCACCATAAGTTGTAATACCCTCTCTAGGTCATACCACAAGTTATCTTTTCTCATTAATGGAATAATCTCAATTGATACTTTCTTTTTCTTCTTACTTGCAACTTCATGCACTACTTCTAATTGATATGCATCTCCCAAAGAATCAACAATTTTTTTGTTTCGTAGTCCATGCTCCTTTTTCACATGAAAAGGGAGAGGAACCAAAATCTTCTTAATTCTGACATTTAACATTCCCTCTCTCATAACTTTAAAAATACTTGCATATGCTTCCTTGCTGATCCCTCTATCATCACAAACTACTTGAACATCCTTTACATCAATTGTTAAGTTTTCAATGAATTGGTTAACTACTTCTTTCCTCAAAGAATCAAATTCTAGTTGTTTGAGCATTGATTTAATGCCAGTTTTCTTCAACACGGTTTTGTACAAATCCACAATATCAATACAACTTGGATTTAATATGGACTTCACCCCAAACACCCTTTTTTTATAGGCACCTCCCCTCTTTACCATACATGATAATGGTTTCAACTCTTTTGATCTATTCCTCAACCCCACTAGAGTTTCCTTTATGAAAGAGAGTCTATTTTGGAGATGATAGATATCATTTTTCAACATTTCAATTTCTTTTGTTGAGTTGGATTTCACTTGAAGTAGTTCATCCACATGTCTTTGATTCAACATTTCTATTATTTGGTTCAATCTTATGATTTCATGATACTGAACCATATTTGAGTGATGGAGATGATTTAATTTGACACTAAGATCTTGGATTTTTTGTTCAAGGTAAATTCGATTACCATCCAAATTTTTACATTATCCTAGAAGACCATTGTTTCCATGGCATACAAACCGACATAGTCCTTTTATTTTTTTTAAATCGGGATGATATTTGGACATAGGGTCAACTAGATAAAGTTCTCCTTTCACACAAAGATCTAATGTTTTAGCTCCAGATTCCCTTAATACATTGTAGTCAATGTGAGGAACCAATTTATGATTTTGTTTATGGATCGGTTCCATATCCTTACTTAAATTTATGCAGGTAACATGGTGATAGTTTCTTACACCATTTTCATTTATTGAAGAGTCCTGGAAACAACCAATATTATGAAAATCAAAACATACTAGAAAATCCCACAATGAGAAAATCAACTTGCAGAAGAAATAATTTCGGATATCTTCTAAAGAAAATACAACTTTTTAAATATTGAGGCATACCTCAAAGCTATCAGGCATCTTGTAGAATATTGTAAATTCAACTAATCTTGTATGTTTGCATCTGAAGACAATATAGATTAAAAACCAGTGATTAGAAAATAAGAAACCAATCTTATAACAATATAAAATCTAAATGAATAAATGACATGTATCCCACTTGGGTTTATTCTCCCTCTAATATGAGCATTTTCTAATTAGTTAGATATATTTATTCACAATAATCAATAGACTTCTAAGTTTTTGTCATTAGAACAAAAATATAATCACCAACAAAAGTAATAGATGGATTTTTTAATGAAGCATAGAGTATGAAAGGTTCCCTTTCACATTTGTCTTCTACATTGTGAACCCAATCCCTTCATCTCCTTACACCTACTTGAGATATCTCTAAAGTATCTCACCGTAGGTTTTTTGAAATCCAACACTAAAACTGCCATTTTTTGCAGATTTAGGGGATATCCAAATAAGGAATATAGTTGTTTATTGTAGAAAAACAACTCAGTGCATTGAATTTAAAATTTAATCTTATCAGAATATGGCAGGGCACCAACTTTTAACACATCTGGTAGGGGTTCAACACAATCTTTAATTCTATTAACTGGAATAGGATGTTGACTTATTTAGTCTCTTATGTTGATATGTTCAGATTGGATTACAACCTTTAGCTATGCGAACAATGGTAGCTTTCACAGTGCCTCATAGGTAATTGGACACACATGTTCTTGAACCACCTAACAAGAAGGGATCTCTAAAAAAAATGGACTAGTCGGTGCTCAGAAGCCATCTAATGTTAAATTTGGCCAAAATAAGAAAATCAAAGAAGCTCCATTGGCATCACTAGAATGTGGTGTTGAAAATCTTTCCATTTCCAAAAGACCCCCAAAACCAACTGAAGCACTTCTTATTGAAGACAGGCCTGCAAGTTATAAATTGTTTGGGCAACAACTATTTTCCTCGTAAGATACGTGTAGCTCACCTGAAATGGTAAGACTACATACAAACATATTCATCTATTTATTTAACACAACTTTTATTTCTGTTGACTGAAATGTGATGCTAACTATTTTATTCTCTTGTGTTGATATGTCAAGACTGGACTACAGCCTTCAACTACGAGGATGATGCCACCTTTGACAGTGCCTCAGGGTTTATTGGTCACACTTGTCGTCAAGCTAGCCATCAAGAAGAGGCAAAATAATGGGCTAGTCAGTGCTCAGAAGCCATCTAAAGTTAGAGACAACCAAAGGAATAAAACCAAAGACAACCCACAAAATCCCATCTCACTTATAGAGGAAAGGGGTGTGGGAAGTTTTTGGGAAAATTAATAATACAAGAGATACCGTTTTTACCCACCTAGATTCCATCAGTCTATTTTTTCGAGCAGCTTCAAGGCACTCCAAGGGAATTCTTTAGGAGATTAGAGTTCTTCATAATTATATCTAACTGCGTTGAACATCAATAATCTTTTTTTCAGTTCTCTAGTTGTACAAAATTCATCAATAATGTTGTGTTTATTTGGACTGAAAGGATTGTACAATGGGAATTCTTTTGAAACATAGATCTCTTCGAAGCTAAAATTGTGTTCTTCTACCCCTCAAACTAGATTGTATATTTAGACAGAATTTCATCAATCTGTTTCTAAGCCCAAACAAGTCATCCAAAATAGTAGTTTGTTGTGTTTTGTATAATTCAAATTAGCTGCAGAGGACATAAATACTCATCGATGAATGGCAGAATCCACCCTTAGTAAGTAAGGTGCAGAAATTAGAAGGCAGAAAAATTGACAAGTATTTTTCCTGTGGCTGCTATTGTACATGAAAGAGGGAACTAGCACCAGAATCCACACCTTAATAAGTAAGGTGCAAAAATTAGAAGGCAGAAAATTTGACAAGCATTTCCTTTTATAGTTATCAACTCTTTATTTTTGTATTGAAAATATTAATTTTACTTGAACTACAGATGTGTGTTCGATATATTACTCATCAACACACAACACAGAAGAAAACAAATTCTTTCAATGTTAATCCTCCTCAATATACATGACCTAAAGGTTTTATGTTGGATCTCCTCAGAACAACATAAAGGATGAGTTTATCACAGAACATAACTGTTCTTGGACAAAATGGTTCATACTGGTAGTAACTCCAAGTTGGAAGAAATATTCCTATTTATTATTGGCATGTTGAGATGTTTATCAGATTATTCAGATTTGTAATTGTTTCACTTTTTTGTTGTTGTTTTCAAACTTATTGTTCGAGACCTTATTTTGAGGTCTTCAAACACCATATGGAATACCATCCTCACTCATGTAGAAAAAGGTGTTCTTGACGATTGGATTTTTGTTTTACCTCGAACTCTTTTGTTTCTGTTGTGAAAACCATAGAATTTTTCCATCCCTGCCCATGGGAATATGCTTATGGCATAAACAACCACACAATCATTATAAGGTAATAGTTAAATGCAAAATACTGAAAGAAAAAGTATTCAGCTGGTCTCAAAGAATGTGCATAATATGAGACCTTGATTCCAAAACTCGATGCTAGAAGATAAGACATAATGTAATTACTGATTCCATGTCCAAGAAGCATAAATATCCTGGACCATATCCAAACTCAGTAGTCTCCACATATTCAACACCAAGGATACAGGCAAACTAGGGAAAGTAATCTTCTAAGATAATTTTCAAGTTCATAATATGAGACCTTGATTCTAAAACTCAATGCTAGAAGATGAAGCATGATGTAGTTACTGATGCCCTGTCCAAGAAGCATAAACATCCTGAACAATATCCAGACTCAATAGTCTCCACAGATTCAACACCAAGGATACATACAAAGTAGGGAAAGTAAAGTTCTAAGATAATTGAAATGCATAAATGCTGCAAGCACAACAAAAGGAATATGATATTTTCTGTTGAGAAGCCCATGTTTACCAGGTCCAACTTCCAAGGAAGCTAGCTTATTTAGAAGCATGAAGTTGTTTTGATATTCTCTAAAAACTCAGTTGCCTACAGAAATGAAGCAACCAAACAAAGTTATTTTACTTTATCAAAGATTCAAGATTCTTGCCATCTGAACATTTTCCACAATAAACATAAATGATTCTATTCCTGATTGGAAAACATTACATGCATATTTGACAGGGGTTCATATCACCAAGCATTTAAAGAACCTTCTTCACATAAATTGAATATTCATGCATACGATGAAATCA
>ML778375.1:749544-788010 GCA_009831015.1 Picea engelmannii | reverse complement strand
AAGGGGGTCCTCCATACATTGGCGGATATTGGGGAGTACTGTACATGGGTGGTGGTTGGATGTATGGGTTGTGGTTTGTTGTGGTACCAATAAATTCATCTATCGAGTGATACATCCCAATTTGTCCTGGCCAAATGGTACGAGTCTCGGGGCATCAGGTAGAACTGTGTATAGTTATCCCGACTGTGCATAAATGAGGTCATATTGTTGAGCCTTGTTGATGGATTCTTCTTTAGTTTGGGGGAAGGTGGAGGCCACATATTTGGCAAGGAGAGGGACGAGTGATATGAGAAACCAATTGAGGCATTGTTCTTTGGTGGTTTATTCTTTGCATAAAATACGTCGTTGACGCCATTCATGAATGTGGTCAACGATATGTGTGGATGAGGTTTGTTTAAACTCGGAAAGAAATTTGAGACACTTGTCATGATGAACTGGTAGTTGAAAGAAGGTCAGAAATGTTTTGTCCAATGATTCAAAAGTCACATGGGACCCTGATTTTTCGTCCACATACCACTTGGATGATGGACCTGTGATTCTACATTGAAATAACCTTAATCGAATAGAGTCATCCATGATGCTATTTGAAGAGAACCATAAGTGGAAGGTCATGATATGATTGGCAGGATCTTCTCCCGCCTTCCCTTCAAACTTGGGAATGCTTGAAGGCAGTTTGGTAGGCATTGCGGGCCATGTGGAAACTAGGAAATCCTCCTAGGATAGGAGGGAGATTTTGCAAGCATTTGGAACGACGAGGATTATGTGGGTCCCATATGATGTCCGATTAGCAAAGTGGAATGTGTGAAAAATGGTGATGAGAGAAGCAAATGAACAAGAGACTTGTATAATATGGACCTTCACAATATATCTCACAATCGCATGTAATCAAGAAAGCATCATACATAAATCAATTAAAAAGAAGGATACATGTGGGTAGGTTGATTTTGTTCGCGTGGGAGAACAAATAAAACAAATTCTCATGTCCTGTAGAGATGTAATGTCCTTCCTCTCAAATAACACTGGACCTTCCAATAACACTCAACAGTAGGGTCTAAATCCATCAGAAGAGGAACTAGTGAAGGATGAAAGAATCAGTTATAACGAGGGGTAGATGGTGCATATCTCGAAAGAGCTGGTGATATTTCTCAACAGCCACACAAAATCTGATCAAGGTGCAATTGCAGCCCATAATTGCCACACGGGTAGATGTCCTAAAATTGGCCACTAGGTACCTCGGTCAAAGTGTGGTATTTAGATTTTCGACCTCAAAAATGGGTCACGGGCTGGTTCCCTTCCAAGAGGTGGGTGCCTCAAGGGGGGATGCATAGAACAACCAGACCTCGACCTTCGACCCTTCACGGGGATCTCCTTTCATTATGGTGTAGGAACACTTGACTTGGATGATTTTAAAGTTCCATATTTCTCAACTTCTAATGTTTGAAGATCTGAGAACCAGATAACATGGAGTTATTTGGATGCCTATCCCTGAGATCCTACCTAGACTAAATTTTTTATTTTGGCACCTCCTGTGGAGGAAAACTTAGTGAGTTTTTAGAAAAAATTTAGATGTGGTTGTTTTAGATATTGGGGGTGTGAACCAATCTCGTTTGAATTAAGTGTGAGTGGATAATTCCTACAAAAAATAGTGGGGCATTTCATAATACCTTTGGAGGAAACCTACTTAAACCTCCACAATTCAAGATGAAATTATGTGAGTGAGTAGTGACTTTGTGTGTGAACAAGTGATAAAATGTGCCAAATTTTTAATAAGTTAGGTGTTACCTTGCAACATGTGGACTTCATGTGGTCCTTACAATTCTTGACTACCTATCTTACTAGATGTCATTGGTACAACCTTTCTGAATTTTAAAGTCCCTAAAGAACTAGCATGTGGACATATGGGTCCTTACCAATCCTTTAAAATCCCTAATGTGATTTAATGTAATAAATCTTTCAAAAACCTATCCTAGATTGTGAGCATGTGGGCATGTATGGACCCATTACAATAATATTTAAAATCCCCTAGTGATGTAACCTAAGAAAGTAGCTTCAAAAACTATCCTAATCTTTTCAACATGTGGGCATGTATGGGCCCTTACAAATTTAATATGTTTTAAAAAGAAGCTAAGAGGATCCCTAGGGGACTTTGTCCTATCCTAGAGATTTTGTTCTAAGGGATATGGAATCTTTCTTCGATCGTTTTTTTGATTCTCAAGATCACTCTATGGTGTGAGATAAGAGCATACTCAATGATTGAAGTTTGATTTCTAGTCCTAATGAAAATGTTTATATGTGATAATAAATGATCTTAACTTAACTTTTACAATCAAAACAAGCCATACATGTGGAAAAATGAGAGCAAAAGACGAGAAATATGGTTCTTTTTGACCTCCTAAGTGCCTATGTTTTGGCTATCCCTTCACGTGGTAAGGGAATCTAAGTGTGGTGCATTTACAAATTGCATAAAATAGGGATTTTGAAGGCTAGGGGCCTTCAAAACATCACAAAAAACTCTTATAATGTTGGAATTCTGGATAGATGTGCAGTTCACAGTTTAGACATAGGCACATGTGGCACCAATGCTTAGAGAAATGAGGACCTGTTTGGCACACTGTGCATAGAATGCACTGAGAAACACAATGTTGTTGGCACACAATGCTCAGGAGGCATGCCTACGGGCTGGAAAACCCACGCACGTTCTGATACGCATTCGGGAGGAAAAGTTTAGGTGGAATTCTCCTCTTCCATCTCCAAATTCAGCTCTTTGGATGTAGGGCTAGGCCGGTTATGATCCCTGCAAAGAAAATATATCAAAAAGAAGTGCTCAAGCAACCCAAATAGGGAGGAAATTGATACCTTATCCCCAGTACGATCACCAATATGTTGTGTCCTTTTCGTCACTCCAATGAGCAAAAGAAAGGCACCTGCATGTCTAGTTGGGCCTGCTAGACATGACAGAGGTTAGTGTATGAATCAAATGGCTCAATCACATGAAATAAACAAACAAATAAGATAATAAAAACTAAATAAAAAAAAAATGCATAAGGAAATTAGAACCAAAATCAATCAAACAATTGACCAATATTCATGCCACCAATGGATAAATTATATTAGTGGGAAAACACAAATGAGAAAGGAGGACTTATGGATCTCCTCTGCCTCCTAGGGAGGGTTGTTGAGTCCCCTTTGTGAGAGATCTTCTTACAAATGGAAAACTAGAAAGTAAATGGTGAAGAAATCCAAGCTTATTCCCTCAAGAGGTGAGGTGAATATCTTAATGAGATGATGCTAGTATGATCCAAGAAGGAAATAGGTTCATTGTAGGAGAATAGAGGCAACATAACAATACGATGAGATTATTCAATTCATAGTGCACCAATGGCCTCTTTTTATAGCAATTCTTTTAGTCATTATCCAACCAATCTTTAGTGTGAACAAGGGGCCCTTTAGGGAACCCTTAGTTCTTTGACCAACCCTCCACTCGGATTCATCTTAGATTTGAGGGTCAAATTGACTTGGGAGATAAACCAGAAGTGGGTGAGGTGCCGACAAGAACCATAAATGTGATGTTCATAGGAGTGCACAGCTTTTATCGTACGCAGTTGTGCATTGGGCGTATGTGCATTCTTTTGGCTTCTTTGGCCCGCGCATGTGCGCGCGCTTCTTGTAGTGTTTCTGCACATGTCAATTTTATAACCAGTTGTATATTTTATGCCTTTTGGAAATTATTTTTTGGGGCTGCAGGTGAACTAATAGGTGTTTGGAGATGTTGGATTCTTGTAACCATTTGCGAAAAAAATTTCATTTATAACAGATGCCCCTTGATGTGTAAGGTTAGGATCATATGTATAGCCAAAATACATCAATGTTTCTTCTACTGAGAGTACCAATGTAATGAAGAGGGTTGATAGGAACTACAAAAGAAATTTGTTGTAGGGAGAGGGGAAACTATGGGACCCAAACCTTTCTTTAGGCGTGGGAAAATAAAAATTGTATACTAATGAGGCGGGCATGCCCCATGCTTGTGTCATGTAATTGAAATATGTAAGACAATAACTGAAGCTGTATGCTGGTGTAGATAATTGTAGCACCCTCCGGGGCAGTTTGATAATGGAAAATGATAATTATGATGGGGAACATAGTCTGAAAAAGAGGCGATGAGACCCGTAAGAAGTGTCGATGAGTCATAGGCATTGATGGCCTAGCAAATTTCAAAGGTCTTCTGCTAGTATAAAACAACTACAATAGTCAGAAAGTAAGACCCACTGTAACATGAGATTGTGTTGAAGTTGAATGTTAATTGGGTCAACGACAACAAAGATTAATGATGGTTCTATCTGTGTTATATGAGACTCCTCATTGTAAAAGTAATGAGAGTCAAGATATTGTCTCCCTTTGGGAACTGGTGTTGATGTTGACAGAAAGGGAGACACAACTCCAAGAAGAAAAAGGGATTCATGAAATCCACCGGATGAGGTCAAAAACTGATAAGGAACATGGACGAAGTCGAGATGTGGTGAGACTCAAGACTACCCTTGGTTAGGGATATATGTGAAGTATGAGTGGCAACAACTGGGAAACTAGATTTAGTGTCAGGGGGACGAATAAACGTGGGTTAAATTGTGCCAGAGGCGTGACAAAGTGGAAAAACTTAAAGACCAAGGGTACATGGACTGTGTGATACTCAGGGTTTATGGATGATGTCAATAGGAGTAGTAGATAATGAATGGCCCAACCAAGGATGACATGGGTTTCTTTTTCGGAAAAAGAAGGGTGCTAAAGGCGACAACAAAAAGCTATGTAAATGTTGGAAACAAAGGCTTTGTACAATTACCAAATGAATAAAGAATAATTTGGGATATGTGAAGATAAAGAAACGAGTGCCCCAGTGCAAGATGGCTTGGCCTATGAGGGTGCAAGTTGCATGGAGAAATGGTGGAGGGTGGGGGACCCATAGGTGGGTTTCTGTATGAGGTAAAATGGTTGGAGGGAAATATGTAGATCGAAAAATTGATTATGGATGAAATGGAGGGTTAATGATACTGCGGAGGTGCAACAAACGAGAACCGTGAGGAGATATCATGAGAGTCCATTGGGAAAGCTAGTATAATGAGGAGAAGTAGTATGTGTCTTATTCTCAAACATGCATAAGACTATTGGGACTCCCATCCCTAGGGGGTGAAAGAAAGATGAGTGTTAAAGTGCCAAGGGGACTATGAATGGGACAAATCATGTAGGGGAGAGTGCTACTGGGTGACAGTACCGAAATGTAGTGGAGGTGATAGTACTGCAGAGACGGATGTGAGGATCCTATAGGAAAATGTCGAGGGGTGTGACTTGAGAAATGCAATTGATATTCATAGGGAATGATTACGTGCCAGTGTTAATCATATACCTGAAGGGGCTGCACTGATTTGTGATGACCAAGGACCTGCTCATGTGAAAACCAAATACCTGACGTGAAAAATATCTGAAGATAAAAATAAGGGCACTAAAGGAGACAACAAAAAGCTATGTAAATGCTGGAAACAAAGGATTTGCACAATTACCAATTGAATAAAGAATAATTTGGTATAAGTGTGCAGATACAGAAACGAGTGCCCCAGTGCAAGTTTGCTTGGCCTGTGAGGGTGCAATTTTCGTGGAGAAATGGTGGAGGGTGGGGGACCCATAGGTGGGTTTCTGTATGAGGTAAAATGATTGGAGGGAAATATGCAGATGGGAAAAATGATTGTGGATGAAATGGAGGGTTAATGATACTACAGTGGTGAAACAAACGAGAACCATGAGGAGATGTCCTGGGAGTCCATTAGGAAAGCGAGCATAATGAGGAGAAGTAGTAAGTGGCTGATTCTCGAACATGCGTAAGACTATTGGGACTCCCATACCTAAGGGGTGAAAGAAGCATGAGTGTCAAAGTGCCAAGGGGACTATGAATGGGACAACTCATGTAGGGGAGAGTGCTATTGGGTGATAGTACCAAAATGCAACATAGGTGATAGTACTGCAGAGCTGGATGTGAGGATCCTACAGGAAAATGTCGAGGGGTTTGACTTGAGAGATGCAATTGATATTCAGAGGGAATGATTACATGCCAGTGTTGATCATATACCTAAAGGGGCTACGTTGATTTGTGATGACCAAGGACCTGCACACGTGAAAACCAAATACCCGACGTGAACAATATCTGAAGATAAATATCATATAACAACTATTTGATAATTTTGAACATGAGCATGTGTACCTAAGCATGATGTGAAAAAAAATGCTCCCCCGGGGCCGAGGATGGATGGTGACCCATGGAATGTGACTATGTACATGGCAGGATCCTGATCCTGTGGCTGAAGACGACTCAGAAAATAGATGCTCTGAGCTCTTGTAATTGAGCATGGAATTTTGGTAAAAGGGACTATATATAGCTATGGGGCCCACAATGCCACCTCATTTGTACCTGCTACCATAGTGAGTTGACGAGAGGTTTTTAAAGGATATTTGGAGATTACATGAGTTTGAGATAACCGATCCAGGATTTGCGAGAGACAGGTTAGTGGTCTCATCCTCCTACATAGTAGTTTGGGTTTCTTTTCTAGGCAGGGTCGTATGGATGGCCGTACTATAGGTTTTTGTAAGGGTGGGCCCCCAAATGTGTGGGCGATCAAAAGATACCCACGCTAAGGTGCATGACTGTGTTGAAGACAACCGCAGATGGGGGTACGTGAGTGAGGAAAATAGGTGGTCTTTGGATGCATGCCTATTTGAAGTACAACTACACACTGTGAGCATCTATTTCTTTGACAGTTACGCACTAGTGCGCAACTGTGTAGTGAACAGGTGTGCATGAATGCACTCCCGTGGGTGTGATAGGTGCACATTGATGCACATATGTTTCTTCGATAGATACGCATGGATGCACAAATATTCAAAGAACATGAGCGCATATGTGTGCTCCTATGGGGGGTGACAACCATACACATGAGGCAAAGCTGGGGAGTTTTGAAAAAACTTATATGTTTTGGAAGTTTTTGTTTATGAATAGTGATGGCTAATCAAGTGTTGTTTGTGTGAATGTAGGTGATCAGTTCAAGATGTTAATCCACTAGAGGGAGAGGGACTGGGAGTGCCTTAGGGAGGCGGTGAGATATGAGCCGAGAATTCGGGGACCTTTGGTAGCCTGTGGGTTGTTAAATTTCTTCGACTTCCCACTGATATGAGCGCATGAGTACCTGTTGCAGTATCTGATTTCTATGTGGAGCACTAAGCTGAAGTGCTTCATTGTGCAGGGGGAGCAGTTGACATTATCTGTGATGGAGGATGTCTATTTCTTGACCAAGCTCCCTTTTTGGGGGATGACCCTAACTGTTGATCCCCAGTTGCCCAAGGATGTACACTTGGCAGACTTGACATGGAGGTACTATTTGGGGCCGAACTTTATGTCAGGTTTAGTAATTTGGGTTGAGGTGATTGATGCACTCGTGCATCATTGCATTGTAACGATGATTGTAAGGATCTATGGATCCTTAGTGACTCAGCGGATCAGTGGTCGTATGTTGAGGATTATGCAAAGAGTATTGGGTGGAGATATTTTTTCCTGGGGCTTGATGTTGCATGCCAACATGATGGGGTAGCTTAACCGGTCTCGGGCTGCCAACTCTGGTGAGTTTTCCTTTGGGTTAATTTTTGTGGCATGGATTTTGGAGAAGGTGTCCATGTTGCACCCTAGAGTGTTGTTGTCAGTTGCAGATGCACGAGAGCCATGACTGATGTGGTGGGAATTGATTTTGGTACAACATGGAGGTGGCAAGGGTGGCCATTATTTTACAGTCGATATGGCACGCGTGTGGCACCATATGCCACAGATCATACTGTAGTTCCCATATGGTGGGATGGACTTCCGGTAGGACCTGGATATGGTTTTAACTCCTGGAGAGGATTGGGACCATACAGGTATGTTTATGGACTCAATGTGTTGTGATTTTGATAGTATAGCATATGTTTTATGTATGGATGGATGCTGATGCTATCATTTGTTTTTTGTGTGTGCATATGTGGGGTTGCGAGACCAAGAGGTGGAGTTGGTTAGAGAGCCAACTCGTCAGGGGAAGGTGTGACCACTACAGGGAGAGCCGTGGGTGGGAGAGAGATGTCGAAGGGACGAGGCTGGTGCGAGGCTAGCCGATGATGAGATAGCTGGCAGGAGACGCATATTTGACGACCCTGGTGCAGGGCCATCACATGCGCCTTGGAGATATGGTGGCAGGGATTTAAAGGATTTATGCCACCGGTTGGAGGTGGTACTAGAGGGCATTCTTGAGGGTATGTGGTCCCACATCCAGGATGAGAGAGTCCTGAAGCAATGTGTGGGTGGCCGTGCCGAGTTGCAGACTTTAATATGGAAAGAAGTTGTAGCGGGGGCATCGATGACTGGAAGATTTACCCCTAGACTAGGAGGACTCCCAGTTGGGGTGGCTCCTCCTATACATAGAGGACCTAGTGGTGTCACTCTAGATGCACCATGCGTGCTATGTTGTATTATTTTTGTATTTATATATGCCTACGAGCCCATTTTTGTATAGGGTAGTGTGACACCTATTTTGTACCTAGAGGGATGAGGGGGCTCACCTACCTACGGGGGATGTATATTTTTGTTCCATTTTTGTAAACATTTATGATACTTTGATCATTATATATATATATATATATATATATATATATATATATATATATATATATATATATATATNTGATATCTGTGATTTTCACATGTGATGATGTTTTGTGATGCTTTTTATGATGTCTAATCTATATGTTATGACAAACTTTTGATGATTTATGTATGTGTGATGATGTCTTGATGTGATATATGCCAATCTAACACTAGGTTAGCCATATTATCTTCTATTTGATTGAATTGTCATGGAATATGTGTAAATGTAATTGAATCAAAATGTCAAGATAAGAGTCTAACTTGCGGGTATTTGCGGAAGAGGAAAGGATCACGAACACGGTACACATTATTGAGCTGTAGGATGACAAGTTGAGAATCTAATAAGACGCTAAGGTCATGAATGTGGTGGTGAATGGCCTCGGTGAGGAGGCCAATGACGAATCCATATTCCTCTTGGTTTTTGGTTGCTGAGCCCAAACATATGTTATTGGAGTGGAGCAGTTCATGTGAGGGGGTATAGAGGGCCCAAGCATCCAAAGCGAGAGTTTGTGTCCATCGGCTAGCTTCGTCAGTGTAACCGATGTGGTAAGCCGATGGAGGAGACATGTGTCAATAACACAAATGGTAGATCAGACATAAGGCATGGAGGGGAAACTAAAGACTAAAAACTCTACAAATGTGTAAAAAATAGAAAGCCTAGTGTAGAATGACTGCGCTCAGGTGTAAAATTTCTTTAAGTACAACCTGTTGATGGGTTCTTTGAGAGGGTATCCTTCTGGAGAGGCCATGATGTATGTGCCTTTAGTGAGGAAATGTTGGATGATGTAATTTCCATTCCCTATTGACTCAAATTTTCCATGATTGAGGGTATCGTGTGCGATATCATAGGCTAGGATGAGGTCTTCTTCGTTAAATGAGAGAAGGTTGACATGGTAGTCAAAGGAGGATTTCGACCATTTTTTAGCTACCTCATTGTTCTGTAATCAAGATCGATGGTCTTCATCCAATGACTCTAAGTTCAGCAAGCACTTCTCCATTGGATCAATTTTAGGTAATATCTCGATGGCGGTGCACAACATGGGAATTTCACACTCAATGGGGAGAGTGGTTTCGACCCCATGGACGAGATGAAATGGTGTAAAACCAGTGGTAGTTTTAACTGTCATGCGATAGTACCATAGTGATGAAAACAAAATATGATGCCAGTTGGTCTTATGTTTGTTAACAGTGCGCTGCAACATGGTTTTGAGGATTTTTTTAACAGCCTCGACCTGTCTATTGGAATGAGGGTAGTATGGGGAGGAAAAATTGTGGGAGAAGCCTAACTTTGAGGAGAGTTCGATGAATATCTTAGTCTCCAAGTTTTCACGTTGATCAGAGACTAACTGTAGTGGGACTCCGAAGCGGGTAATGACGTGGTTGAAGAAAAAATGCATTGTTGTGTCAATGGGGTTGTTGAATGTCGACATGGCTTCGACCCATTTGGTAAAGTAATAGACTTCCATGATGATGTACTTGTTTCCATTTCTATATGGAGGGTTGCAAGTCATGAAGTCAATGCCCCATTTGCAAAAGGGGTCGACAGTGATGACTGGATGTAGAAGAGCGGGTGGCGCTCATGCTTTGTTTGCATAAAGCTAGAATTTGTCACATCGCTTTATAGCATGGATGAAGTCATGAAACAATGTTGGCCAAAAGTAGCTTGCTCGAATGATTTTCTGGGTGGTGGAAATCCCTGAGAGGTGGCCATGGCAGGCACCGCTGTGGAAATCATTCAAGACTCTATCGGCTTCGTCGATGGTCAAACATCGACGAAGAATGGTGTCGACCCCATGTCGATAAGGAGATATTGAGGGTCCTGATGGTGAATGAGCCAATGATCATCTCAAGAGAGATGAGACCCGAATTTATGTGTCCTAAGGTAGACGAGGAGGTTTCCATACCAGGGGTCATCCGAGGGGATGTAGAAGAGGTTTTCATTGGGACAATCTGTGTTGACAGGTGAACTAGGAACGTTGGAGAGAAACATCGTGATGAGCTCAGCCAGGACAAGTGCTTTCTTGATTTTTGGAGTTGCAAACTCTAGGTCGTATTCGTAAAGGATGACGATCCATTAGGAAAATTTTCCATTAATTTCCTGTCGACTAAGCAAGTACTGCATGGGGTTGGAATCTGCCACGACTTTGGTAATGTGAAAGAAGATATAATGATGCAGTTTTTCAACTGTGAGGACAATTGTGAGGGTGAGTTTCTCTTCATGATTTTATTTCAAGGGTGGTCCTGAAAGGTTTTTACTAATGTAGTAAATAACATGCTCGCGGCCATCATCCCCTAGTTGGACAAGAAATCCTGCTACTAAGACAACTGAGGCCGATAAGTAGAGGTTGTAGTCACGATCATAATTAGGTGGACTAATAAAAGGGGCATTGGAGAGCGCCGGTTTTAAATCATCAAAAGCATTTTGGGCATGTTCATCCCATTGAAACGAGATATCATGATGCAATAAGTGAATAAAACCATGCGCGTGAGTGGCATAATCTGGGACAAAACATCGTAAAAAGTTGGCTTTGCCTTGTAGGCTCTGTAGTTGGCGTAAATTCTGAGGTGGTGGAATTTTTGTGATAGCTTGGACCTTGAGGGGGTCCACAGTGATGTCGTGTTGGGAGATGATGAACCCAAGGAGGCATTCGACGGTGATGCAAAATACACACTTGAGGGGGTTCAAGCAGATATTGCACTGTCAATGTCAACATTGTTGAAAGATGACCCGCAAGTCATCTAGATGTTGAGTGCATTTCTTGGATTGAGGAGTGAGGTCATCCAAGTAAGCGAGGATGATGCGAGTGAGATCGTCAAAAACATAAGTCATGGCCCGTTGGAATGTCGCACCTACGTACTTCAGTCCAAAAGGCATGACACGATATGAAAAATTACCCCATGGGGTAGTGAATGTGGTCTTATACTAATCTGCTGGGTGGATCTAGATTTGATTGTAGCCAGAGAACCCATCCATGAAGGACAAGGCCTCGTGGCCGGAAGAGTCATCGATAATTTGGTTGATGAATGGTGTTGGGAAGTTGTCTTTGGGACAAGAGTGATTGAGATCGCGAAAGTCGGTGTAGACACGACTAATGCCCTTTTTTTTTGTTAACTAGGACGGGGTGGGAGACCCATGACGTGTAGGCGATGGGGTATATGAACCCTGGAATGTGTATTTTGTCAATTTCAGCTTTGATAGCTACTTCTTTGGATGGGTGCAGTGGGCTTTGATTTTGACATACTAGGGTGATATCTGGCCATGTGTCGATGCGATGTTCAACGATAGAAGGATCGAGGTCGGTCATCTCTGTATATGACCAAGAAAAAATATCCCGACATTCCTGAAAGAGAGATTTGTAAGCTATGAGTTCCTCAGAGGAGCATGCAGCACTAATGGTGAATTCTTCTATGATTCCTAGTTTGACGAAAATGTCAATTTTTCTAGTGGGGGAAATATTGGCCATGATGCCTTCTTTAAAAGCGTCGGGAGCAGGGATAAGGTTATTGAACCAATTATACGCCCTGATAGGATAAAATCCTTGGTTTTGATTGCACATATGGAGGATTGGTTAGGAGGGTCAAAGGCTTCTTGTGAGAGAAAGAGCGCTCCATAATGGAGCACATTCCATGGGCAATCGAGTGTAGTTAGTTCCTCGAGGATATCTTTGTCACAGTGGAAAATGCAAAAATATAGGGGATCTGGGGAAGTAACATTGGTGTCTATCACCATGTGATTGTATTTAGGTGGTGAATATGTAGAGGGTGTATCGCAACTATGGTGCGATGGCGTGCTTGACATAAACCAAATGTCGAGATATCGAGGGTTGTAGACTATGGTGGGGGGTAAAATTTCCTAAGGTATATGAACCGAAGAATTGGGGGGATTTGGGGGAAGATCCTAAGACAGTCTATCCATGAACCATGGAGGGTTGGGAAGTGACTCAGGTGCAGGGGAGGTGATGTGGATAGTATCTAGAGATGGAACAGGGGGAATCACTTGCATCACGGGAAGTGAGGTGGTTGGAGGATTTCAAATAAGGGCAATTTGACGATGCCTGTATTCAATGATCGTAGGACACTGGTATGTGAAATGATCAAGTGATTCACAGAGAGAGAAAGGACAATTCATCCATTTGTTGATTGAGTTCGTGACATAGTGGATGTCAGTGACATGAGTACTAGATGACGTAGGTGGAGAGGGGTCTTGCTGAAATATTTGACGTATGACCGTTAGAGTCTATCGAAACTGAGGTAGAATGGGGAAATGGTGAGTGTAGTTGCCATACTCTGAACAAATGACACATGAAAATTTGGTTTGCATCCCTTTGCTGCCCGTAGTAGGGGACGTGGTTGTAGTACCAGGTGTGCTTGGTGACACGATGAGTGAGGTGGTTGTTTGAGGGACATCCATTAGTGGGGTGTACCTCTTTGTCGCATAGTGAGCAAGGAGATTTAACTTCGTTTGCCCCTAGCTTTTGCATTGGTGCTAGCAAGTGGGGGTGAGGGCGGTGTGGTTGGATTTAGTACTGGGATTTTCATCAGGATTGCCTCTGTTTGCAGAGGGAGTGATGGTTGAGGAAACATCGTAGGCGGGTGGAGATACCATACCGGAATGGCCAACACCATGTTGGGGAGGGTAAGAGTTGTGGCTACCTGGAAATATTGTACTCCAGGTGGGGGGTAGAAGAATGGAATTTGAGTAATGGATTGGGGAATTGTCTCCCAAACTGGGTTTGACCCTAGGGGAGGGTGAAATCAGGGATAAGTGGTGTTGTAGGGTTCTCATGGGGTTTCTGAGGTAGGATTTCTTCCACTAGTGGGACATAAGGGAGTGGATAAGCCTTTGTGGGAGGAATGGTATCTCCATTGTCAGTTCTGTTGGAAGATATGACACACACTTGTGTTGAGGGGTGTATGAGCGGTGGTGCTCCATGGTATGACCCCAACAAAGATAGGTCCTTGAACATTCTAGGGCCCATATCAATGAGTGGATATGCATAAAAACTAGTGTGGACAAGATGTAAGATGTTATCGATGTTGTGGGAATGGTTAGGATCGTAATGTGAAACTTGGTCAATGGTGATGATATTCTCGTTGTGGGGGAACATCATCATTTGAAACAAAGAAGAGGCCACAACCTTCATAGCATACATGTAGCTATGTCCAAACAAGATCTTGTAATCGAGTGGGGCGTCGAAAACTTCAATGTCGATAAGGATGGTTTTTCCCCCGAGTTTAACTAGGACATTTTGAAAGAGTCCTTCAGGAGAGGATGGTCATGCATCATAAGTTCTTAGAGTGATGGGGGATGGTATTTTCTCAGAGGAGACAAGTTTATACCATACTATTTTGGACATGATGCATGTGGATGCACCTTCATCAATGATACATCGATGAACTATGATGTTCATAATTTTGACTGGTATTTGGAAAGCTACCAAAGTGGGGAGACGTGGTTCCCCACAATCTAGATTGAATGTGATGAGTCTAGTATTAGCAGGTTCGACTGCCCCCAAGGCAGAAAGAAATTATTTCCATTGAGTGGGACAGATTTGGAGGACCTCCAAGATTGACATGGATGCAGGAGATTGCACCAAGTCATCGACCAGACTGTAATTGTGTGCCGCCTTAGCCTAAGGGTTGTTGACATTCCGTCGTAATGGGATGCGAGGAATACGTATGGGTGGTTTGGTGTTAGGGTATGGAATCATCAAAGGTTGTATGACTATAAGTGGATCTACTTGAGAAGTGGTGGGAATAGGTTTAGAGGGTGCATTGTATTGACGACTACGTGTTTGTAGAATAATTTCTTCTTCTCTAGTGAGGAGGATACTGCGATCCGCTAGATTTCTAGGGTTTTGATACTATCCCATCTGTGGTGGGGCAAGATGTATCTCTTGCTAGGTATTCATCACACCTTAGTGTGGAATATGGTTTTTCAATACCGCCGGGGGTGGTTGTTGCAAATACTGTTGTGGGGCCTGCTGGGGGGCAGGTGGCACTGGAGGATGTGGCGCATTCATGGAATCTTTCATCCATTTGAAGTCAACAATTTGGGGGAAATGATGAGTATAATGACCATGCTCACCACAAAGAGCACAAGGGAAGTTTTTCCTAAGTTTATTGTTGTTGTTCCTCCCTTGGAGTTTTTGTTTATTTCTCCCTTGGGGGTTTTGGTTGCTCCCAATAGGTTGATTTTGTTGGGGGTTATTTCCCCCTGGTCCTAGGTTATTATTGTTTCAGATTTTTCCTTTAATTTTGGCATTATTTGACTGATGGGCCGGATTTTCCGTATTCGGTTCTTCAAAATTTTGAAATTGCTGAATGGGAGAGGGTTGAACAAAATTAACTCCAACGTGTGGTTGTCCTTGTGGAGGAGAAATGGGTTGTGGAGGACCAGTAAATGGAAAATATAGATTATTTTGTGGTAATGATCCATAGGGTACATAGGAAGGCATAGCACTTTCACTAGTGCTTAGGCTGTAAGTTGAGGTAGAGGGAGTACCCAAACTTGGTTGAACAGTCAGGAGAAACATGGGTGATGACAAGGGTCCACTCATGGGTGGAGGGAGGACAATAAGGTATGGATGCTGATAAGGGGGGGGCAAGGGTAACAAGGGGGTTCTCCATACATCGATGTATATTTGGGATTACCGTACATGGGTGATGGTTGGATGTATGGGTTGTGGTGTGTTGTGGTACCGATCAATCCATCAGTCTAGTGAGACATCCCATGTTTTTCCTGGCCCAATGGTATGAGTCTCAGGGCATCAAATAATATTGTGTATAAGTATCTTGATTGTACATAAATGAGGTCATATTGTTGAGCCTTGCTGATGGCTGCCTCTTACGTTTGGGGGAAGGTGGAGGCCACATATTTGGCAAGGAGAGGGACGAGTGATCTGAGAAACCAATTGAGGCATTGTTATTTGGTGGTTTCTTCTTTGTATAAACTACGTCACCGATGCCATTCATGAATGTGGTCAGTGATATGTGTTCTTGAGGTTTGTTTAAACTCAGATAGGATTTCGAGACCGTTGTCATGACAAACTGGTAATTTAAAGAAGTTCAGAAATGTTTTGGCCAATGATTCAAAAGTCACATGGGACCCTAATTTTTCGTCCACATACCACTTGGCTAATGGACCTATGAGTGTGCACTAAAATAACCTTAATTAGACGGAGTCATCCATGATGCTTTTTGAAGAGAACCATAAGTGGAAGGTCATGATATGATTGGCAGGATCTTCTCCGATCTTTCCTTCAAACTTGGGAATGTCTGAAGGAAGTTTGGTAGGCATTGCAGGCCATGTGGGGTCATGCAATATAGGATCATTCATGAGCTTACTCATATCCGGTATGTTGAGGAAGGCCAAATGCGACATGTGGAATGTCGGTGGAGGATTATTTCCAGCCATGGTGTGAGAAGGTAGTGGACCTAACCCTTGAGGGGGGTTTGGTGGGGGTGTAATTCTCCCTTGGGAAGAAGTGTACCCTCCGCCTCCTTGTGAAGAAGAGCTAGTGGATGGGTGACCTTGGGTATTGGACCTAAGTAAAGTGGAACCCAGTAAAGTTTATCCCAAAATGGTAGCACTCATAGGGGTGTGATATGGTTGGGCCAGTGAGTTGGCAAAACTAGAAAATCCTCCTAGGATAGGAGGGAGATTTTGCAAGTGTCTGGAATGACAAGGATTCTATGGGTCCCCTATGATATCCGAATAGAAAAGTGGAATGTGTGAAAAATGGTTATCAGAGAAGAAAATGAACAAGAGACTTGTATAATATGTACCATCACAATCTATCTCACAGTCACATGTAATCAAGATAGAATCATACATAAATAAATTAAAAAGAAGAAGACATGTGGGTAGGTGGATTTTGTCTACGTGGGAGAACAAAGAAAAATAATTCTTGTGTCCTGTAGAGACGTAACTTTCTTCCTCTCAAATAGCACTAGACCTTCCAATAACACTCAACAGTGGGGTCTAAAGCCACCGGAAGAGGAACTACTGAAGGATGAAATAATCAGTTATAATGAGGGGTAGAGGGTGCATATACCGAAAGAGATGGTGATATTTCCAAATAGACACACAAAATCTAATAAAGGTGCAATTGCAGCCCACAATTGCCACTTGGGTAGATGTCCTAAAATTGGCCACTAGGTACCTCGGTCAAAGTGCAACATTAAGATTTTTGGCATCAGAAATGGGTCATGGGATGGATCCCTTCCAAGAGGTGTGTTAAGCCCTAAATATTTTCCCATTACCCCTTAATTGGGGCATATTATATTAGTAATGTTATTTTATTTATGTCGGATTTAGGCCATTAGTTGTAATTATACCTCCTAGTCTCCTATGTATACCAAGGACACATTTTCATTTTCAATCATCTGGTAATTGTACATTTATGTGGGCATAAGGAGGTTTCCCCCTCGAAGAGGCTTATTATTTGAATTTATCTCTTTTTCAAGGTGTTGATTACTTATTCTGAGGTTTTTCTATGCTATATTGATATTTGGTTCTTAACATATGGTATCAGAGTTCAAGGTATTGGGGTTTCACTGATACATATGATACACCTTGTAATTTTCACTATAAATTTTCTTTTAGAACATTTCAGAAGGAACAACTTGGAGGAAATTTAGTAGATGGATCAAGGTACGTTGGGTTAAAAAATCATCTCCGGAGGCCTTATACTTTCGGAGTTAGAACCTGTGAAAGATAGGGTTCAAGAATCATCCTAAACTGAGTCATTGTGGAATTTTCACTATAAAACATTTTCTGTAACATTTCAGACCCTAAAATCCAAAATATATTCACATAAATTAGTTAGGTATCTGTGGTAAAAGGTTCAACATCTGGGTCACATTAAAGTTGTAGATACACCCTGTGGAAGATAGGGTATCTGACTAGTCCTATTGACTAGTCTCAAGAAGGTGTTCCAGGTAAAACAATCATAACTTCTTCCTAGAGAATCCAAATTGAGTGGGACTAGTTTCATTGGATAGTGGAAAGTCTTTAGTATTTCTGGTACTAGTTTCAGAATTGTATATCAATTATTTTGTGTGGGGCACACTATACAATTAAGATCTTCTGGAAAGGAAAAAAATAAGCAAGTTGTGGGGAAGTTATCGTAAATTCCACTTGACACATCAAATTTTTATCAGACCTATGGCATTACAGAGAAGAAATATCATAGAACTACAAAAAAGAAAGTTTCATACCCAGAAGGGCTGAAACTTTGGAGATACAACAGAAGAAAGATTGTCTAGTAGAACCACCTCAAAATCAAGGTTCAAAAGTGATACTTGGCCAACATGCCATCCAAAAAGGGAACTTCTACACCAAATAAGCCTCTAGACAATTGTACTTGGAATCTTGATGAAGGTGAAGAAATGCGTAGGGACATAAATTATTTACAAAATAAGATAGTAACAAAATATGAACTACAAGAGATGGAAGCTAAGTTGGAGGCAAATATGGATGGTTTATAAGAGGAGATCATGGAAGGATTGAAAATTTTCGTAATAGAGAGGACACCTAAAAGTGAAAATGTATCCCATGAAATTCATGATGAGGACACAAGGAAGGGGAATGAAGAATGGAGAAACTCTAACTTTTGGTTGAAGACCAACCATGTTCCTAAAATCTATATGAGGAAGTTTGATGGCAAGGACCCTATCACATGGATACTTCAGATGGAGCAATTCTTTGATCTACATAATGTGCCACATACACAAAAGGTACAAATTGCTTCTTTATATTTAGAACCCAATCAATTTGTATGGTATAAATGGATTTTTTCTTGCAAATCACTCGTCACTTGGACAATTTTCATGGAAGAAATGATAGCACAGTATGAGGATACAAGGAGCAATACCTTCTTTAGCCAATTGATAAATCTCAAACAAAAGGGTTCAGTTATAGAGCACATTGAGAACTTCCAAAGATTGCATATAAAGGTAACATATATTCCATATGAGCACTTGATTGATGTATTCATAGGAACTTTAAGAGATAACATTCAACATGAGGTTCACCTTTGGGAACTCAAATCATTGGAGAATGCATTTAGGGTAGCAAGAAATGTTGAAGGTAAAAATATGGCTATGGCTAATATAAGGACCAATCCTAACATCTATAGAGAGAATAATGCTCCTTCTTCTAAAACACCTCAACCTATAAGGTTGACACTTGAAAAATTGGAGGAAATAAAATCAAAAGGTTTATGCTTTAATTATGACAACAAGTACAATAAGGGACATAAGTGTGGAGTGAATAAATTATTCTACATAGATTGTGAAGAGGAAGAAGAAAAAGATCATGAACAAGAACCATCTCAAGATGAAAACGTAGAATCAATTTCGTCTGAAGAGTTGACTCCCATAATATTGTGTAATTCATTGGTTGGAATTACCACTCCTCAAACCCTCAATATCGAAGGATATATCAAAAAGAAAAAGGTAATAGTCCTAATTGATTATGACAGTACTCATAATTTCATTCACTATAAATTAGCCAAAGATATCAATTGCTTTGTATATCCAACACCATAGTTTCAAGTAATGATTGCAGATGGAGGAACTATCAATTGCTCAGGAAAATTCAATAAGATCAATCTTACTATGGGGGAATATGTAATGAATAGTCCAATGATTGATATACCCATGTGTGGTGCTGATGTTGTACTAGGAATCCAATGGTTACAATCATTAGGAATAGTGGCTTTTAATTTTCAAGAACTTTTCATGAAATTTTCATTGGAAGGAAAAGAAATTGAGTTAAGAGGTATCACAGGGAAACACGGTAAGGTGATAAGTTCTAATGGCATGAAAAAATTATTGAAAAAGGGGAATCAAGGTGTTATTGCACAACTATTCTCACTAGATGTTCAAACATCTAAGCCATCTATTCCTCTAGATCTCCAAGGGATCATTGATAAGCATTACAGAGTATTTGAAGATATTCCCAAAGGTCTTCCACCCACTCAAAATCATGATCATGATATTCACCTAATTCCTGGGAGTGTTCATCCTAACATTAGGCCATATAGATACCCTTATGCCCAGAAGAGTGAAATTGAGCGCATGGTTGAAGAAATGTTAGAGGCTTGCATTATTAGACCTAGCCAAAGTTCTTACTATGCACCTGTGGTAATGGTATTCAAGAAAGATGGCTCATGGAATATGTGTCCAGATTATAGAGAGATCAACAAGATCACTATTAAAGATAAGTTTCCCATTCCCGTCATTGATGAATTGTTAGATGAACTACATGGAGCAATCTATTTCACAAAGTTCGATCTTCGTTCAAGGTATCATCATATTAAAATGAAGGGAGAAGATATCCCAAAAACAACATTCCGAACTCATGGAGGGCATTATGAATTTTTGGTCATGCCTTTTGGCCTTACAATTGCACCTTCCACATTCCAAGGGTTGATGAATTCCATTTTCAAGACCTTCATTCAAAAATTTGTGTTCGTATTTTTTGATGATATACTAATCTATAGCAAGTCTTGGGAGGATCATGTGCGACATGTTGACAAGGTGCTACAACTACTAAAGGAGAAACAACTATATGAAACCATACAAATATTTCTTTGGAGTGAAGGAGGTAGAGTATTTGGGCCATATTTTATCTCATGAAGGTGTCAAGGTAGACCCTAACAAGATTAAGGCCATGATGGACTGGACGATTCCCAAAGCACTGAAGAATCTTATAGGATTTTTGGGTTTGACTGGTTACTACCGCAAGTTTGTTCGACACTATGGAAGAATAGCAACACCTTTAATGACACTAACTAAGAAGGATGCATTTTTATGGACTCTAGAGGCAACTAAATATTTTGAACAACTTAAAGAGGTGATGTGCAAAGATCCTGTCTTGACCATTCCAGACTTCACACAAACCTTTATTGTGGAATGTGATGCCTCAGGAAATGGAATTGGTGTTGTCCTAATGCAATAAGGAAGGCCCCTGGCTTTTGAAAGTCGACCACTCAATATAAAGGACTTACACAAACCCATTTATGAGAAAGAAATGATGGAAATACTACATGCATTGAAGAAATAACATCCTTACCTAATAGGTAGACACTTCAAGGTCAAAACAGATCATGATAGTCTTAAATACTTCTTGGAACAAAGACTATCTTCAGAAGAACAACAAAAATGGGTAACCAAGATATTGTGTTATGATTTTGAAATCGTCTATAAAAAAGAGAAGAAAAATGTTGTGGTAGATGCACTCTCAAGGAAGGATGAAGATGTTGAGGCCTTTCTCTGTTCTATCTCGATCATCCAACCCGATTGGATAATAGAAGTAAGGGACGAATGGAAGAATGACGAAAAAGTGTGGACTCTCATTCAAAGGTTGCAACAGGATTCTAGTACATCAGATACATTTACATGGAAAAATGATTCACTATGGTACAAAGATCACTTATATTTATGTAAGAACTCCCAACTCAAACAAAATGTCCTATTGGAATTGCAAACCTCTCCAGTAGGAGGGCACTCAGGATTTTTAAAAACCTACCATAGGGTCAAGAAGGAATTTTTTTGGGATGGCCTTAAAAATGATGTTCAAATGTTTGTGGCAGAATGTCTGGTTTGCCAACAAAATAAGGTGGAAACAATTAATACCCTAGGTCTTTTACAACCATTATCCATCCCAAGTCAACGTTGGGAGGAGGTTTCCATGGATTTCATCACAGGGTTACGGAAGTCTAGAGGAAAGAGTGTCATCATGGTGATTGTCGATATATTGACCAAGTATGCACACTTTTTTGCACTCTCTCATCCCTTCAAAGCTAGTACAGTTTCCACCACATTCATGGAGACAGTTCAAAAGATACATGGCAGCCCAAATATTATTGTAAATGACAGAGATCCCATCTTCACTGGACATTTTTGGACATAATTATTTTCTTGTTTGGGTACTCAATTGGCTCATAGCTCATCCTATCATCCTCAATCTGATGGAAAAACCAAGATAGTGAACAAATGTCTGGAAGGCTACCTTCATTGCTTCATCTATGATAAACAAACACAATGGTTCAAATGGTTACCCTTGGCAGAATGGTGGTATAACACTTCCTTTCATACTATAACAAAAATGACACGATTTATGGCACTCTATGGATACCACCCTCCTTCCATCACTTCTTCTCTAAAATAAAAATCTAAGGTTCAAACAATGGAATATCACATCGAGCATCAACAACAAGTTCTCCAAATATTAAAGGACAACCTAACCATGGAACAAAATCATATGAAACAACAAGCAGATCAACATCATAGTGAAAGAAGTTTTGAAGTAGGGGATTGGGTGTTTTTAAGACTACAACCATACAAATAGATTTCCCTCAAGAAAGCCAAGAAGGATAATAAATTATCACCAAAGTACTATGGCCCTTACAAGGTGTTGCAAAAGATTGGTACTATGACATACAAATTGGAGTTGCTTTCATTTTCATGAGTACACCTAGTTTTCCATGTTTCATTCTTAAAGAAAGTTATAGGTGACAAGATCCCAGTTCAAACTATATTTCCAGAACTTGATGAGGAAGGAAAAATCATATTGGAGTATGAAGCCATCACTGACACAAGAATTCGCCAGTTGAGGAATAGATCCATTTCAGAGTATCTCATTAAATGGAGGAAACTATCGGCTGAAGATTCCACTTGTGAAGATGAGTCTTTTATACAGAAGCATCCAGAGTTACTCAAGCATTGCAGATAACACTTGTCTCAAGGGGAGGGGCATGTTAAGCCCTAAATAGTGGCTCATTACCCCTTAATTGGGGCATATTGTATTAGTAATGTTATTTTATTTATGTCAGCTTTAGGCCATTAGTTGTAATTATACCTCTTAGTCTCCTATATATACCAAGGAGACATTTTCATTTTGAATCATCTGGTAATTGTACATTTATGTGGGCATAAGGAGGTTACCCCCTCGAAGAGGCTTATTATCTTAATTTCTCTCTTTTTCAAGGCGTCGAGTACTTATTCTGAGGTTTTTCTATGCTATATTGATATTTGGTTCTTAATAAAGTGGGTGCCTCAAGGGGGGATGCACTGAACAACTGGACCTCGGCCTTCGACCATTCACAGGTATCTCCCTTCCTTATGGTGTAGGAACACTTGACTTGGAGGATTTTAAAGTTCTCTATTTGTCAACTTCTAATGTTTGAAGATGTGAGAACCAAATAATAGGGATTTGTTTGGATTCCTATCCCCTAGATCCTACCTTGACTATTTGTTTTTTTTTGGGACCTCCTGTGGAGGAAAACTTAGTGAGGTTTTAGAAAAAATTTAGATGTGGTTGTTTGAGAGATTGGGGGTGTGAACCAATCTCGTTTGAATTAAGTGGGAGTGGATAATTGCTTCAAGAAATAGTGGGACATTTCATAATCCCTTTGGAGGAAACCTACTTCAACCTCCACAATTCGAGATGAAATTATGTGAGTGAGTAGAGACTTTGTGTGTGAGAAAGTGATAAAATGTGCCAAATTTTTAATAAGTTTGGTGTCACCTTGCAACATGTGGACTTCGTGTGGTCCTTACAATTCTTGATTATCTTTCTTAGTAGATGCCATTGGTACTACCTTGTGGAATTTTAAAGTTCCTAAAGAACTAGCATGTAGACATATGGGCCCTTACCAATCCATTAAACTCCCTAATGTGATTTAATCTAAGAAAGCTTTCAAAAAACTATCCTATCTTGTGATCTTGTGGGCATGTATGGGCCCGTTACAATAATATTTAAACTCCCCTAGTGATGTAACCTTAGAAAGTAGCTTCAAAAACTATACTGATCTTTGAAACATGTGGGCATGTATGGGCCCTTACAAATTTAAGATGTTTTAAAAAGAAACTAAGAGGAGCCCTAGGGGGGATTTGTCCTCTCCTAGAGATTTTGTTTTAAGGGAGATAAAATATTCCCTCAATTTTTTTTTTTGATTCTCAATATCGCTCTATGGTGCGAGAGAAGAACATACTCAATGATTGAAGTTTGATTTCTGGTCCCAATGAAAATGTTTATATGTGACAGTGAATGATCCTAACTTAACTTTTACAATAAAAAAATCCATCCATGTCGAAAAATGAGAGAAAGAGAGGAGAAATATGGTTCTTTTTAACCTCCTAAGTGCCTATGTTTTGACTAACCCTTCATGTGGTAAGGGAATCTAAGTGTGGTGCACTTAAAAATTGCATAAAAGCAATATTTTGAAGGCTAGGGGATTTTAAAACATCACAAAAAACTCTTACAATGTTGGAATTCTGGACAGATGCGTGGGTCACAGTTTAGAAAAAGGCGCATGTGGAGTCAATGTAGAGAGAACTGAGGACCTATTTGGTGCATTGTGCGTAGAATGCACTGAGAAACACAGTGTTGTTGGAGAACAATGCTCGTGAGGCATTCCTGTGGGCTGGAAAACCCGCACACGTTCTAATACATGTCCAAGAGGAAAACATTTGGTGGAATTCTCCTCTTCCAGCTCCAAATTTAGCTCTTTGCAGGTAGGGCTAGGCCGGTTATGATCCCTGCAAAGAAAAAAGGTAAAAAAGAAGTGCTCAAACAACCCAAAAAGGGAGGAAATTGATACCTTATCCCCAATACGGTCGCTAATCTATTGTGTCCTTTCCATCACTCCAATGAACAAAAGAAGGGCACCTACAAGTTTAGTTGGGCTTGCTAGACATGACAAAGGTTAGTGTATGAATCAAATGACTCAATCACATGAAATAAACAAACAACTAAAGAAACAAAACTAAAATGCATAAGGAAATTAGAACCAAAATCATTCAAACAATTGACCAATATTCATGCCACCATTGGAGAAATTATATTAGTTGGAAAACACCAAAGATAAAGGGGGACTTATGGATCTCTTCTTCCTCCTAGGGAGGACTCTTGAGTCCCCTATGTGAGCGCTCTTCTTACAAATGGAAAACTATAAAGTAAATGGTGAAGAAATCCAAGCTTATTCCCTCAAGAGGTAAGGTGAATAGCTTAATGAGATGATGCTAGTATGCTCCAAGAAGGAAAGAGGTTCCTTCCAGGAGAATAGAGGCAACATAACAATACAATGAGTTTCTTCAATTCATAGTGTACCCATGGCCTCTTTTTATAGAAAATATGTGAGGCATTATCCAACCGGTCTTTAGTGTGAACAACGGTCTTTAGTGTGAACAAGGGGCCCTTTAGGGCACCCTTAGGTCTTTGACCAGCCCCCCACTCGGATTTGGCTTGGATTTGAGGGTCAAATCGACTTGGGATCTGAACCAGAAGTGGGCGAGGGCCCGACAAGAACCATAAATGCATCGTTCATAGGAGTGTGTGGCTTTTATCGTACACAGTCACGTATCAGGTGCATGTGTGCCCTTTTGGATTCTTTGGCCTACGCATGTGCACATGCTTCCTTTAGTGTTTCTGCACATGTCAATTTTATAACCAGTTGTATAGTTTGTGCCTTTTGGAAATGCTTCTTTGGGGCTGCAAGTGAACTAATAGGTGTTTGGAGATGCTGGATTCCTGTAACCATTTGTAGACAAAATTTCAGTGATAACAAACCTCATTCATGCCTTGGAAATCCTCACTTGGAGGACACTCTTCATTAGTACCTTCAAAATCCACACTTGGAGGAAATTCATAATCACCAACATTGTTGTCTTTAAATTCCCCACTCGAGAAAAAGTGTCCACGATTGTCATTATCATCTTCACTACTTTTAAAATTTCCACTTGAGGGAATTTCTCCATCATTTTCATTGGTTCCTTGGAAATCTTCATCGATACCTTGAAACTCTTCACTTGGAGAAAAATTTTCATCACAATCATATAAACGTTGATCATAGTCTCCACTTTGATGTACATTTTGATTATTTTCATTACTATTAAACTGTTGACTAGTTTTATCACCATCATATTCCTCCTCTTCATAATCGGTGCCTTCAAAGTCCTCTGATTTAGGACTTTCATGAGGAACATGTTGAATAAAATTTCTTGCACCATGATAAAAATTATGACTAGCCAAGTCACGGTCTCGGTCCGAGCATAAGCCCAATTAGTCTATGGGTCAATTTTTGTTTTTACATATGGGCAAAAAAAATAAAAAAAATGAAAATTAATTTTTATATTCAATGTTGTGTTTTTTAGTTTATTATAATGTGAAAGGCCTAATTTTTTTTATTTTTTTTATCTTAATATAGGAAAATGGCAGGAAATAGCTTATCTATGGATATATATGGATTACAACCTACAATAATGGCATCCAAAAATGCAAGTGGAACCTCCATGAGTGTTAGGCAAGAAAATGATAGCTTAACACCTGAGCTATCAAAGGCAATGAAGAATGTTAGAGAGTGGAAATTTGTGGAAGGTGAAAACAAAAAATAATATTCTTGGTTTGTTAAAGACAAGGAAAGAAACAATGGAGATCATATATATTTTTATTGTGCCAAATTAGAACATGTGCAAGGAAATTATCAGACACTTGTCTTGTTACTAGATATATGTTTGGTGCCAACCACATATATTGCTTATGCACTTGTCAAACGAGGAAGAACTTATATCAAGTTTATATATTGTTTCAAATTGAGAAATTCTAACAAGAATGAACGTTTTTTATAATTATGTCCATCCATCGTTGATGACATTGAGAAAGGCAATGTAAGTTTTTTATTTCTATTTTTGTGTCATTTATTATTTTTAGTATCATGGTAATGTTTTAATTTTATTTAACATGAAAATGTTATATTTTATTTTTACAATATTTTATGAACGACTTTCACATATGTTAGTGGGAATTTACTCTAGAGAGAATGATATCATGGATGTTATCAACACTTTTTATATTCAAAATACACAGGAAGGAAGGAAAAATAAACAAAAAGTAATGGAGGTTGAACCTACAAGAGTAGACAGAGAAGAACATGAAAGAAGAAAGAAAAATCATCATTCTAGAAATCCTAAAAGGGTTACATTTGAAAATGAGGAAATTGCAAATGAAGATTTTGTTGAGATTGGTCCCAATGAGGTTATCACTCCTTCTTGCAAAAATAACAGACAAGATAAATTCAAAAGAGCGATGGTTTATAATGAGTCTATTCCTATTGATTATCAAGAAATAATTGATTTAGATGAAACACATTTAAATCATAAGAGGAAGAAAACAAATGTTGATAATGTTCAAGAAGCCATCGTTAGCTCAAAGTATTATAGTGAAAGTTCTAAAGGTAGTAGAGAAATAATAACACCAGGTGTTGATCTAGAGGATGGTATTATGAAAACAACACAAAATGCCATTTGAAATATAATGAGGATGGAAATCTTAGTTGATGATGGCCACACGTTTCAGTTGAATGTGAAACAAATTTATAAACCTACAGAAGGGCAGGAAAAATATCAAATTAGAAAAACACATCACTTGCATATTCACAATTTGAAAGCATTTATTAGATACAATCCATATGCACATGTGGTTGACTACCTAGTTATTTTTGACCCAATGGAAGTTCCTAGGAGGGAAGAATTTGATAGATCAAAATGTTCTGACTACAAATATTATGTGATTGGGGGAAATCCTTTTGCATAGGCTAGAAGAGAACTGATACAAGAATATCCCTATAATCCTATTTTTGAGACAATCAAATGCATAATTTATGCCAGTTTAACAGATTCAAAAGCAAATTTACTAGCATGGGATCATAACATAGACAATGAGTACAAAATGTCTACGACCTTCATTCAAAGGGTGAGATTTATCCATAATGAATTTTCTGAAATATTTCATGGGGAGAGATCAAATGCTGATGTTAAGTTTTAGAAGCAATGTTGTATGGAAATAGGATTCCCACTTGATGATGAAAATACAAAAAGAAAAATATCACAAAGGAAGTGATATATTTAGAGTTGTGGATAACTATTTTCAATTGGGATTTAGAACTAGACATGTATGGGATTTGATAGATGAGATCTTCACCCTATGGGAAAATATTACTATGAAAAATCAGAGAGTTAAGAAGGCTAAACCATTGATATGTGGCACAAGTAGGACATGTCCTGACATAAAAAATATTCCTTATGATATGACTATAACACCTTGGATATCAATACAAGGAGTGAAGGATGATAAACTTATCATAACTATATTATCACATGTTAGGCCGAGAGAATTGTCAATGGAAAATATGTGTGATGAATTAAAAAAGTAAGTCTGTTGAGTTATTGTTATTTATGTTAGGACAAGAAAATTATTTTTTTCAGTTTAGCATATCAGTTTAACATTATTTTTGTTTTATTTAGTCACAAGATGTATATGACAATACAAGAGGAAATGGTCAAGATGTTGAATGAAGAAAGTTGGGATGATGTTAAACTAAATTATTGATCTGGATTTAGGCATGGAATGAACTGATTAACATACTGAATACGATAAACACAGAGATAGGAAGAATAACACAAATATCCGGTGAACAATATCTTCTATTAAATAATGAAATAGGCTGAAATAGTAAAACTCCAGAGCTGAAACTTGCTCGAATGGTGGTAGCTATCTCTGAGAAGAGATGTGGTTGCTACACACATCCGTCTGAGAAGAATGGATTACAATAAGGCTCCATAGGACCTTTTAATATTACTCATGAATGACAAAACCCTAGACATCCAACAACCTCACCCTAAAAGGTGAAACGCCAAAATTCATGTGGGACCTATGGGTAAATTGGTGTAATTGGTACCTCAACTTCCTAGGGTGGTAACTTTTGCATATGACCTCCGTTTTAGGTGCGTGATAGCCCATTGGAAAGGTATTTTAGAGAGCTACACATTCTTCCATCATATTCCAACTTAGTCTACAGTTTGTCTGTGTCAAGTAAAAAAAAACAACGTTTAGGGCCCCAAAACAACCCTGGAAGTACAATAAGATGTGCTAACATGAAAACATACAAAATAAGCCAGTTGGATTAGGCGAGAGGCCACCTGTATCCATATGGAGAATATGTGAGGCTTCAAGCAACCCCATAAGTGTAGAACTCACAATTATAAAGAAATACATAAATATGTGTTGAATAAAAAATAGACATGAGGAGCTAGTTGGAATAGAAGGGTGGCCACCAATATTCACCTGGATCAATCCTCCCCCCTTAGGAAGCAATTTTATCCATTGCGTTGAGTTCCCCCATCAGGTGAGGAAACTTATGTTGGATTTGGCCCTGATTGAGCCACTTGCCTTAGTGTAGGAGTTTCCCTGCCTTGACAACCTGACAAAGTTGGATCCGCTACTGGAGAGTTCCCTTGACCTGTGTGTCCACTATTTGATTGGTGGATGCTTGTTCTATGTAGTTAGGGTTGAGCTCTGTTGGTGTCAGTTGTTCGATGATCTCAGAGGTGTAAAATAACGGTGAAAAATATGGTCGAAGGAGGTCCACATTGAATAATGGATGCAAATTGCTGGGCCTGAGATATGATCATTTTCATGACAGTTATTATACACTTTTGCCATATGTTAATATGTGTTTTTCATATTTTGAAGGACCGTTTTGAAGAATTTGATGATAAAATGGTATGATCGGTATAAGGTACGTGTAATTCATGTGTAATGATTAAATCAAGTTTAATTCATCATGTTCTATGATTTCCAAGAGTTAATTCATTTTTTTTTGCTGTTACAGGGAAAAACGAACCTTGTTTCTAGTTCCAACACTTGATCCGGTACTCGTTCCAACACTCGTTCCGGTACCCGATCCGACACTCATTCCAACACTCAGTATTGCACAAAAACGCAGGGTGAGTTGGTGGTTATGGCATTGATAGCCAATGATGGACAAATTGGGTACATGGGTTTTCTTCATAATTGTCCTCTCCAGCTACTAAGCTCTAGAAAACTCAGTTTCAGTTGTTCAAAGAAGGTGATTATTGGCTTGCTCTGTTTCGGTAGTTAGGGCACCATTAATGAAATTTACCAATTTTAGAAGTGGTTCGAACCTCCTGTGGTCAACCACTTGGCATGTAAACATTATAAATACTGCTAGGATGATCATAAGATTGTTAAGAAGTAGAATAATTAGTGTGTTAGAGGAAAATACGATTTTGGATTTGTTTTGCCATTTTCGTTTTGCCAAAATTGTGTAAAACTGTGTTTTTAAGTTTTAACGGTGAATACGTTTTGCTGAAGTTCATGGTGTGCCTTTGAAGAGTAACCACAACTGTTGGGGGGCCCACCGACAGTCTGGGTAACCATCCTATGTATTTACTTGCGAATTAAATAACGTAGATGTATTTTTATTTCTTTTCCTATACATGAATTGTCATTTCGTTTTCTCATTGTATAAATTGTTGTTATAGTTTAATTGTGTTAGTTTCCTTTTGCATGTTAATATGAAGGAGTTTTTTTAGTATGCAATGAGTTCTTAGTTACTATAGATAATCTTAAGCTTAAGCCACTAACCCCCATGTGATTAAATAATAGACTAGAATTTATGTATGCTGAAATGGATTAGTTAGAGTTTAAAATAGAATTTTAAAACAGAGTTTTAATGCATGCTTTCTTTGACAGGGTTTCAATGGATGGGTAGTGTTAGTTTTAGTTTTTATCTTTAGATTTCTTATTTAATTGCTGCTTAGTTTTCGTTCTTTAGTTGTTGGTTAGTTTCCCCATTTCATTACTTGTCATATGCTGAAATATTGTTAATTTCTGTTTATAAGCATTTCTCTTTTTCCAAATTTGAATTATTAAATAGAACTAGTTTAGTTTACTTCATGCAATTTCTTTCTTAGATCTAGATTGAAATTTCAATTCATAGTTAATTATTGAGTTTAGCATAGTATGAACATGCTTCATTAGCCTAGAATGCAATTGAATTTATTAGAATAGTCTCTTTATATTGTTGATTAATCCATGATAGTTTCTTGCTTTCATAGATTAGAATATAGTTGTATTGTTGTTGTAGATAGATAGACTTTGCTTTGATAGATTAGAGAGTAGTTTTCTTATCATAGATTAAGAATTAGTTGTTAATATTTATTTCTTTCAATATAATAGATTTCCTTTCATGTATTGCATTGAGCATTTAGATTTCCTTTCACGCATTAGAAATAGTTTTGCATTAGGAATTTAGTTCACTTGCCTCTTAGGCTAGATAGTTGTTCAATGAAAAGTTTTACTTGTAGTAGTTAGTTGCCTATGCTTACTTCTCTTTTGCTTTAATAGGTTAGTTAGGTGTGTTTTATTACTTGTCTTTTTCTTTAGTAGGTTAGTTAGGTGTCTTTGCTTACTTGTCTATTTGCTTTAATAGGTTATATAGGTGCTTCTGCTTACTTGCTTATTTATTTGCCTTCATAGGGTAGTTTCTCATTGAATGTAGGTTGGCAAGTTAAATAAGTTTGCTTGTGTCATTTTCTTATTATGCTTAGTAGTTTGATTTTGCTTATTGTTAAACTAGTTTTCTTTACGTAGGATTTTACTTGCTTTCTTAGGAACTATCCATCAATCCTTGGCCCAAAAGTACTTAGGTTACCTAGTTTCAAGTTGCTTAGTTGGGTTTGTGAATTAGACAGGTTTGCTTGAGTAGATTAGCCTTAGATAACTGCTTTCATTAGTTAGACTATACTCCTACCAGACCTTCTACCTTTGGCATATATTTTTCTACAACTCTAAGTTTACTTACCCCAGGTTGACAATTTAATTGAGGGTTTTTAGTGTGTTTTTAGTGCATATATAACACCCATCATTTTTGGCACCGTTGCCGGGGAGTTGTCTCAAGGTAAAAAGTAGTTAGGAAATAGATCATCCTTAGACCTCAGCATTAGATTGGTGGTGGGGGAGCTTTAAGACAAGAGGTAAGAAATTGTGCATCTGCTATAGCAGGTTCCCCCAAACCCAATGGTAGTTTTTTTTTTTTTTTTTGTTTACTTTCATGAAATAGACCTAGAAACCAGATGGTAGCTTTTCTCTTTTGTTTTTACTTTCTTTCATGAATAGGCCTCGAGACCCACAAGGTAGATACATCAAATCATAATCCGACCTTTCAACTAAGGTTCCTTCCGATCTATTTGGGGGAAGGAATGTTCCACTCATACACTCCATAGACTGATACCGAAAAATAATAGTTAGCTCAACCCAAAGAGCTAAAGCAGTCTCTAAAGAGACTAAAACATGGAGCACTATACAATAAGAAATTGAAGCATTAATAATAGTGGGACATGAGGCAAGACCACTCGAGCCTTCCGCAGAACCAAACAATACAACCTTTGTTTTATTACCACCATCAGGAGATCCTAACTTTGTGGACATCATATTTGTTTGAACCAAGTTTTATCAAATGACAAGATGAATTCAGAAGAAACCATTAGCCCGAGGGAACTTTCTCAAATCCTAGCGGCAGTCGGGATTTTTTTATTTTAGGATGAACGCATCTTCACAATAGCCAAGAACTTGTCTACCTCTCCGAAAATATTAGAAGAGTCAAGGTCCTATGAGATAAGCAATGATTTTCCTTGCCAAAATGCAAAGGAAGCTGAAAAATTATGGACTACATCCAGTGGAGAGAAATCATCAAGACCTAAGATTGAAGAGTTCTCAACACCCATCTCAGCAGATCCTTTATGTACTTCAGAAATCAAACATCTAGAAGAAAATGATCTGCACACCATGATGAAGGAGAGCATAGAAATTACTTTTGATGAACATCAAGATTACATTGAAATTTGGTTTCAAGAGGTCATCATGCCACAATACTATTCTCTTCTTCAACACCCTCTGAGGCCCAAACAAGTAGGTTGGTTGGTTCTTCATATCCAGGTAATCACCGCGGTAATTTTTTCATACAAGGATATGAGTATGTTTCTTATCTTGCTCCACACATGGTTACATTAGAAGAGTTCTTACACTTGAATAAATATTTTACCTTTCTTTTTAGGTAGGATAGGATAGTAAATAAAAGCTGCATGTTGTTAGTTTAGCTTAGAGTCTAATGCAACCTCATTTTACATTTTCTTTTAATAAAAGAACTATGAGATACATGTTCCTATGACTTGATCTCATTGATCTCATTAATTTATTATATTTTAGAGTATGGTTTTTGCAAAAAAAATTAGATATCTTTGTAGGTATTTATTTCACCAAGAGTAGACAGTTTCAAGGAAATATAAAAGAAGGATTTGTCTTCGAAACATTGCTATACTTGAACCTTGTTGCCTGCTAAGCATCAAATGAATAATGACTTGTTGCAATTAGCCATGTTTTTGCAAAGATTTTCATATTCTTATTCTTAAGGAATTTAAAAAAGCAGTTGCTCTTGAAACTCTTCACCACTATACAAGGAAGTGGTACCATAACTATCAAGCCTAGAGGTCTCTTGTACAATTTTTCCAAGAAACCTGAGTAAGTGAGTCAAGTGTCTTTATCAATGAGTAACAAGGAGGTCTAATTAGTGGTTAGTCATGGAAACATCAAAATAACTACAAGGAAAGAAGGTGAGTTGAGCCTAGAGATACCTTTCTATTCTTTCTCAATGGTACCATCCACTACACACTAAATAGCTTGATTATATCATATCTTTAGATAGGCCATGTCCACTTAAGTACCCCTTACATCAGGAAAATTACTAAGGAATATATATAACGGAAATTCATCCTATAACATAAATACCATCCCAATAAAAAGAAAGAAAAAGTTGTTTTCAGAGCTGTCCCCCCCATCTTCTTGCATAAAGAAATCTTATACTAAAATATTAAAAGATGGAGGGCCAGTCTCTGAGGGTGTAAGAGGCTAACCCATCAGGATACTGAATAGGTCTACTGGCAGTGGGTACCAGCCTATGGTATGACTAGGTAAACCTGTCAGAGTACTGAACAAGCTTGCTGGCAGCGGGGCATTCTACCTAGCGAGGATGATAATCTAACAAAAAAAATAATAAATTTAAACTTGTCCTGATGTATGGAATTACTTGTAGACAAAGATGACATGAAATATGTATGGTTAATATAAGGTTAATGAACTCCATAAACTTGCCACTGGGAACTAACTTTGAGACTGTCACATACCCACTACCTCAATCAATTTTTTCTAGTCTTCTGTTGAATCAGAGCCCCCGAATTACCTACGGAGGCCCAGCACAAGCTAGCTCTTTCTCTCTCCCCGTTCCCATGTGGTTGCGAGTCATGGTCATAGTTAAAATAATCACGATGCCTCTTTGTATTTCACGCCTCGGCGTTACAGGGGTGTTGAATCGTTTGACTCTACAACCACCGAACCCCGACAGGGCTAGTGTCCGACCAATAGGGACGAATCCCCAACAGAGATAGAGAACAACCAATTAGAATAGGCCCTGTCACACGGTTAAGTGGAGTACAGGTGGCAGAGGGGGGATGCGACGCGGTAGTCGACAAGACAGGAGGGGGCCCCATTTTACACGCCACACTATTCTGGACCCCCCCCCATTAAAGGCAGAATGGCAAGGGGGGTCCAGAATTATCCTAAGAATCGTTGATCAAGGTGAATTAATCTCAACCGTTCGAGAGTTGCACGTATGATTCCGGACCCCCCCCCACCGCTAAAGGTAGAACAAGGGGGCTCCGGAATGAAACCTCAGGCATAGATCTGGGTGGGTGAACTTTGGCCATCCATATCTACTCGTTACTTTCCTTAATGCGCATTCACTCCTCGTATTAAAGACAACATCTCTTCCTCACATATAACTGTCGTTACATACCCTGAGATCCTCTGAAAGAATCTCATCCGTTCATCGGGGTTTATCATCACGAGAGTCCGAACTCTCGCTCACGGGACTCCCGAATTCTTGATCACTGGTTTCCCGATGTGGTTAATCTATCGACACGTAACCTCCATAAACCAGACGATCCAGATCTGTCCTGAGATTTCTACCATGGAAAGTCCCGATCTCTCGTCATCAGGATTCCTGATTTCGCGACTCCCGATTTCCCGAAATGGGTAATCTCACGGCACATGGCCTCTGTCATTTGGATGGCTCAGATCTATTCCGGGGTTTTTACCATGGAAAATCTCGAACTCTCATCATCAGGTTTCCCGATTCCGTGATTCCCGATTTCTCGAAATGGGAAATATCATGGCACGTGGCCTCCGTCATTTGGATGGCTCAGATCTATTCCAGGGTTTTCTTCATGGAAAATCCCAAACTCTCGTCATCAGGTTTCTCGATTCCGTGATTCTCGATTTCCTGAAATGGGTAATCTCACGGCACGTGGCCTCCGTCATTTGGATGGCTCAGACCTATTCCGGGGTTTTCACCTAGGAAAATCCTGAACTCTCGTCATCAGGTTTCCCAATTCCGCGATTCCTGATTTCTCGAAATGGGTAATCTTACGACACATGGCCTCCGTCAATCGAACGACTCAGAGCTATTCTGGGGTTTTAACCTCTATACACTGGGGTCTTTAACCCTCGGATAACTCCTAACAAATCCAATGGCTGTCAGGTTTTCCAGCTGAGATCTGACAGCTCAGATTGGTTTCTACCCATGCATTCTTCCATGACTCCCTAGACGTGGAAAAATTAACGGTCCAGATACTCCCATGGACCTTAGAGATCTATGGTCCCGACCTCTTTGCTACCCACGAAGAAACAAAGATACCAAATGGTAAGGCGTTTAACACCCTACTTCCTCCTACCAATCTAACTGTCGGGTGTGACCACAGATTTCCCGATGGAATATTGTTCGTTGATCAACACCTATTTAGGGTCAAGGTACTTAACCTTCCAGCTTCTTCTTTCGATCTGACGGTCGTGAGTGACCATAGATCTCCTGAAATAATCTCATCCATTGATTCGATGCTTCATCCTTATGCTGCCATCTCAGGTTTTCAAGAGGGTCGTTCCTCTTCATGTAGGGTTACTAAGGCCTTACGCCTTCACATTCGCTTTCCCGATTCTTGATGGGCTTTTCGAGGAGGGTATCTCTATGGGGAGGTTCTTACCCAGGGCACTATCTAAGGCATATAAGGGTACCTTTCTCCCATGAATCAGACATGCGATCTGAATTAGGTCAGTAAGCATATAAATAGCGATTTATGAATACATAAGGCATACGTAGTCTTTCCATTATAAACATGCATCTACCAGTATTGATCAAAACACCATACAAACATTCTTATAATGAAATCATTCACAATTTCACAACTTATGGGCATAATTATCAGAATAAACATATATATTTCAAGATGCTAGAGGCAAAACACTTATCAGAAATAACACCAGGGGTTAAGCAACTGCTGAGAGGGGTGCTCGTTTCCACCCAACCGTAGGCTTAGTGACTCCCAGCGGATTTACCACTAGCCACCCCTGAGCTGAGACCACGATGTTGTGAGATTGTGTCTCTATTTTCCAGTGACCAGGAGCGAAGGTTACTCTCCTTCCTGTCTACTATCACTCACTTTGCATATTTCCAGAGTTCTCTTCCTCCCCTCGTGTCTGCTCCCAATCGCTTCTACCCCATGCTTTATCCTCTTGCGAGGTTGCGTGTGGTGAGATTTCCCTCGCACTGGTCAGTCATGATGGCTCTATGGATGGGTGGTTCACTTGCCCATCCCACATTAATTCATGGGGAGCCATCAACCTGCCAACCTGCGAGACATTTAATTCGGGGCCAGCGATCTGCTTTTGGTTCTCCGGGCTAGTGAAGTCCAAATATGGTATTAATTATCGGTGGAAGTTAACGCCACCTTTCCAGGTGCCTTCCACCGCCATCATGGTCTCTTTTTCTGCACAACCCCTCTCAGCAGTACTGCAATATAAATTCATAATGTTATTCACATTCATTGACCTTTTCCATAAGGTCCATTCACATCACATATTCACATTCATGAGTTTTCCACGGTTCTGGCTAGTCCAGTTATTTTTACAAACTGGGGGAAACAGGGTGTTACAATTCCCTCCCCCTTAAAGGAACATTGTCCTCAATGTTCTTATCTTTTAACATGAATTGTATGTACAGAAGTAAACAAAATCGGATATGCCTGTCTCATGGCATCCTCCATTTCCCATGTAGCCTCATCTGGGCCAAAATGTCTCCACTGAACCTTTACCTGTGCAATGGTTCGGTTCCAGAGCGGGGTTTCCTTTCTGTTCAATATGCATTGGGGTTCTGGTATAAATTCTCCCTCCAATTCCACCTAGATCACAGACCAGTCAATTAAATGATTAGCATCATGTACATATTTCTTCAGTAATGAAACATGGAAAACATTATGTGCTTTTACTGTGGGAGGAAGTGCTAGCCGATAGGCTATAGGTCCCACTCTATCTAGAACCTCAAAGGGTCAATAATACCAGGGATCCAACTTGGCACAAGCTCTCATTTTTAGGGAACTCCTTCTGGGCTTAATTCTGAGATATACATGGTCTCCCCTTTTGAACTCTCTTGGAGTTCTCTTTTGATCAGCATAACTTTTCTGTCGGTTCTGAGCGACCTTCAGATTTTGTTTTATCTGAGTCACTTGCTGTTCCATCTCTTTCAACATGTCGGGTCCAAAAGAAATCTTATTTATAGGATTACTCTAGATGACTGGAGTATTACATGGTCTACCATAGAGGACCTCGAAGGGACTCATATTTAAGGATGCTTGGTAGCCGTTGTTGTAGGCGAATTCTACCAATGGTAGGTAGTCTTCCCATTTTTTGGGTTGATGCATTACATGCATCCTTAACATATCCTCTAATATTTGATTCACTCTTTCTGTTTGTCCATCGGTTTGAGGGTGATAGGCAGTGCTAAACAACAATTTGGTCTCCAAACCAACCATCAGTGATTTCCAAAAATTAGAAGTAAATTTTGTGTCTCTGTCGGACACTATCTCTTTCGGCATACTGTGCAGTCTGAATACCTCTTTCATGAATATTTGGGCGATATCTATCGCCTTGCAGGTTGATTTGATAGGGATGAAATGAGAAGACTTTCTTAGTTTATCCACCACTACCATAATAGCGTCATTCTATTTGGTTGAAGTTGGCAATCCAGTGATAAAATCCATGGAGATGGTTTCCCATTTCCATTCTGGGATGGGTAAAGGGTGTAATAGTCCTGTTGGGTGTCGATGTTCTTCTTTAACCTGTTGGCACTCTATGCATTGGGCCAAATATTTGGCTATGTATTTCTTCAATCCAGGCCAATAAAATTGTTTTCGGGTGGCAGTGATCATTTTTTGGTATCCTAGGTGACCAATGTATGGTCTTTTATGTAGTTCATCCATAATGAACCTCTTCAAGTCGTCACAATTTGGAATGTACAGTCTATCTCTGTAAGTGAGAAGACCTCCTTCGGTCATCTGGTAGTCTTCATATTTTACTCCAGAGGGTTCTTGCTGTAGGTACAAGGTCACAGTCTGAACGAAGGGATCTTTTTCTTGTGCATTTCTGAATTTGTCCTTGACATCTGTCTCGTAGGTACTCACCACTGCCAGGTGAATTGTTTTCATGCTTTTGCTAAGGGCATCGACCACCCTATTTTCTTTCCCTTTGATATGTTTGATTTCAAAATCAAATTCACTAAGGAGGGCCATCCATCTAGCTTGTCTAGCATTGAGCTTTGGTTGATCAAAGAAATACCACAATCCACAATGATCTGTCATAAGTGAAAATTTTCTTCCCAAGAGGTAATGCCTCCACATTTTCAAGGCATGCACTATGGCAGCCAGTTCTAGATCATGAGTCACATAGTTGACTTCATGTTCGTTCAATTTTCAGGATTCATAGCAGATCACACTTCCTTCCTGCATAA
>ML778375.1:729179-749089 GCA_009831015.1 Picea engelmannii | reverse complement strand
GATTAATATGTCATCAATAAAAACTAGTACAAATTTATCTAAAAATTTACTGAGTACATTGTTCATTAAGCACATGAAAGTGGCAGGGGCATTAGTTAACCCAAATGGCACTACCACAAACTCATAGTGACCATACCGTGTCCAGAAAGTGGTTTTATGGATGTCTTCACCCTTGATTCAGACTTGATGGTATCCCGACCTCAAGTCAATCTTTGAGAAAATAGATGCACCTCCCAACTGATCGAATAGATCATCGATCCTGGGAAAGGGGTACTTGTTCTTTATGGTTACTTTATTAAGTTGTCTATAATCTATGCACAATCTAAGGATGCCATCCTTCTTTTTCACAAACAAGACTGGTGCTCCCCATGGAGACACACTGGGTCGAATATAACCCTTATCCATCATCTCTTTCAATTGTAATTTGAGTTCCACTAACTCAGGTGTGCTCATCCGGTAGGGTGTCCTAGACACCGGCATCGCTCCTGGTGCGAGCTCTATCGAGAATTCAATGTCTCTTCTTGAAGGTAGACCCGATACCTCTTCCAGAAACACATCTTTGTATTCTCTCAGGATAGGGTGATCATTAGGGCTTGGTTTAGCACCTTCGATTGTTTTCAACACCTGTATTGCATATAGGGGACATCCCTTTCAACAATACTGTCTCATTTGCAGGGCTGATATTTGCCTCATCGAGACCGGTTTTCGGATCCCTTGGAGGGTTATCCTTTTTCCTTCCTTGCTCACACATTCTAAGGTTTTATATTAACAGTCCAATTTGGCTTTATGGGTGGCTAGCCAGTCCATACCAATCAACAGATCGTATGATCCTAGGGGTAATACGTTAAGGGTTGCTTGGGTGGGGAATTCACCCAACATTAACTGGCATGCCGGTATGACCTCTGCTACCCTTCTTTTAGTTCTAGTGGCTAACTGTAACAACCATGGTTTGGTTTGTTTTTGTGGCTGTAGCTTACACTTATCCACAGTCTTAGGGGCTATATAACTCAAATTTGAACCAGCGTCAATCAAAACAAACACCAAATGGTTGAAAATCATACCTTCTATTTCCACCACTGAAGCTTGGTGGTCAGCTTGGTTATTATCCAAGGCTGCATAAATCTGTGGCACACTCCTTGCCACATCATTGACTGTGGTAGCTTCCTGAATGTTATAAAATTTCTAACTGTTCTGTTGTCGGTGTGGATAGTCTCTCAGGAGATGCTCTTCTCCGCAACCCCAACATTTCATAGGTTCTCTCTTTGGGTTATCAGTCTTCACTGGTATAGGTCCATAAGTTTTATTTCCGCCTGATGATGGAATGTTGTGCTAGAGTACACTCCGGGATGGAAAGTTCATTTTGGGGTTCTTCTTGTAGTTTTTAATTCCTGAGGATTTGATCCCCTTTTTCTGACATCTCGAACCACTCTTCTGTTTCAAGTCTCCACGAGACTCTGCTCGATGTCCATATTGTTCATGACAATATGTTGCTTTTCGAATAGTGTCTTCTAAGGTCTTTGGCTCGTCGAATTCGATTCGGTTTCTGTATTCCTTGGGTAGCCCACTGATGAAGCGTTGCACCTTTGCCTTCTTTGCTTCGATGTAGGGTACATATCTCAATAAGTTGAGGAATTTGTTGACATATTCCTCTATAGTGAGTTGCCCCAGTTTGAGTTCATAAAACTCTTTAGCCTTCTCGTCGAAATATCTTTCCGACAAATACTTATTCCGGAAGTACTTTTCAAACTATTTCCAAGATAGGTCCTCCTCGCGGAACCCTTTCATATTCTTAAGGTCTTCCCACCAGATGGAAGCCTTTCCATTCACATTGAAAGTGGCCACTCAAGCTTTCAAATTCTCTGAAAAATCATGGACTCTGAAATATTTCTTCAGTCTAAGTAGCCAGGCCTCGGCTTCCTCTCCCTTCCTTATCTCACCATTGAAGGAGGGAGGTTTGGCCTTTCTAAATTTCTCAAATTTATGACCCTTGGAAGTCTTTTGCTTCTTCTGTTTTCTTCGAGAATAGGAACTAGTCTTGTTGCTGGAATAGCCTTCTGAATCACTAGCTTCCTTCTCTGTGGAATCGTCTAGCACTGGTCCTTTACCTCTGGGGTGGACCTTTCTTGAGGTGATCCTCTCAGCATGGCCACTGATACGACCATGTTTCTACATCTCGAGTTCATGCTGCATTTGTCGATGTAGGTCGGATAAGCTTTGCAGTAAAACTGCATTAATTTCGGTTTGCTTTTCTTGTTCTTTCATCATCCTTTCATTGTCAGCCTTGCAGCTTTGCAATTCAACCATGAGACTCCTCATAGTCTCGGCTAGGTCTGAAGGGGTTCCTATTTCTATTCTTTTGTCAGACTCTTTATCTCTATTGTGGGAGCCTTCTCCCATCTCTTGGCGAGTCACCATTTTCTGCATCTGTAAATTCCTGTGGCTGATCGTCCGCTTAGGTGAAAAGACAAACGCTGGTTATTAGTCAAGAGTTAGATATATTTTATAACCTGTGCATAAATTCATAACTTTCACATGTATACCCATATAACAAGGGTTTTTCATTTGGGTCTTAATCCTTATCTGTCCAGCCATCTTAATTGCAAGAGACTCTACCTACTTTAGTAGGTAGCCATCGTAACACTAAAATAGGACAACGAAGTTCATGTCCCAGATTACGGTTTCATCCTGCAATCCTTCTTCTTAAGGAGAAAACACAGATGACAATATCTTCTTATGCGGATCGTTCCTGAGTCCAAGCAGGCCAAGTGATGTAACCGTGCTCTGATACCACTTTGTCACATACCCACTACCTCAATCAAATTTTTCTGGTCTTCTGCTGAATTAGAGCCCCCGAATTACCTATGAAGGCCCAATGCAAGCTAGCTCTTTCTCTCTCCCCATTCCCATGTGGTCGTGGGTCATTGTCATAGTTCACATAATCGCGGTTCCTCTTTGTATTTCGCACCTTGGCGCTACAGGGGTGTTGAATCATTCGAATCTGCAACCGTCGAACCCCGACAGGGCTAGCGTTTGGCCAATAGGGACAAATCCCCAACAGAGCTAGAGAACAACCAATGAGAACAGGCCCCGTCACACGGTTAAGTGGAGTACAGGTGGCAGAGGGGGGATGCGACATGGTAGTCAACAGGACAGGAGGGAGCCCCATTTTACACGCCACACTATTCCAGACCCCCCCCCCCATTAAAGGCAGAATGGCAAGGGGGGTCCGGAATTCACCTGAGCACCGTTGATCAAGGTGAATTAATCTCAACCGTTCGAGAGTTGCACGTCCGATTCCAGACCACCCCCCCCACTGCTAAAGGAAGAACAAGAAGGGGGCTATAGAATGAAACCTCAGCTGTAGATCTGGGCAGGTGGACTCTGGCCATCCATATCTTCTCGTTACTTTCCTTAATGCGCATTCGCACCCCAACTTAAAGCCAACATCTCTTCCTCACATCTAATTGTCATTACACACCCCGAGATCCTCCTAAAGAATCTCGTCCATTCATCAGGGTTTATCATCACGAGAGTCCGAACTTTCTCTCATGGGACTCTTGAATTCTCAATCCCTGGTTTCCCAATGCGGTTAATCTCTCGACACGTAACCTCCGGAAACAGGACGGTCCAGATCTGTCCTGGGATTTCCACCATGGAAAGTCCCGATCTCTCATCATCAGGATTCCCGATTCCACGAATCCCAATTTCCTAAAATGGGTAATCTCACGGCACGTGGCCTCCGTCATTTGGACGACTCAGATCTATTCCAGGGTTTTCACCATGGAAAATCCTGAACTCTTGTCATCAGGTTTCCCGATTCCGCGATTCCCGATTTCCTGAAATGGGTAATCTCACGACATGTGGCCTCCGTCATTTGCATGGCTCATATCTATTCCAGGGTTTTCACCATGGAAAATCCTGAACTCTCGTCATCAGGTTTCCTGATTCCACGATTCCTGATTTCCCGAAATGGGTAATCTCACGGCACGTGGCCTTCATCATTTGGATGGCTCAGATCTATTCCGGGGTTTTCATCAGGGAACATCCCGAACTCTCATCATTAGGTTTCCCAATTTCGCGATTCCTGATTTCTCGAAATGGGTAATCTTATGACACGTGGCCTCCGTCAATCGAATGGCTCAGAGCTATTCTGAGGTTTTCACCTCTATACACTGGGGTATGTAACCCTCTAATAACTCATGATAGATCCAACGACTGTCGGGTTTTCCAGCCGAGATCTGACAGCTCAGATTACTTCCTACCCATGCATTCTTCCATGACTCCCTGAATGTGGAAAAATTAAAGGTCCAGATACTCCCATGGACCTCGAAGATCTACGGTCCCGACCTCTTCGCTACCCATGAAGACACAAAGATACCAAATGGTAAGGCGTTTAACACCCTACTTCCTCCTACCAATATAACGGTTGGGTGTGACCGCAGATTTCCTGATGGAATCTCGTTCGTCGATCAACACCTATTTAGGGTCAAGGTACTTAACCTTCCAGCTTCTTCTTCCAATCTGAGAGTTGTGAGTGACCATAGATCTCCCGACGGAATCTCATCCGTCAATTCGATGCTTCATCCTTATGCTTCCATCTCAGGTTTTCAAGAGGATCGTTCCTCTTCGTGCAGGGTTACTAAGGCCTTACACCTTCACATTCGCTTTCCCGGTTCTTGGTGGGATTTTCGAGGAGGGTATCTCTATGGGGAGGTTCTTACCCAAGGCACTATCTAATGCATATAAGGGTACCTTTCTCCCATGAATCAGACATGCGGTCTAAATTAGGTCAGTAAGCATATAAATAACGATTTATGAAGACAAAAACCATACGTAATCTTTCCATTATAAACATGCATCTACCAGTATTGATCAAAATACCATACATACATTTTTACAATGAAATCATTCACAGTTTCATAGCTTATGGGCATAATTATTAGAATAAAAATATATATTTCAAGATGCTGGAGGCAAAACACTTATCAGAAACAACACCAGGGGTTAAGCAACTGCTGAGAGGGGTGCTCGTTTCCTCCCAGCCGTAGGCTCAGTGACTCCCAGTGGATTTACCACTAGCCACCCCCGAGCTGAGACCACAATGCTCTAAGACTATGTCTTTGTTTGCCAGTGACCAGGAGTGAAGGTTACTCTCCTTCCTCTCTGCTATCACTCGCTCTGCGTATTGCTAGAGTTCTCTTCCTCCCCTCGCGTCTGCTCCCAATCGCTTCTACCCCACGCCTTATCCTCTTGCGAGGTTGCATGTGGTGCGATTTCCCTCGCACTGGTCAGTCAAGATGGCTCTACAGATGGGCGGTTCACCTCCCCATCCCTCATTAATTCCTGGGGAGCCATCAACCTGCCAGCTTGCGAGATATTTAATTCGGGGCTAGTGAGCCAGTTTTGGTTCTCCAGGCCAGTGAAGTCCAAATACGGTATTAATTCTCGGTGGAAGTTAACGCCACCTTTCCAGGTTCCCTCCACCACCACCGTGGTCTCTTTTTCTACACATCCCCTCTCAGCAGTCCTGCAATATAAATTCATAATGTTATTCACATTCATTGACCTTTTCCATAAGGTCCATTCACATCACATATTCACATTCATGAGTTTGCCACGGTTCTGGCCAGTCCAATTATTTTTACAAACTGGGGGAAACAGGGTGTTACAGAGACTATCTTGAAACTCTCTTGCCTACCTCTTCTTATATATATGTAGGAACTCTTATCCTATAGGTGGGGCCATCTTCTAACTGTCTCGTCAGACCAATTTGTGAAATTTATCTTTACACTTAACAAACAATAAATCTTCAGCTATGGGGAGAACTGACTGGTTTCCTATATTTTTTATTGTGAGGTTTCATAATACTTAGGTGTGGGGGAGGGGTTCATGAGTTGGAAAATGATAACATTGCCTAGAAGAAATAAAGCTTTGTAAAAATTCATGTATTGCTTTCATGATACATGTTATTACAACAAAAATCATTTTATTTTGAAGTGCTAAACTCCTGTGTGCTATAAATTGTTGTATATGTCCTTCACAAACCACTCTGTTGGTTTATTTTTATTATAGGTTGTTCATTGTAGGTTTGACATTACATATGCAAGTGGATTGAGTGAGCATGGTGGCAAAATCAACAACAATGGAACACTCTTAGCCTGCCTCAACTCCTATTCACTATGTTCGTGGCCTCTTAGGAATCATTGCCTCAACCACAAAGCTCCCAAGAGTTGGAGATCATTGATTTAAACACCACCAATTACCAAGAGAAAGCTATAATATGGGTTTCAAAACCGAATTTCAGAACATCTCTGGATCTAAGGGATACTCCAAGGAGTGGATAAAAGAGGAGCTAATCAACCCTCTCATAGTCATCACCCGATTGATTACATGTGAAGGTAGATATTCTGTCTTTAAATCTTGTCAATTTCAATTATTATCTCACTTTCAGTTCCATAAGCCATTGTAACTTTCCCTTTTACTTCTAAAAGAGTCTTTAGAAGATGTCTTCCCAAGTGAGGAATGATGTAACCAATCCCCATAACAACCTATTTTTATCACGACCTTATCAAACTACTTGTCTTAGCCGAGTTGGAAAAATAAGAGAAAGTGTGGGATGAGTTCATTTACCAATTTGCAAACCCTCATCTTACAATAAAGACTATCAAGAAGACTCTTGATCTAGGGACTATTACTCCACCCAAACCCTCATGCTCAAGCTATTCCTTTACCTGACCAAAAGTCCAAGAAACTTGTTGATACCCCTGCAGCCTCATCGGGCAAGAATACCAATAATCCTATTGCTAATTCATGGCATGAGGACGTGCCATATCTTTAGTCTGGGGGGATTTTTCCTGAGCTAAAAATGCTATGCATTCCTCATTTGTATAGCAAACCCATGAGAAGAGGAAGTAGGATTTCTGTCAAAATTTTGTCATGCTATCTTTTTACAATGTCTTGGGATATTATATCATCATTTATGTGTACTGGTATGCTAAATTATATACTACTAACATCATTATGTGTGTTATAATCTTGTTGTGCATTTTTTTATACTTAACTACTCTTTGTGAAAAATACAAAGCAATAACAACTGCTAAATACTTACTGCCATATATATTACAAGATTATGAAATGAGGAAAAATTGTTTGAATTGTTACATATCGATGAAAGGAAATAACAATTCTCCTGAGTCACCATGCCTACCAGTACAAACCAATCCTTTTGTTAGTATTTTTCAGTTCTGTCAATCACCAATGATCAAATTTACTCTTTCATGTGATTGATAGGGTTATTAGATCAAATTGTTATATTTTCAAAATAAAATTCTCAAATACAATTTGACATATCTGGGTTGTAAAATTTCCATTGGTGTGTCTAGGTGTTAATACTACTCCCTCCACTCATCCAAGGTCATAAGTATTCATCATGGTCATATCATCATTCCTTGTCATAAATTTTCAGATAATTGTCTTCATCAAAGTTCTACTTCAAAATTGGTTTCTGAATTAAGGAAGATTAATTTGACAAAAGTGAGAGAGGTTTTTGTCAATAATATACCAATAAACAAAAAACCCCTTCAGTTTATGCACAAGATTTATCATTTGAGAGAAATTCCCCAAATACAGTCGCTATAGGAGGGTTTTCTGCACATTTGGACAGTTTGACTTCAAGTCAGTTTTTCAGAGGGTTGGAGAAGGAATTTGTAGTGCTTGATGGTTCCATTATGTAGAAGACATTATAAAATTTCCAAACATACCACTTTAATCCAAAAATACCTCTGGGAAGGCCTTCAAAATCCCTATCAAAGACCATCTTGTGCTTCTGCTAAGAGCACACTACACTTCTGCAAGTTTTGAGTAACCAACTTCAAGATGGGATTTTGAACCAATGAGAAAGTAATTTTGAAACCTGTAGGATTTTTTTGTTCATAACATACCAAAACACAATAACCACTCTCATTTTTTGAATATACTTTATGGTTTGGGATATATTCTATCATCTTAGAGGCCTATACTTTCAGAAAATAAAACACTCTGTTTTTCCTGTTTTAGACATGTTTTCTTTTCGTGTTTTCCTACCAACTGGAAGTGAATTTTTGAAAACCAAGAGAGGTTTTTATCAAGGACATATTAAAATATAATAAACTCTCTCATTTTCCAAATATACGTTATGGTTTTGGATATATTCAATTCTCTTAGAGGCCTAGTTTTTCAAGAAATAAAACACTTTGTTTTTCCTGTTTTAGTCATGTTTTCTTGGTGTGTTTTCCTAACAACTAAAAGTGAATTTTTGAAAACCAAGAGAGGTTTTTGTCAAGAACATATTAAAAAACAAAAAATTCTCTCAGTTTTTACACAGGTTTTACTACCTTGTAGTTATAGGTGTCACTTTAATATTTATTTTTCACAAGTTCACCAGGCCAAAATTGTTGCGTTTATGGGAAGTCACTTTTGGAACTAATTTTGCAGAGGTAAAATTGTTTTTTTGCATGGTTTAAAGGATCAAGGGTATAATATACATCTCAAGTCTTCCTTATATGTCATCGAAAACCTCCAAAAACTCCAAACCCTCCAGTTCAAACTTAGAGAGCATGAAGCACTAAGTTGTCATTTACGCCATGATAATATTATTCTACAACCCAAGATGAATTCTCTATAGCATTAGGTTGATGATATTAACTACCACCAATAATAGTCTCTGGATGTAATTGAAACACCATGGAAATCCTAATTCAAAATTCCCCGGGCAAGAGGGAGAAGCTTCTAAAGCTAATCCACCCCCTCCATAAGTTTAGTCATAAAGGGCAATTTCTTTTTGTTTGCAGTGGGACTTGCAAAATCTTAGGTGTGGGGGTAATGTTGGACCCGAGATATGCTCATTTTCATGACGGTTATTATACACTTTTTCCATATGTATATATGTGTTTTTCATCTTTTGAAGGATCTTTTTGAAGAATTTGATGATAAAATGGTATGATCAGCATAAGGTACGTGTAATGCATGTTTAATGATTAAATCAAGTTTAATTCATCATGTTCTATGATTTTCAAGAGTTAATTCATGTTTTTATGCTATTACAGGGAAAAACATGCCATGTTTCCATTTTCGACACTTGATCCGGTACTCGTTCCAACACTCGTTCTGGTACTCAATCCTACACTCATTCCAGCACTCAGTATTGCACAAAAATGCAGGGTGAGTTGGCGGTTATGGCATTGGCGGCCAGTGATGGACAAATCGGGTACATGGGTTTTCTTCATAATTGTCCCCTCCAGGTACTGAGCTCTAGACAACTCAGTTTTAGTTGTTGAAAGAGGGCGATTATTGGCTCACTCTATTTCGACAGTTAGGGCACCATTAATGAAATTTACCAATTTTAGAAGTGGTTCGAACCTCCTGTGGTCGACCACTTGGCATGTAAACATTATAAATACTGCTAGGATGATCATAAGATTGTTAAGAAGTAGAAGAATTAGTGTGTTAGAGGAAAATACGATTTTGGCTCTGTTTTTCCATTTTTGTTCTGCTAGAATTGTGTAAAAATGTGTTTTTAATTTTTAATAGTGAATACATTTTGTTGAAGTTCGTGGTGTGCCTTTGAAGAGTAACCACAACTGCTGGGGGGCCCATCGAGAGTCTGGGTAACCATCCTATGTATTTACTTGTGAATTAAATAACGTAGATGTATTTTTATTTCTTTTCCTGTACATGAATTGTCATTTCATTTTCTCATTGTATAAATTGTTGCTATAGTTTAATTGTGTTAGTTTCCTTTTGCAGGTTAATATGAAGGAGTTTTGTTAGTATGCAATGAGTTCTTATTTAGTATAGATAAGCTTAATCTTAATCCACTAACCCCCATGCGATTAAATAATAGACTAGAATTTATGTATGCTGAAATGGATTAGTTAGAGTTTAAAATAGAATTTTAAAACATAGTTTTAACGAATGCTTTCTTTGATAGGGTTTCGATGGATGGGTAGTGTTAGTCTTAGTTGTTATTTTCAGATTGCTTATTTAATTGTTGCTTAGTTTTCCTTCTTTAGTTGTTGGTTAGTTTCCCCATTTCATTACTTGTCATATGCTGGAATATTGTTAATTTTTGTTTATAAGCATTTCTCTTTTTGCAAATTTGAATTATTAAATAGAACTAGTTTAGTTTACTTCATGCAATTTCTTTCTTAGACCTAGATTGCAATTTCAATTCATAGTTAATTATTGAGTTGAGTGTAGTATGAACTTGCTTCATTAGTCTAGAATGCAATTGAATTTATTAGAATAGTCTCTTTATATTGTTGATTAATGCATGATAGTTTCTTTCTTTCATAGATTAGAATATAGTTGTATTGTTGTTGTAGATAGATATACTTTGCTTTGATAGATTAGATAGTAGTTTTCTTATCATAGATTAATAATTAGTTAATCTTTATTTCTTTCAATAGAATATATTTCCTTTCATGCATTGCATTGAGCATTTAGATTTCCTTTCACTCATTAGAAATAGTTTTGCATTAGGCATTTAGTTCACTTGCCTCTTAGGCTAGATAGTTGTTCAATCAGAAGTTTTACTTGCAATAGTTAGTTGTCTTTGCTTACTTGTCTTTTTCTTTAGTAGGTTAGTTAGGTGCCTTTTCTTACTTGTATTTTTCTTTAGTAGGTTAGTTAGATGTTTTTGCTTACTTGTCTATTTTCTTTGATAGGTTAGATAGGTTCTCTTTCTTACTTGCTTATTCATTTTCCTTCATAGGGTAGTTTCTCATTGAATGTAGGTTGGAAAGTTAAAGAAGTTTGCTTGTGTCATTTGCTTATTATGCTTAGTAGTTTGCTTTTGCTTATTGTTAAACTAGTTTGCTTTACATAGGGTTTTACTTGCTTTCTTAGGAGCTATCCATCGATCCTTGGCCCAAAAGTACTTAGGTTACCTAGTTTCAAGTTACTTAGTTGGGTTTGCTAATTAGATAGGTTTGCTTGAGTAGATCAGCCTTAGATAATTGCTTTCATTAGTTAGACTATAATCCTACCAGGCCTTCTACCTTTGACATATATTTTGGTACAACTCTAAGTTTACTTACCCCGAGTTGACAATTTAATTGAAGGTTTTTAGTGTGCTTTTAGTGCATATATAACACCCATCATAGACCAAAGAGGGGTGGAGAGTTGAGCTCAAAAGAATTTCTATCCACAACCTTGGTGATCGTGTAAGGACCATAACGAAGTGTGCTAAGTTTCTGATGGGGCCTGGTGAGATGCTCCTTCTACAAATGTAACCAAACTTTGTCACAAACTTGAAACTGGTGTGGTACCCTATGTTGATCATGGCATTGATTGTAATTAGTATTGGATGTCTGCAAAATATCTTGGAGCTGTTGGTGAATGTGTTGAATCCTCTCAATGAATCTGGTGGCTTTGTTGATTGCAGACTGATTAGGGAAAGAGTCTGTCTGTGCGGTGGCAAGAGGAAGTGAAACATCAATGGGTCCTAAGGGTTGTAATCCTAGACACACCTAAAATGGGCTATGGCTAGTGGAACTATGGAGATCCCTGTTGTAACTGTGTTGGACATATGGGAGACTCTTGTCCCATGTACGGGAATGCTTATAATTGTACATGCGTAGAATGTGCACAATCATCTGATTTACGACCTCATTTTGGCCATCGGCTTGGGGGTGGAAAGAAGTGGATTTTGTGAGCTTGGTGTCCAATAGAGACCAAAGACTCGACCAAAAGGTGTTGAGTAACTTGTTGTCTCAGTCAAAGATGATAGTTTATGGTATCTCAAAGTGGACCCAAACTCGTTCGAAGAAGAGATTGGCAATATCTACTGCTATGACATTATTCTTACAGGATGTGAGGATGACCATCTTCAAAAACCGATCAACGACCACAAACACACAGTCATTTCCATGATTGGTGGATGAAAAACCAAACATGTAATCCATGGAGATGGATTCCCATGGATTCTCGGGAATAGGAAGAAGGGTGTATAAGCCTTGATTCTTGATGGTTGGCATGGAAATGACACAGGCAGTGCAATACATGATATACTTGATGACATCATGTTGATGTTTTGGCCAATAAAAATGTTTCTGAAGAATGACCATAGTTTTATCTATGCCAAAATGTCCTGCCACCCGACTGTAGTGGGATTCCCAAATAAGTTTTGCATGCTTGCTTGTAGAAACACAAATATGGCCCATGTGACATAAGAGTGAATCCTGAATTTGAAAATCAGTGAAAGTGGCACCTGTACCCAAGAGATTATATGTGGTGGTGAAGTCCAGATCTTGCTGGTAAGGTTGGGGCCACTCCGATGTTTCATGTCCACAAGAATGGAGCACATTGGTGAGTGCAACCACAGGAGGTCAACTGAGGTAGTCAGTGAAACGATTGGAGATACCTTCCTTATACTTGATGTTGATATGAAATTGTTGCAGGTAGGTGGACCACTTTTGATGGTGGTCATTCTACAATTTCCCATGTTTTTGTATGAACTGCAGTGTGTATGATCGTCTCTTTCCCCAGAATGTAATGTTTCCATTGACGACAACCTTTTACAATGGAATACATTTCCTTTTCATAGGTGGGGTATTTTTAGACAACATTGGAGAGTGTCTCACTATGATATGCCACTAGATGCTTGTGTTGAGTGAGAATTGTGCCCACGTCATAGTTAGATGCATCAGTCTCAATCTCGAATGGTTGTTGCAGATCAGGAAAGGATATTACTGGAGTTGAGAATGAACGATGTTTAATATCATCGAATGCTCATTTTTTCTCCTTCCACCACACAAAATTGGCCCTACCACTGCCCTTGGTCACTTGGATGAGGGCCCATGCAATATGGGAGAATCCCAACACAAACTGTCGGTAGAAATTAGCTAGTCCCAAGAAGATCTGAAACTCGATCAGTGTGGTCGGGGCTGGCCAGTCATGAATGACTTGGATCTTATCTAGATCAACATGTACCCCATTCTCATCAACAATGTAGCCCAGGTATTGGAACCTGTTCATGCCAAAAGAGCATTTTTTTAAGTTGGCATAAAGCTTGTGTTACCGCATAGTGCCCAAAACCTATTGAATATGTCGCATGTGATCCTCCCATGTTCTGCTGAAGATGAGGACGTCATCCAAATATAATACCACAAAGGAGTTGGTGAAGGGTCTCAATACATCATTCATAAACCTCATGAAAGTGGTTGGTGCAATTTGTAAGCTAAAGGGCATGACTATAAATTTGTAGAGGCCTTATTTAGACCTTAAGGATGTCTTCCAGAAATCAGTTGGTTCTATCGGAAGCCAATGGTAGCCAAAATTCAAGTCAATATTGTCGAAGAAATTCCCTCCCTTGAGTTGGTCAAGAAGGTCATCAATCCTGGGAATGGGGTAGTGGTTCCTAATTGCAATTTTTTTTAAGGATTTGTAATCAATGTAGAGTCGCCAAGACCCATCCTTCTTTGACACCAGTACAATCGAGATTTCACAAGGGGAGGAGTTAGGTCTGATGTTCCCCTTTTGAAGAAGCTCTTGGATCTAGCACCTGATTTCTTTATTCTTCATCAATGAGCACCAATAGACTAGTCCATTAGGTAGAGGTGCATCGGGGGTCAGATCAATTGGATTATTGACTTGAAAGTGCGTGAGTACCCCTGTAGGTGAGGCGAATATGTCTATGTATTCTTCCATGATCCCATCCACTTGCTTCTGATGCAAAGAGAGACGTTGTGTATAGGCCACATATGTGGTGATGACCTTCTTCTTACTGTGAACACAGATCACAAAGAAGATGAACTTCCTGGCCTATGAAATGACCTTATTGCATTGGTTAGCAGAGATTAAAGAAATAACAATAGGCGGTGGCACCTCTGGGATCCTGTACAATTGTCTACCCAAAGTAATAATAACACTACGGGTTCTAGACTCATACACATCATGGTGCTTCCATAAATATGGTTGTCCTAAGAGAAGATCAAAAACTTCAAGGGGATAAATATCACACAGTACCTCATCTTTGAAAGGCTTGATGACGTAGGGTAGATGACACTGTTGGTTGACACAGAGATCTATTCCTTGACGAAGCTAGCCGATTGTGTAGGGATGTGGTTGTGGTTTCATTGGAAGGTTTAGTCGCTTGATGACCTCTACTGAAATCAAGCTTTTCTGACTATTGTTGTCGACAATGAATAAATTAGAGCCCCCTTGACCCACATATGTGAGTGAAAGTGGTGTTCCCCTTCCTCTAGTTATTCTGGTTCACTTGTCTGGACTTTGGTGGTAGCGACTGTGGCACTGGTTTCAAAATCGATAATCCACTTCCCTCCTTTGGGATTTCACTCAGAATCAGAACCGACCTCTAACTTGGAAGCCTTAAGCTCGACCACGAGGGACTGCTTGGAGCAACATTCGTTGGTGTTGTGCCAAGGACATTTATGGTACTCACACCATTTTCCCGTGTCCTTCTTCATCTTCTCGTCGCCCTTCTTATGTTGTGGCTTAGATGTATTGTCCTGAGGGATACCATCTCAAATTGGTCCCTTGCTATGTGGGTTGGTGTTTCCTTTTCCCTGCTTCGACTCTGAGTGGTTTTCAGATCCAAACTCTTGTTGTTTCTGCTTAAATTTTTTCTCGATATTAACAACGTATCTATGAAAATAGCTGTGATATTTGAGAACCATATGACACTCATAATATTTGATACCTAATTTGGTGCGTAGGGTATGGAAAATATTGGTGAATTTTGGTACTTTTTGGTCCCTTTCTTGATGTAGAGTGGTCCATATGGTGTACTGGTCCTTGTAGCTTCCAACAGGGTAGTACTATTTTTTAATGGCATCCTGGAAGAAATCCCATGTAGGGGCCACCAAAAAAATTGCAGATTCCTCCACAACCCTTTTCTTAGAGTAAGTATCCCACTAGTCTTTAACACGGGGAATGACCTTAAGGAGTGAAAATGTGATATTTTCACTATCGAAAAAATTGTGGACCGAAAAATATCCTTCGAGTAGATTCAATCATTTACCTACAACATATACATCTATCAATCCTTCAAATAATGGAATATCAAAATTTACCTGTACCTTGAAGGGGGTTGCATGGCCTCTTGATGCAGATGTTTCTCCCATGGGAAACCATCAAAAGATCTACGTGAATTTGTCCATCATTTCATTCCTTTTTCATGTGAGGGATTCCTCGAGCAACATTTTAGTAGGATCTACTGCTCCATCATATTTATTTTCGTCTCCCATGGGTTATTGTCGAGATCGACATGACCGATCTAGTAATGGCTCGATTGGTTTGAGTCCCAACTTATTGTACCCAGACCTTGTCAGGGACATGCACGAAGAAACATAAATCAAGAGCAGACCCCTTTGATACCACTGATTTGGATTTAGGAGGGGAACAAACTGATTAACATACTGAATACAATAAACACAGAGATAGGAAGAATAACACATATATCCATTGAAAATATATTCTATTATATAATGAAATAGGTTGACACTGTAAAAATGCAGAACTAAAACTTCCTTGAATGGTGGTAGCTATCTATGAGAAGAGATGTGTATTTCACATTCATCCATCTAAGAAGAATGGATTACAATGAGGCTCCATAGGCCCTTTTCATATTACTCATGAATTCCAAAACCCTAGACATCCAACAACCTTACCCTAGAAGGTGAAATGTCAAAATTCATGTGGGCCCTATGGGTAAGTTGGTGTAATTTGGTACCTCAACTTCCTAGGGTCATAAATTTTGCATACGACCTCCATTTGAGGCATGTGATAGCTTGTTGGAAAGGTCTTTTAGAGAAATACACATTCCACCATCAGACTCTGACTCTGTTTACATTCTGACTGTGGCGAGTAAAAAAAAACAACATTTAGGGCCCCAAAACAGCCCTGGAAATACAAGAAGATGTGATAACATGAAAACATACAAAATAAGGCAGTTGGATTAGGTGAGAGGCCACTCATATCCACCAGTAGAAGTTTTGAGGATTCAGACAACCCCATAATTGTAGAACTCACAATTATAAAGAAATACAGAAAGACGTGTTGAATAAAAAACGAACACAAGGAGACAGTTGGAATAGGTGGGTGGCCACCAATATCCACCTAGATCAATCCTCCTCCCTTTGGAAGAAATGATCTCCATTGTGTTGCGTTCCCCCATCATGTGAGGAAACTTCTGCTGGATTTCACCCCGAGTGAGCCACTTTCCTTGGTGTAGAGTTTCCTTGCCTTGACAACCTGATGAAGCTTGATCCGTTGCTGGATATTTCCCTTGACCTGTGTGTCCACTATCTAATTGGTGGGTTCTTTTTCCATGCATTTAGGGTTGATCTCTGTTGGTGTCATCTTTTCGATGATCTCAAAGGTTTCCAATAACGATGGAAAATATGGCCGAAGGAGGTCCACATTTAATACTGGATGCAACCAAGGAAGGGTGGAGTTTTGAGCTCAAAATAATTGCTACCCATAGCCTTGGTTATAGTGTAAGGCCCATAACAAAGTGGGTAAATCTTCTAGTGGGGCCCGGTGAGACACCTTCTACAAATGTAGCCAGACTTTGTTGCCAACTTGGAACTGGTGTGGTACCCTGTGTTGATCATGTCACTTCTTGTACTTAGGATTGGATCTCTGCAAAATATCCTGGACATATTGGTGGATGTGTTGAATCCTCTCAATGAATCTAGTGGCTTTGTCAATCGTAGGCTGATCATGGGAATATTTTGTTTGTGCGGTGGAAAGAGGAAGTGCAACATTAATGGGTCCCAAGGGTTGGAATCCCAGACCCACTTGAAATGGGCTATAGATTGTGGAACTATGGAGAGCCCTGTTGTAACTGTGTTGGACATATGGGAGACTCTCATCCCATGTAAGAGGATGCTTAAAATTGTAAATGAGAAGGATGTGCACAATCATCCAATTGACAACCTCATCTTGGCCACTGGTTTGAGGGTGGAAACAAGTGGATTTTGTGAGATTGATGTCCAACAGAGACCAAAGACTCGACCAAAAGGTGCTGAGGAAACTGCTGTCTCGGTCGAAGATGATGGTCTGTGGTATCCCAAAGTGGACCCAAAATCGTTCGAGGAAGATCTTGGTAGTATCTTTCACTGTGACATTCTTATTACAGGTTGTGAGGATGGACATCTTCAAAAACCGATCAACTACCACAAACACACATTTATTTCCATGCTTGGTGGACGACAAACCAGACATGTAATCCATGGAGATGGATTCCCATGGATTATAGGGAATAGGAAGAGGGGTTTATAAGCCTTTCTTCTTGATGGCTGGCTTGGAAATGACATAGGTAGTGCAAGATATGATATACTTGTTGACTTCCTATCGAATTTTTGGCCAATAAAAATGTTTCTGAAGAACAACCACAATTTTCTCTACGCCAAAATGTCCTGCCACCCGACTATAGTGGGCTTCCCAAATCAACTTTTCATGCTCACTTGTAGGAACATAGAGATAGACCATGTGGCATAAGAGTCCATCCTGAATGTGAAAATAAGTGACAATGGATCCTGTACCCAAGAGTTGATATGTGGTGGAAAAATTTGGTTCTTGCTGGTAAAGTTGGGGCCACTCCGATGTTTCATGTCCACAGGAATGGAGCACAATGGTGAGTACAGACACAGGAGGCCAACTGAGGTAGTCAGTGACATGATTGGAGATACCTATCTTATAATTGATGTTGATATGGAATTGCTTCAGGTAGGTGGACCACTTCTGATGGAAGTCGTTTTTCAATTTCCCCTGTGTCTATATGAACTACAAAGGCTTGTGATCAATGTGTATGATCATCTCTTTCCCCATAATGTAATGTTTCCATTGATGACAGGATTGTACAATGGAATAAATTTCCTTGTCATAGGTGGGGTATTTCTGGACAATTTCGAAGAGTATCTCACTATGGTATGCCATCGGATGCTCATGTTGAGTGAGGATTGTGCCCACAGCATAGTTAGATGCATCGATATCAATATCGAATGGTTGTTTCATATCAGGAAAGGAGAGTACTAGAGCTAAGCACAAATGATATTTTAGATCATCGATTTCTCATTGTTTCTCCTTCCCCCATATGAGCTTGGCCCTATCACTGCCCTTGGTCACCTAGCTAAGGGCCCATGCAATATGGGAGAATCCCAACATGAACCATCGGTAGAAATTGGTTAGTCCCAATAAGCTTCGAAGATTGGTCAGTGTGGTTGGGGTTGGACAATAACAAATGACTTGGATCTTAGCTGGATCAACATGTACCCCATGCTCATCAACAATGTATCCTAGGTATTGGACCTTGTTCATGCCAAAAGATCATTTTTCCAAGGTGGAATAAAGCTTGTGCTGTCACAGAGTGCTCAAAACGTGTTGAATATGTTGCATGTGCTCCTCCCACGTTCTGTTGAAGATGAGGATTCCATCCAAATATACTACCACAAAGGAGTTGGTGAAGGGTCTCAATACACCATCCATGAACCTTATGAAAGTGGATGGTGCATTTTTTTAGCCAAAGGGCATGACTAGCCATTCATAGAGACCTTCTTTAGACATGGAGGTTGTCTTCTAGACATCATTTGGTTCGATGGGAACCTGGTGGTAGCCAGACTTTAGGTCAATCTTTTTGAATTACTTGACCCCCTTGAGTTGGTAAAGAAGGTCATCAATCCTGGGAATGGGGTAGTGGTTCCTAACTGTGATTTTGTTTAAGTCTATGTAATCTATAAAGAGATGCCAAGTCCTGTCCTTATTCTGCACCAATACAATTGGGCTTCCGCAAGGGGAGGAGTTGGGTTTGATGTGCCACTTTTGAAGAAGGTCTTGGATTTAACTCCCAATTTCTTCATTCTCCATCAATGAGCGTAAATAGACTGGTCCATTAGGTAGAGGTGTGTCCGGGGTCAGATCAATTGGATGCTTGACTTGGCAGTGTGTTGGTACCCTTGTAGGTGAGGTGAATATGTCTCTGTATTCTTCCACAATCCTGTCCACTTGCTTCTGCTGCAAAGAGAGGCATTGTGTATATGCAACAGATGTGGTGATGACCTTCTTCTTACTGAGAACGGATCACAAATAAGATGAACTTCCTGGTATGTGAAATGAACTTACTACATTGCTTAGTAGAGATTAAAGAAATAGCAGTAGGCGGTGCCACCTCTGGGATCCTATATAATTTTCTACCCAAAGTAATAATAACACTGTGGGGTATAGACTCATATACAACATGACACTTCCAAAAATATGGTTGTCCTAAAATAACATCACAAACTTCAAGGGGAGAAATATCATACAATACCTCATATTTGAAATGCTTGATGTCATAGGGAAGATGACACTATTGGATGACACAAATATCTCTTCCTTGGCAAAGCCAACCGATGGTGTAGGGTTGTGGGTGCAGTGTCATTGGCACGTTCAACCACTTGATAAACTCTACTGAAATTAGGTTCTTCTGACTACCGCCACTTACAATGAAATGAATCAGAGCCCCCTTGACCCACATCTGCGAGTGAAAGAGGGGTTCCTCTTCCTCTATTTCTTTTGGTTTGTTTGGCTAGACTTTGGCAGTAGCGACCATGGAACTCGGTTCAACATCGATAATCCACTTCCCTCCTTCATGATTTGACTTGGAATCAAAATCGACCTCTGACTCGGAAGCCTTAAACTCTTCCATGAGGGACTTCTTGGAGAGACATTCGTCGGTGTTGTGCCAAGGAATTTTATGGTACTCACACCATTTTCTTATGTCCTTCTTCATCTTCTCATTTCTCTTCTTATGTTGTAGCTTAGACGGGTTGTCCTGAGGGCGGCCATCTTGACTTGGTCCCTTGTTGTGTGGGTTGGGGTTGCCTTTTGTAATGACCCCCGTCGTTACGACAACATGTGACACATAACCA
>ML778375.1:664969-729118 GCA_009831015.1 Picea engelmannii | reverse complement strand
AAAAGAAGGAAAGTAACAACAACAGTCAATCCACGCAGCTCGATGACAAACACAAAGCACACAATTCAAGAAAAATAAAAACATAATGACCTAGCATACTAGCACATCAAGCAGATGGAAGCAACTTAAGACAACCAGTCAGACAAAAAATAGAAATGACTACCCGCCCATCCTACCCTGCAAGGTTAGGACCTCCAGGACACATAAGCAACACTCAAGCCCAGGTTCCCATCGATTTTGACTATTTAAGGTTTCAAGGCTAGTGACTGTTCTAATTTACAAGGAGGTGTCTACATCCCACCTGACACACACAAGATCACACCTACTAAGCTAAAAGACAACATCAATCAACCAACCACAACAACTTCGATGACCAGTAACTAGAACCTTCCCGGCAAGCGATAAACAATCACAATAACGTTACAATGAGTACAACCTTACTTAGAAGAAAACAACATCAACCATAGCAGGATGTGCATGATTCAAGTTAGGTTTGTATGTGCATGTAGATCAACCCACGTAATGACCCAGTGTTAAGGTATCACGTCGCCACCTTTCGACCGAGGTGCTAGGGACCCACATGCAAACAAAATGATTCCAAACCTTCTACCAAACATAAAATTTAATGCACCTGAAATATGCTGGCACTAACATACATTGTTACTCAAGATGGTTTTTTAAAGATTTAAATAAAAGAGAAAGTGTTGAAGGTGAAGAACTTGTAGTTTGTAAAATTGCAATCTAACTTCTATAAGATTTTTTTATTCCATTAAAATTCTTATCCTTAAAACAAGGTCTTAGTAAAGGCTTATACATATTACGAAACTGATATCGAATCAAAGAGTTCTAGATAATGTAAAGAAAAGAACTATGAACAAACATAATTTCTGGTAAGGTGAAGGACAAGGTTCTAAATGATCAAGGGGGAAGGGAATGTGTCAAAAAGAAGACATTTATGGTTGCAAAACTACAACCCAAAATTTACAACCCTTTTCAATAGCAATTTCAATAGAAATTGTTGTATTAGACATCCACAAATTATAAACATTAAGGACCCATTATCTTTATATCAACAGGAAAGACCAAATTAGGATAGAGGCGAATAGTCAGTATATCCCCAAATGTGGATTTGGTTTATAAATCATTTACCACATTATGCAAGAACACAAATTGGTGTTATCAATATTAAATAAAATATTATAACTATTTTTTCTTCCTTTTAAAAAGGTGCTCATATACATATTACAGATGTAATACAAGTTTTGAAGAATTCGAGATAGCAAATAAAATCCCTGTGTAGTATTGATTGGAGTTCAATGGAAATAAACATATCTGTGTAGTAATAACTGCAATTCAATAGCAATAAAATTTTCGGTGTTATTCACTGCCAAAAGAAAACATTTTCAAATTGCAAAAATACTGCCAGCTCTTAACCACTCAATATTTAAACAAAACAAAACATTTCCAATTACATGATGCTGCCAGTTCTTAACCACTCCATAATTAAATCTTCTGGGTGTTTATAGAACTCTGTTAAATAATAATAAAACTTTGTGTACCTACATCAAATCGTGGGGTGGTTATTAAAGGAATGGGTAAGATCCGAGCGTATATAGACCATGAATTGGGTGCATCCATTATCACTGCGCAATTTTAAAATTTTTTTGTGTGTTTAATCAAGGGAATTAAAAGTTGGGCACATGTAACCCCAAGTTTCAGAATTAGAATTTTTCACCTGCCAACTATCATTAAACGAAGACTCACCAAAAACAAACAATATTTTAAAATCAAAATCGCTGATTAGAAATAAAACTGTCCAAGAAAACTCATAAAATTGTGGGTAAAAAGGGGCAAGAAAACTCGAAATAGAAGACTTAAATTAAGCCAAGGAAGATAACATAGAAATGAATGAATATTTACCTCCTATGCACATAACACATGTTTGAGCCAACTTGGTTCTCTCTATCTCTTCGAAGGGAAAAACCCTACAATTATAGCCGTCATTTTCATAAGGGAAATTCCCCCAAGCCTAGGGAGATAGAAGACATGGACTGAAAAACGGAAATCATCACGGATTTTTCTTGGAACGCATATCATCTGGAGAAACTTGTCTTTTTATCGTCGAGGGTCAAATATTTCTCAAATTGGTCACGTTATTTCTATATTAAAGCATGCATTCCAAGTATTAATGTTGTAAGGAAGAAATGGAACGGGATACAAGAAATTTCCATAACTCAGGACCCTGATATGGGATTGAAGTTGAATCATCATTTTAATTTGGAAATGAAAAAAAAATAGTAAGAAACTAAGCTGGGTAAAGTAGCCTGAAATTTGTTGGGCAAGGGAGTAAGGGCATCGAGTTCATAACTTGTCCCAAAACACAGAGTAAAGGAACAAAAATTGTAGAAGGAAAAAAACACCATAATCCTAGAGAAATAAAATGTTTGGTGAACTTGAGAGACATCCCCAAATCGTTGTGTGGAAACATGATTTTGTAGTGAATAAATCACAATAATCACAGAGGCTAAGGAGGGAATAAACTCCCAGGAGAGAATTCCTTGCTAAGTAGAGAAAATATCCTACACTTATTATCCATGCATAGGAAAGAAGGGATTTTGAATCTAAATCTTTAACACTGGAGTGAAAGACAGTGGATTCAACTCTGGGCCGACTGCTTAGGCATAGACTAATAACTTAAAGGATAAAGGAACATAAGATAAAAACGCAAATCTGCATCCAAACCTTCTCCGTGGAGAACAAAATAACGAAAAAAAAAGAAATCAAGGAATAAAGAAAACACAGGAAGGAGATACAAGAGAGCGGGCAAGGTTTTGCATTCGGGGCTCATTCTGGCCAAGCACAATTAGACAATAAATCATAAATAAAAGATACTGTGGATAGCAAGGTTTCTTACAGGATGAATCAAGCGACAAGGGGATTACATTGAAAACATAATTCTCAAGGAATCCCTAAGCATACCTGCATTATTACCAAAATTCTAAAGAAAACCATTTCTATCCTACACAATAGTTCTTCCAATGTGGTTATGTATGTACAAATAGTTTTCTTTTTCTTCTGTCAGATTACCATTACAAATTATGATTTTACAAAAAACAATCTGTTACAATGACTGTAGAAATACATGTGCAATGAAAGCTCATGGAAATGAAATCGTCATCCGAATATAGTAAAATAAACAAGTGTAAATTAAATTTTATTACAAGTAACAACTTTAATAGGTGTACCTTTACTGACGATGATGAGAAGTCGAATATGTCCTCCCACGCGTTCGCTCCATCCAAATCCTACTTACCGACCGATGAGACCTCACCGGTACCTCCGAGCCAATGCTAGGGGTAGTCTTCTTCCCCCTGAGCCCCCCAAGCCGCAAAGGGGCACTGCACACGATACCAGAGAATGCTAGCACCCAGATCGCCTCACAAGGTTAAGATACCACTCGTTACTCGGGCTGGGTATCCCAAATACCACAAGAGAAAGTTCAGTCAAGATGAAATTTCAGCAGCGTAACAATGCGCAAGCCAGATGTTATCCACACTCCTCCTCCGCCATACTTTTTATAGAGTATTTTTATTCATTAGTTTCCTTTTTCATTTAATTAATTTCTAAAAACCTCCCCCATACACATGTCGCCCGATCCCCTAGTTGCACCAGAAAATCAATTTTATTAATTAATTAAATTTGTCTATTTCCCTCACCCACCTAAAATCATTCCTGAAAATGCTCCTAAGTGTTCCATTATTCCCTTACAATTCTTAAATGACTTACGCCCTACTTAACTCCTAGTTGAGTTCACAAATAGAAAGTTCCAAAGGCTATATTCCTTAGTAAGTTAGACATTCCTCTTTTTCTTTAAGTTTCCCCTTTTCTTTAGGTTTCCCTTTTTCTTAAAGTTTCCCTTTTTTATAACTAAGTTCAGAATTAGTAGGTTTAGACAAAAACAACCAATACCCCTTTTATTAATTAAACCTTTATTAAAATTTCAACTTTAATTATTAATGCTTGAATTTTCTTTACCCCCTACCTGTTATATGTTTAATTAGTTGTTTTTTGTTCTAAGGTTCTACTCAGACCTAGGTTTTTAATTCACTAGGCTTGGCGACGGTTCTTAAGGGAAAAATTAGTTATTAAACTTATCACATCATTCATTTTGCGGCCGACCAGGTCCTACGGAGGCATAGTTTTCTAGGAACTAGGTTTATTAACTTACCAATTAAAATCATGACGTTCCCTTCAGGATGCAATACGTGCCCCAAGGGTGCCACTGACCTCTCTCTGTTTTCTTTATGCGACATGCCCTTCAAGACACACTATGTGCTCCAAGGGTGTCACTTGCTTCTTGACTGAATTTGGTAGATGTCAAACCCCTAGAGTCAATACTTCGTTAGGTGATCTTGTGGGAGACTTAGGGCCTTTAAGGAATAAGGACCCTGCCTTATTGCGCACCCCTTAGAATCATCATGAGCGACTTTCATAGTCTTCCCTCAAAACATCATGGGTATTCTCAAACTAGTTAATTGTTGACCTACAGTATGAGCCATGATGGGAGTGCTAGTAGGATATGGCAGGGGTGCTGCCACAACTCTCCCTCAATGTCTCTAGTTGTCATGCGTGACCCCTTTACTCCAAATGTGAGTCTGGTTGGCAATCTATCGTCATCCTACATCCATCAACGAATCATTTAATAAAAAACAATCAACATCATAATATCTAATCATATGTACATATGTCACATCAACAACATTTAAACCCTAACTTTCCACTCCTAGACTCGATCAAGAGTCCAATGGGTTTCATCGATGCCTCGACATCCTCAACATCTAGAGTCCTGAACACTCAGGAGAACCCAATCAATAGCACCTGTCTATGTAAATACAATAAAATAACATATCATCAAATCCATAATATCTCATAATCATAATCAAAACAACCAATAGTATAATGACCTGGATCACTTGTGCGCAAGTGTCCTCAAAGAATAAGTTTTCTCAGTGTGCACAAGAGCGGGATGTCCCAAAGTTTCATAGTATGTAAGTGCCGAAATAAATTGTATCATAATATCATAGGTCTAGCTATCAAACAAAAATGGAAACTGCTGACGCATATCATATGCGTCTTCCGAGGTCGTCGAGTGCGAACTATAGTTGTCCCACTAGACGTTGACTTGATCTATTATTTGACGTCATAGTTGTCGAATGCAATGGTCCAGGATGCAGATTGGATCCACCATGAGTGCACCCTCGTGCGATACCTGCAATGAACTCATGTCAATAAAATGTGGATGATCACTAACATAATGTCTCAAAAATGATACGTGAAAAACATCGTTCATATGCCTCAAAGAATCAGGCAAGGCTAGTCGATAGGCCACAGGCCCATTCTTTTCCATAATTGCAAAGGGTCCCATGAACCTATGAGATATTTTATCACCCTTTCCAAACTTGATCGAAATTTTATGCAGTTTCACCCACAAGAATACTTGATTGCTAACTTCATAACTATGGTCGACATGACGTGCATCGGTATAAGGTACGTGTAATTCATGTGTAATGATTAAATCAAGTTTAATTCATCATGTTCTATGATTTACAAGAGTTAATTCATTTTTTTTTGCTGTTACAGGGAAAAACGAACCTTGTTTCTAGTTCCAACACTTGATCCGGTACTCGTTCCAACACTCGTTCCGGTACCCGATCCGACACTCATTCCAACACTCAGTATTGCACAAAAACGCAGGGTGAGTTGGTGGTTATGGCATTGATAGCCAATGATGGACAAATTGGGTACATGGGTTTTCTTCATAATTGTCCTCTCCAGCTACTAAGCTCTAGAAAACTCAGTTTCAGTTGTTCAAAGAAGGTGATTATTGGCTTGCTCTGTTTCGGTAGTTAGGGCACCATTAATGAAATTTACCAATTTTAGAAGTGGTTCGAACCTCCTGTGGTCAACCACTTGGCATGTAAACATTATAAATACTGCTAGGATGATCATAAGATTGTTAAGAAGTAGAATAATTAGTGTGTTAGAGGAAAATACGATTTTGGATTTGTTTTGCCATTTTCGTTTTGCCAAAATTGTGTAAAACTGTGTTTTTAAGTTTTAACGGTGAATACGTTTTGCTGAAGTTCATGGTGTGCCTTTGAAGAGTAACCACAACTGTTGGGGGGCCCACCGACAGTCTGGGTAACCATCCTATGTATTTACTTGCGAATTAAATAACGTAGATGTATTTTTATTTCTTTTCCTATACATGAATTGTCATTTCGTTTTCTCATTGTATAAATTGTTGTTATAGTTTAATTGTGTTAGTTTCCTTTTGCATGTTAATATGAAGGAGTTTTTTTAGTATGCAATGAGTTCTTAGTTACTATAGATAATCTTAAGCTTAAGCCACTAACCCCCATGTGATTAAATAATAGACTAGAATTTATGTATGCTGAAATGGATTAGTTAGAGTTTAAAATAGAATTTTAAAACAGAGTTTTAATGCATGCTTTCTTTGACAGGGTTTCAATGGATGGGTAGTGTTAGTTTTAGTTTTTATCTTTAGATTTCTTATTTAATTGCTGCTTAGTTTTCGTTCTTTAGTTGTTGGTTAGTTTCCCCATTTCATTACTTGTCATATGCTGAAATATTGTTAATTTCTGTTTATAAGCATTTCTCTTTTTCCAAATTTGAATTATTAAATAGAACTAGTTTAGTTTACTTCATGCAATTTCTTTCTTAGATCTAGATTGAAATTTCAATTCATAGTTAATTATTGAGTTTAGCATAGTATGAACATGCTTCATTAGCCTAGAATGCAATTGAATTTATTAGAATAGTCTCTTTATATTGTTGATTAATCCATGATAGTTTCTTGCTTTCATAGATTAGAATATAGTTGTATTGTTGTTGTAGATAGATAGACTTTGCTTTGATAGATTAGAGAGTAGTTTTCTTATCATAGATTAAGAATTAGTTGTTAATATTTATTTCTTTCAATATAATAGATTTCCTTTCATGTATTGCATTGAGCATTTAGATTTCCTTTCACGCATTAGAAATAGTTTTGCATTAGGAATTTAGTTCACTTGCCTCTTAGGCTAGATAGTTGTTCAATGAAAAGTTTTACTTGTAGTAGTTAGTTGCCTATGCTTACTTGTCTTTTTCTTTAATAGGTTAGTTAGGTGTCTTTGCTTCCTTGATCCTTTGTATTGTTGCTTGCATTTGATCTTCCATTTCTTGGATCACTTCTGGTCCCACCGGGACCCTATCCTCAAATTGATCCCAACTCAAAGGCGTCCGATACAGTCACCCGTAAAGAAACGCAAAAGGTGCCATCTTAATGGTGATTTGATAACTGTTGTTATATGAGAATTATACCAATGGAAATAATTCTTCACAACAATTTTGTTGGTACATCATGTACATACGCAACATATATTCCAAGATTTGGTTTTTTTTCATGGTCTTCCCATATGTTTCCGAGTGATATGAGTTACTAAATTTAAGTATGGTTCCCAAGGCCTCTTAGAAACTAGTCCAAAATTGTCCTGTAAACATTGATCCTCTATCAGATATAATCATCTTAGGCACACCATGCAACCTCACTACCTTGCTGATGAAAACTCTAGCTATGTCAAGTGCCTGAGATGTCGTATGAATAGGAATAAAATGAGCACTCTTCATCAGAGTGTGGACTACCACAAAAATCGAGTTGTGTCTCCTTGTCATCAATGGCAATCCAACAATGAAATCCATTGAAATGATCTCCCTTTTGATTCTGGAATAGCGTGTGGCTGTAGTAATCCTTCCATATGTTTATGTTCATCCTTCACCTGCTGAATTATATACATCTTGCCACGTAGTTGACTATGTCTTCCTTCATTCCTTTCCAAAATAATAAGGGTTTAAGGTCTACCCTCATCTTCGTGACTCCAGGATGAGCCATATACACTACTCTATGAGCCTTGTTTAGGATCAAACTCCTCAACTTGTCATTGGGTGGTACATAAATTTGATTTTTAAATCTCAATAATCTGTCGTCGTCCAACGTAAATCCTTCAAATCTTGGTACCATCATTGTGTTTTGTCTAATAAAATCATTGACCTCTTTGTACCAGTCATCGTCGTGCTGTGAAATTAGAATATTTTCACATAGATTCATGTAAAGAAGCATCACCAAAAATATGTGTGGTCTCTAACTTAACACATCAACCACTGTGTTCATTCTTCCCTTTATGTAAGTAATCTTGAAATCGTACTCTCTAAGCAATTCTGAACAACGTCGTTGTTGTGCGTTCAAGTCTCTTTGTGTAAAGATGTGTTGTAGTCCATAGTGGTCCATTTTTAGTTCAAATTTATGTCTAATCAGGTAATGTATCCAAACTCTCGAGGCATATACAATGGCTAAAAACTCCCAATCCTGCATTGCATAGTTCTCCTCATTGCTTCTCAACTTTCTCGAGATTTAAGCAATCACTCGATCGTCTTGCATCAAGACTCTGCTTAAGCCTTCCTTGGATGCATTAGTGCATACCAAGAATTCTATGTCCATGTCAAGGACCCTTAGTATCGGTGTTGTTTTCAACAACTCCTTGAGCCTCCGAAATGCCTTCGTGCATTTCTCGATCCACACAAACTTCTTGTTCTTCTTTTGCAATTCTATGATCAGATTTTCTATCTTCGAAAAACCCTCGATGAAACGTCGATAGTATCTTGCTAAACCTATGAACCTACACACTTCTGGGACATTTGTTGGGATAGGTGTTATAACCCTAATTTGCACTAGACATGCCTACCTGACATCAGACCATCTCATATGCCTTCTTTGCCAAGCCAGTACTAAAAACCTCTTCTTAAAAACACCCTTTTTAAAGGCCTATGTGCCCTGCTCCACTACAACCCGAGTGTACACTTTAGCTGACTCACTACAACCCGGGTGTACCTTAAAAGCACAAAAAATGGAAATTTTCTAATGGAACACATAGCTTTGGGTAAGTTAACTAAACCTTTCGGCCTTTCATGGCCAGTCATCAGACCAAATACCTAGCTCCTTCTAGCCTATAAAATAAGGGGTAAGGGTCCCATTTGAAAGGAGGAAAATCATAGAAAATAAACTATACCCAATTGAGCACTCCCCTTGTCCCAACCTTTATCCTTCCTTGTGCAAAGAGAAATATAGAGCAAATCCGTTGGAGGATAGTTGAAGAGGAGCCCAGGACCAGTTTCAAGGAACAGTGCCGAACACATATTGTAAGTTTACTCTTGTGAAGATTAATACAAAAAGTAATACTTTTCCTGTCCCGCCATATCATGTGTTCGAGTTGAATTTTTATTTGATGATATTATCACAACTAACCCAACAATTAGTATATGAAATACATGTTCATGGTTTTTTATTGTTCATGTGTGAATGCAGTTCAACTTTGGGAGGAGGCTTTCAATCAAAGAGTGGGTGAAAGCAAATGGATCGACATCAAATGAAGGACTTAAGGTAGAGTTACCAAATCTCATTTACACCTTTGTATTGCATGAATGTGGGGTTTTGTGTTGGGAGAATAGGAAAGAGTAGAAGCCTTTGAAATGGTCATTTTCTACATGCATGATTAGAGCCCTTAAATGCTAAGTCCATAGGAGGGATTCCCACCCACAACAGAATTGGTGACCATACTAGGGATATCTAGGGTTTTTTGGGAGTCTTTTTTGGGTATTTTAAAAAAAAATGGTTTTATTACTTGTTTTTAGAGTTTTTGCAAAAGTCGGAACTAGCAGGGATTCTGGTTTTCCATACCCGTTCTTCCTGCTTACTTTGCTTAGATGCATTTTCTTTTATGGGAAGTCACAAAGGTACACACAACCTGTATAAGTCTTGCATGCATGTACACGTGCCCAACCTTCACATAGCCCGCGTGGACATGCTAGCTGATGAAGTGACACTAGCATGGTTAAGTTCATAATTTTTTTTATTAAAGAGGCAGTCATCCTCTTCCATGTCAGAAGTGATCCTTCTCAGGGGTTTTCTGAAACTCATTCTGGTCTCTGTTTTTGTAATTTGTAGCTCAGTTACCACTTCAGATTGGTTTTGTTCTATGAAATTTTCCTTGGATTTTTTTTTCTTTTTTGACAAAGTAAGTTTCTGAGTTTTCAAGAGATTTTGGTTCTCAATACCAGTGGTCTCTGCCAGTGTTTAATTCCTTATATTTTCACTTTTTTGAAAATTTGTAGAGGTAGACGCGGCCTACATAAGTGTTGCATGCGTGTACACGTGCTCTGACCTTTTACAGCTCGTGTGCACATGCGAGTTGTTGAATTGTTAGTTGTGTGCCTGTTGAGAAATTTTTTGTTCAAGGAGAGGTAGTCATCCTTTTCCTTGTCAAAAGTTATACCCCTTAGGGTTCTTGGTCTATGTCATAGTAGTCAACAAATTAGGTATGATCACATCAATAACTTTATTTTTCATCAAAAAGTTTTCCTAAAATTTGTTTTCTTTCATAGGGTTTTTAAGCAAGTGTGAGAGTTTGTTTTCATCAGTTTGTGTGTTATTGTCAATGACTCTTTGTGATCTGCGCTTAGGCTAGAAGTTTTCTTGGTCTTTACTTGTTGTCATTTTTCCTTTTTTTCTTTGCGAGCATTAAATAAAAAAAAAAAACTCTTTTATTTCTTGGTTTGGTTAAGTAGTTATTGGTTTGCATTAATAACAAGGAATTTTTTTTCTTTCATAAGTTCTTGGTTGTTTACTTAGGAAAATAAGTAGCTCGTAGTCGAGCAAAATCTTGTTTTGAGTTTGCTGTTCAAAGATCTTGGAAAAAAATTTAGTTTGAAAAGTTGATTAAGAATTGTGTCAAGAAGAAGTTATTTTGTTTCCAACTTTCTGTTTATTTTTATTTCATCTCTCAAACATCATTAGTTTCACTTTCATAACATTTGACTTAAGAAAATCCATAAAAACTTAACAATTAATTAAAATCAACTAGACTTTATGTTTGTAGGGTCCATCAATTAGTCTAGGCTAGAGCCTTGATTTAGGTTGGAGAGGAAACTCTTCAAGGCTACAAAACATACATAAGAGTTTGTGCTAGTGAGTGTTAAAAGTCCAGTATCATGAAAGTTATTTGGGACCCCTCTCTAACACAGGGGCTAAACATAAGGTCACGTGCAGAAAGGTAGCAGAGATAACCCCTTCAAAGCTGGACCAATCGTAGTGGAGAACACATATAGAGGGCTTGTCTTGGGATTCCATCAATTGCATTTTCCACGAAGCTTCATGGATCTCAAATCTGTTCGAGGTCCTCAGTTGTCTTCTGGACCACTTTCTTTTGATACCCTTGACATGTTTCAAGCTCGATACCCTACTCATTGTGGTCTACCTGACTGTCGACTGTACCTGTTTGGTGACTGTTCGCATGCTGGCAACCTAGTTACCTATATTTTTTAGAGACATACACAAGTGAATGCAGGGGTATACTGTGGTACCTAGGAAAGACATAAGGAAAATATTTGTAGAGTATACCCAGAGCATGATTTTGTGTTCGAGTTTCACTTGCACCAGTAAGTTTCTCTAGTGTTGGTTGTTGTAACTGTTCTTCCAACTAGTTTAGTGTTTGATTGTTTTATCTTGTAGGGTATTTTTTCTAGTGTGTGTTGTTTTTGAATGAATAGAAAGCCCTAGTGTGTCTTTGATCTTCTCACATAGTGGAGGATCATAAGCTCCACTAGTCACAAAGGATTTTTGGCCTGCCACCGGTTACACTCGAGCCACCCCCACCACTGCTAAGGTGAAAGCTAGACCAAGAAGGGTCTTTTGAAGCAACTGGGTCATAGGTAATTGTGATCGACCAACATCTGGAGGAACCAACTATTTCAGACCTTGGAGCAGAAGCTATTAGTCCACCCAAAAATCCAACCACTTATCTTTCAGTACCCCTCATCGTACATATTTATTCTTACGAGCGCCAGATAGTGTAACACATAGAAATGGAAACAAATGTTACCACTTCTTCTGGGAATTCTTATATTCCCACTTTAGCTATCCCCATAGGGGGTGTTCCACCTCCTAACCCACCGTTTTCAGTCCAAGCCACCATGGTCTCGACTGCCTCTACCTCGAACAATGGTCTGATCCCATCTTTGGTGGCGGCCACTGCCCCTTTCAAAAAGAGTGCAACATGCCCTCTGTTCTTATACAGGATGCCTAGCTTAGGTACAAACCCTATACTATCCTACTCCACTTTACAGACTTTAGGTCTAGGGGTAGGGAGCTATAAGTCTCCTCTACAAGGACCCACGGGGGGCACTTCGACTCCTTTTAATGCTTTCCCTTATGGGGGAGGTCATATACCTCCTTCGTCCCCTTCGCTCGGTGGTACCCACCAACAATCCACCGGGCCAAACACACACCATAGTTCATTTAGAGTAGGGAGTCAAGGACCACCTTCTCATAATATGTTGGTAGGGTCGACACCTTTTTCTTTGTTCGGTTTGTTTGGTAAAAATGCTTTCTCCTTAGCTGCTTTCCCGACTAGAGGCAACCCTGGTTATGGCCAACCTAATATTATGTAGGGTACTATTCTTGCACAGGGGGTAAACCTAGTAACTTATTCCTCATCAAGACCTTGGAATTCTTGGCAAGGATCAGTTCCCTCATAAGGAATGTCGATCTGGGGAAAATCTTTTCACAACCAATGGAACCCCGGGCAAGGTACAGTACCTATGCCCATGGGATCGACATGGGGAAACCCTTCCCAAAGTCCTCTGAATTTAATGCACACCGAACCATCTACATCCTATTTCAAGAATTAGCTGATGATGTCTCCTCAAATGCAAAATACATACATTGGTCATGGCCATGGTTTTTACCAAAACCCCAACCAGCAACCCAACTTTTCCTAGCAACCTGGTGCCAGTCAAACTCCAAGCCCCTTTTTCCATGGTTATCACCAACAACCCAAACTACCTTTCCTGGAAACCTTACACTTGCCAGACTTAACAAGGTTGTTTAATGACCCTATTTGTCACGATCTGCGTTGGCCCCCTATGTTGACGAAGTTGCCTTCGGACATACCAAAGTTCGAAGCCAAGCCTAATGAAGATCCAGGAGATCATGTGACTACTTTTCACCTTTGGTGCTCGTCTAATTCGTTGAAAGACGACTCCATACAATTCTGATTGTTTCAACGTACTCTCATTGGGAGTTCTGCAAAATGGTACATTGAGCTCGACCATTCAAGATACTCTTCCTTCGACGAATTGGCTATGGATTTCCTAAACCATTTCCAATTACCTATGAGATGCAATGCTGGCACATAATTGCTGTCCAATTTTGAACAGACAAAGGCAGACCATATCTCTGATCACATATGAGAATGGAGACACTGAAAGTGTTTGATTAAGGTGCCAGTCCCACCAACATTCCTGCTTTAGTGGTTCCTTAAGTATTTGGTCCCACAGTTATACAAAGACGTCGCGACTTCAAGAGTGTTTTGTGAAGAAGATGCAATCATGAGAGCTCAAAAGCTTGAGCTAATCTATTCTCAGTCCAGACTACTATACGAGATCTTGCCAGATGCGCCATGATCAATCAATACTTGATAAAACCAGATAGAGAGTTGGACCACATGATGATGGAGTTGTTGGTTCAGCACAAACAAATCCTGCTGAACAACTGAGGAAACAATTGCAACAATTGTCTATCCAACATACAATGGCCAGCCAAACTACTGTTCTGGATTCTCCCCCTACCCAAATGTCGGAAGAACAAAGTGTGCAATGGACCAATTCGAAGGCCACCTAGTAGCTCGATGGAAAGAAAAAACAACGTAAGAATGGTAAGGGGGATAATAAACCCACTAATAATACTAGTGGCGACAACACCGAAAAAAGGAAGTCGAGGTATCCATGTAATTTGTGTGCGGAAGATCACTCGACTCACCAATGCCCTCGGATTGCAGAGGCTCAAAAGTTATTATCACACTAGTAGCCGACTGTGTTAACAAACCCTTTTCAACATGGCCAAAATCTAACTCAAGCCTCTACAAGCGCAAAAGGGGGAAACCAAGGACCTCCTCCGTCGTCAAACAATCCTGCATCCATGAATGTGTATATGATGAAAGGTGATGATTATATATCGACTAGAGCACATGATTACAACAAGCCAAGCACCTCTAAGAAGGGTAAAGAAGTTGAAACCCCATATCTTCCTCTCCAGATCGAGAATACGTTGGGTGAAACCATGACATACATCCCAAAAGGTGCATTTAAGAAAGCTTCTCACAACCCAAACGCAAGGGCCACCCAGAACTATTATGTGGTGGAGGATTTGTCTCAAACCCCTTGTGCGATGTCTGCTTTGGAAGTCCTCCAAAGCCACCCTTCCTAGAGAAAGGCTCTGTTAGCCACTTTAGGATCCACTGAGACTTGTAATCCGAGTACGATCATGCTTGATACGACCGACTTAAGAGCTCGTCTCCCTTACCATGTAGCATTCCAGATAGTAGTGGCTTACACCACAAAAAAATTTAATCGAAACATTTTCCGCACAGTGGTTGATGAGGGAGCCTCAACATGTGTAATGTCTTTGGCATGTTGGAAGGCCATTGGCCAACCCGTTTTGTCTCCGTCACCTACTCTTCTTATCACTTTCAAAGGTCATTCGTTCTGAGCGTAGATAGACCATGAATTGGGTGCATCCGTTATCACTGCGCAATTTTAAAAATTTGTTGTGTGTTTAATCAAGGGAATTAAAAGTTGGGTGCTTGTAACCCCAGGTTTCATAATTAGAACTGTTCACCTACCAACTATCCTTAAAAGAAGACTCACCAAAACCAAACAATATTATAAAATCAAAATCGTTGATTAGAAATAAAAACTGTCCAAGAAAACTCAGAAAATCGTGGGTAAAAAGGGGCAAGAAAACTTGAAATAGCAGACTTAAATTAAGCCAAGGAAGATAACATAGAAATGAATGAAGAGTTACCTCCTATGCACATCACACATGGTTGAGCCAACTTGGTTCTCTCTGTCTCTTCGAAGGGAAAAACCCTACAGTTATAGCTGTCATTTTCATAAGGGAAATTCCCCCGAGCCCAGGGAGATAGAAGACATGGATTGAAAAATGAAAATCATCACGATTTTCTCAGAATGCATCTCATCTGGATAAACTTGTCTTTTTATCCTTGAGGTTCGAATAGTTCTCAAACTGGTCGCGTTATTTCTATATCTCTTTCGTTCTTGGAATATATGAGGATATCATCTAGAAAGACTTGTACAAAGCGGTCTAAGTACTTCCAGAATACAACATTCATGAGGCTCATGAAAACTGCTAGTGCATTGGTCAATCCAAAAGGTACTACAATGAACTCGTAATGCCCAAACCTAGTTCGAAAGGCATTTTTAGGAATATCGCCTTCCTTAATCCTCAACTGGTGATACCCTGATTGCAAATCATTTTTTGAGAATACCACTGCTCCTTTCATCTTATCAAAGAGATCATCTATCCGTGGCATTGGTTACCTATTTTTCACTATAGCACAATGAAATTCCTTGTAATCTATACACAGTCGTAAGGGACCATCCTTCTTCTTCACAAAAAATTACTGGTGCACCCCAAGGTGAGACACTAGGCCTTATTAGCCCTAAGTCAAGTAACTCTTTCAACTACATCTGCAACTCACAAAGTTCTGGTGCTTTCATCCTATATGGAGTCTTGGAAATTGGTTTTGCACCAGGTTTTATCTCAATAGTAAAATCAAGCTCCCTCTCAGGAGGTAACCCTGAAAACTCGTTCGGAAAAACATCCTTAAATTATGAAAATACTGGGCACTGATCTAAGGAGGGTCCTTTCCTTTCATTCACTTCTTCTGGGTTGTTTCAGATTCTTGGTCATTTATAGAAAATGAGGTTAGTAAAAGATAAACTAGACCAACTTAATTGCAAAGGAGTTTACATAATAGAGTTTTCTTGTGGCAAATGCTACATTGGAGAAACATGCCTCTCTTTCCACACCAGGATTAAAGAGCATGGTGCTGACATTAAGAATGGATGAAATCACACCTCAACATTAGCTGAACAATCTCTCACAACAAAGCATCATGTACGCTTAGAAGACACCAAAATCTTATCAAAAGAAGACCACCTCCTTAAACGCCGAATTAGAGAAGATATTGAAATCATCAAGAATCCCAATAACCTAAACATAGACAACGAACTGGAGATGAGTGATAGTTGGATTCTGCTCATCTGAGAAAGAAGACAATAAAATCTTGAACCCTAGGACTTAAGAACCACACCGTTCTCTAAAGTTCCTTTTCTAGGTCTTAACCTTTTTTTTAGAATTAATTTAATAACTTAACTTACTTAATTAATACCAATAAATTCATTTCTTAATCCCCTATAATTTATGTTACCAATTTTAATTTAATTCTAATTTGGACCTAAACTAAAATTATTATTATTATCACCACCGATTAAATTAAACCTTGTTTCAACCTAACCTAGCATTTAACATTAATAATAATACTCATTTCATTGAATTAGCAAATTAAATTATTATTATTATTTTTTTATCATAGCTCACCACTTAAGTATTAATTGAACAAATAAAGTATTAATTTAACAATTAATTTATTATAGATAGATTTAATTTAAGAATTATTTATTAAACCCAAGGGTTTCACCTAGCTGACTTTAGGCAATCCTCCACTCCATTTTTTTTTTATAATATATTTTTGGTAATTTTTAGTAAACCCTAGTGTCTCTCTTAGCCGACCTTAGGTTCCTCCACTCTACTTTAGTATTTATTAGGGTTCCTCTCATGTTTTTCCTCAGGCTTTTATGTTTTGAAGATGGATCCTGTTGTGGATCCGAAACGTCGACATGCAAAAAAATAAATACTAAGGTTCTTCCAAAGAATTCTTAACCTCCTATTATACCCTAACTATTCACCACAACATGCGCCAAACTCTCGCTACTCCACAAGGACCTTTAACCTTTATAAATTATAAAAATAACACTATTACATTCATTAATCATATGGGTACAAACTCACTATTATAACTTTATAATGTTAATTTAATTATCGGGTTTACTAATAAATCATTAAAGTAAATAAATTAATTAACTTAATTATTTAGATTAACCTTTTCATTTTTCATTAAATTAAAAACTCTTATATACTTCTTTATTCAATTACTATTAATAATAACCCCCTTTTTTTATATGTATTATCATTATTATATATATATTTTAAATTTACAAAATAGTATTACTACTTACAATTAAAATAATAAAAATCTTGAAAACAATAATATTATTATTGACTAGTTTGAGTTCTTATAAAAATTAAATATATTGAGATTAAAATATATACAAAATATGTGCGCTTAATATCTGGATGAAAAACAAGGCATTTATTGATAGAACTACAACACCCGAGACCATGCTGGCAACCTTTAAGGTCGGTCTCTTGCATGAGACCCACATGCCTAGCCCAGGCTCTCAGTACCTAAACCTTAAACTTTCACTAGTCCATCCCGCATTTTCCCTCAAGCAGCTTGTTTTTATTTTCTTCTTGACTGTGGGCACCCATGCTTCCCTCGCTGGTTCCTCTCTTGGTATTTTGGCTCAAGTATCAGACTTGGTCTGATATTGTATGGTGCGTTATGCACAAAGGGCCCGTTGGGCAAAGAATTCCCCTCGTGGGCTCGTTTTTTCGGCTTGGATCTTTGTTTTAGGTCTAGGTGCGTTGTGCACATTATACTCTCCTCTCCTTGATGGTTGAACGCTTGGTTCTTGAGATTGATGCTCTGTTCTTTCTTAAAGGCTTGGCTCTTGGTGATCGGCTTGCAAACTTGGAGATTGGGCAATGCGTAGAACACTCAACCTTGCCCCTGTGGGCTTCTTCTCCATGTGGCTTTGCGCTTTGGTGCTAGGTTTTTAATTTGTGTGTGGTGTAAGTAATAGTGCCATTATGGGCTCCTCCTCCATGTGACTCGGTTTGGTGCTTTTGTGAAAGTGTTGAGTTTGGAGGAGAGGTCTCAGGTTCAAGAAACATGCTCGTTTCAATTGTAGTCGGCCTTTGGTGAAGGCACTATGCTTGTGGGAGAGGTCTTCGTTTCAATTTTCTATTATGAGTCAAGGAAGTTAAAGGAGCATGAAAGAAACTATGCCACTCATGATTTGGAGTTGGCAGCCATAGTACATGCCTTATGGAAATGGAGACACTACCTCATGGGGAAAAGGTTTGAGATGAGGACAGATCACAATGGTCTGAAATATTTGTTTGATCAGCCAACTTTAAATGCTAGGCAAAGCATATGGTTAGAATTTCTAAGATAATATGACTTCGATATAAAGAATATCAAGGGGAAAGAGAACAAAGTGGTTGATGCACTTAGCATAAGAGTGAATGAAATGCATGCTACAAACATTAGCATGTATCAATCATATTTGAAACACATAATTATAGAGACTGCCAAATCAGATTTACAATACAAGGATTTAGTGGCAAAATTACAACAAGGTAATTGCAGGAGAAAATTGAAGAATACAAGTTGGATGAGGATGAAATTCTCATATACAGGGGAATAATTTATGTACCAAATTCTCAGGAATTGAAAAATCGAATACTGAGGGAAATGCATAATGTGCCTTATGTTGGGCACCTAGGATATCATAAAACTATTGCAGTTGTCAAGAGCCAATATTATTGGCCAGGCATGAAGAAAGAGGTTGTCTATTTTATTGTCAGATGTTTGGAATCTCAAAAAGTAAAGATTGAGCATAGACACCCAACTGGTTTGCTATAGCCATTACCCATTCCTGAGTGGAAATGGGAAGTTGTAACCATGGATTTCATTACCGAACTACCCAAAACAAATAAGCAACATGATTCTATAATGGTAGTGGTGGATAAGCTTACTAAAGATTCCCATTTTATTCCAGTTAAGATCACACACAAGGCAGTGAACATTGTTGATGTTTATATGAGGGAGATTGCTAGGTTACATGGCATACCCAAGACAATTGTGTCTGATAGAGATCCAAAATTTACCTCAAAATTTTGGAAGGGATTATTTAATGGATTTGGAACAAATTTGAATGTTTATCATCCAGAAACAGATTGACAAACAGAGAGGGTGAATCAAGTGATTGAGGATATGTTGAGGATGTATGTGATGGATAAACCATCAAAATGGGAAGACTACCTACACTTGGTAGAGTTTGCTTATAACAATGGGTATGAAGCATCTCTAAAGATGATCCCATTTGAGGCAGTTTATGGCAGAAAGTGAAACACACCAGTAAGTTGGAGTAAACCAACAGATAGAGTAGTGGTTGGGACAGAATTGCTCAGGGAAATGGAAAAGAAAATGTTGAAAATAAAACAAAATTTAAAGGCTACCCAAGATAGGCAGAAAATCTATGTTGATAAGGTCAGAACTCATAGGGAATTTAAAGTGGGAGACCATGTATTATTGAAAGTGAAATCCAACAAAAGTTCCCTGAAGTTGGGAAATCGTTCAAAGTTGTCAGCTTGCTATTGTGGGCCATTTGAAATCCTAGAGAGGATTGGTCCAATAGCTTATATGATTGCATTGCCTGCATCTATGTCTATTGATAATGTATTCAATGTATCCTTACTAAAGAAATATATACCTGATGCTAATCATGTTATTGTTTGGAATGTGATTCAGGTGGAGCAAGAAGGAGCTTTTCAAGTGCGTCTGGTGCACATTCTAGACCGTAAAATCAAACAACTCTAGAATCAAGCCATAGGGAGTTTGAAGGTCCAATGGAACTAGTACGGTCCTTAAGACACTACTTGGGAGCATGAGGATGCAATTCGGGGAGAATACCCACATCTTTTTGAGGAGTTTGAAATTTAGTTGTACATGGGTACATGACGCACTGAGGACAATGCATAAATAAGGGGAGGGGATTGTAATATCCCTAAGGCTGAACCCAATTGCAAATGTAAATATAAATGTACATAAGTTGGTGAGATGATTTGATATTATTTTTATATGAACATTCCATGGTGTAGCGCATGCAGGTACTATACAGTAAAATGAGGAAGTGTGCACATTTCGGGATACCGCACGCAGCATCTTAAGTGCACATGATGTAGAGGCTAGGAAGCGTTGTGTATCTGATATGTTTTATAGGATGGTGAGCCTGTATTATAAGATAGGATGCTTATAATTTGATTAGGATGGAGAGCCTAGATGTTAAAGGCCAGTGCACCTATTTTTGTACGTATCTCATATTTAATATAAAATGCATTACTGCGCGCAGACCAAACATGATAAAAGAGATGGGGAACTAAAATCCACTAGTTAGGGAAAGGGAAGGGGCTAATTTAAGAAATATTATATTAATATTTATTAAATCATAAAGTACAGATAATTATGTTATCGTAAGTTCTCAAGCTGGAGACAAGTGGGCCAAAGTAGCTTCCAACATGACAAATGTCAAGTTGGGGGCATGCATACATATTGTTGGGACTTAGCTCATTTTGGTAAATTTTCTATCATTCAGACCATCATATTTCTCTGATTCATCCATCACTGAGATATACAGTCAATCATCCATGAATATTGTAGCCATTGAATGATCCATTGTATCTTCGTGACCTTACCTGAACCCGTATCTAGAGACTTATGTTGAGTAATTATTATCTTGGGAGCGGGATTGAAGAAGCGGGTTGTTATGCCCATGGGATATTGAAGAGGTGAGTTGTCAGGCCCATGAGCAATTCTCTGCGTGAGAGAATTGTTGGGGATTGATTTCCTGGAGGTGTTGAACTACAACTACAGGGCTTTGAGACTTCCTACCCAATCTATTGTTGAAGCCCTGGAAGGGAAGTGGGGTAGCCGAGGGACTGTTGAGCAGAGAAGGGGAACACTTCCTTGGCTGGGACATGCATGTGGGGAATGAGGGATTGTAGGCTGTTAGTTGAGTGAGCACGTGAGATGAAGTCTTTCTTGTTGTTCATGATCCTTTAGCCTCATTAGGAACCATTTACCTAGGTGGAGTTTAATCCTAGCTCAGGGGTGACTCATTGCTGAGAGTGATGAATAGTGTAGTCTAAGGCTGGGAGGTTCGTGTAAGGTTTGCACGCAGTTGGTGATATTATCACAAAGATAAGTGTCAATTGTGTGATTAATTTACATGATGCATTGTTATTCACGTGTTATTTTTATGGGTTTATCCTATGTGTGATTATAGTTGTCTGTATGCTTATGAGTATTTCATGTATATACTGCATGTATATGTTTACTTCTTTTCAGTGTGAATCCATGCATTTACATAGCGTATTTGTCTATTCACGTTTTATATATATTAAGCTTCTGCAAGAGTTCTCTGTGTGCATATATTTTAATTGCATGCAGTTATAAAATTATATGATACATAACTTAGTAAGGATGCTAAGTATGTTACAGTACATTCCGCACAAAAAATGGATGTGTTTTCTAGTGTAGTGTGGTAGCATGAATGGTTGGGGATGTTACAAATGGGTATCTGAGCATGAAAGAGTGTTCAGGAGTAGCATGGACTGGCCTGTTGAAGGCTAGGAATGTTACAAATATGGTTTCAGAGATAAGTAAAGCATCTGAGGAGTGGCATGTCCCCTACCTGTTTGAAGTCAGGGGATGCTACAGATGATGTCTCCAGTATCATGCACTCTCCTCTGCGCTGCCTCCATCACCTCTAATCTTGCAAAAAGTTCTCACATCTCCATTTCTACAACCCAATTGGATAAAGGTGGTTCCACTCATCTCCTTGGTGGAATTGTGTTTAATGTCTCTCACACATAGAGTACAACTTCAATTTCTTTTGTCTCTCCTCCTTTGCCTGCTATCTGCAAGAAAACATTCAGCTCTGATACCACTTGGTGAAAACCCCCTTATCTCCTAAGGGTTGTGCGACCTCCTGTTCAGGATATTTGATTTTGGAGTTGGGTGACTCTTTGAAAACCTTATTGGCCTCATTCTTGTTAAATAGTGGTCCCCTCAGCTCCCTGCGTAGGCTTCACAACACCCATGATCTTCCCTTTTATGCTCTGTGAAAATATTATAGTATCAAGCATTATCACCTTTTCTCTTGGCCCCTCCTCCGATGTGATCTTGGGCGATGCCCACACGATTATGGGCGTGGCCAAAATCAATTTGAATTAAAACTATGTTTGGGCCCACAATTCTCCTCAAGCCTCCACATGTCTTCCTGGAAAATCCATGGTATGGATTGCAGGCCACCCTCAAATTTTTAAAGTCCACGCAAATCATGTCCCCGCAAGGCGAGTGACCGTCAATATCACTATCTTGATGGTGCTTCGAGATGGATGATTGAGATCTATTCCTTGGAATCAACGGTCTATATCTCCCTCTCCCCGATCGACGATTGTGGTCAATTCAGAATTCTGGACTTCGAAATTCTCGAATCTCAAACCTTGGTTTCCTTTGCAGAGAAATATTTTGGAGTGGAAGATATGCTGACATGTGTCCCCTTCAATCAACGATTGTGATCTCTATGGGTCTCTGGACCTCGAGGTTTTGAAATCTTCAAGCCTGCTTTCTTTCATACTCCAATTTCCTGGAGCTGACAATCTATGGACACTTGTCTTTTTCAATCAACGGTCCTGCCTTCACTTTGAGTGTTTGACCTTTCAAATCGATCAATGGTTTATATCTCCTCCTAGTTTTGGACTTCAGAGATTTCAAATCTCAAACTTCACCCTTGATCCAATGATTTCGTGTGAAGGCTATAATCCTTTGATGCGTGTCCACCTCGGATCAATGACTGATGTTTACTTCGAGTCTTTACCCAGAGTGCATGGATCTTTGCCATGTCTCCCTTATATCTGATGGCTATAAATCACTTCGGGTCTTTACTCGGAGCTCACAGATCTATTCCACGTCCCTTCTGAACTCCAATGACTTAGATTCACTTGGAGTGATATGATGTCTCATCTTTACTTCAAGCAATATGACAGTTCAGATCCACCTCACTAATCGTATGATTGATATTCACTTTGGATAGTTGGAGCTTCGGACTTCATAAATCTCAACTCTCAATCCTACCCCCTCCCGATCTCCCGATATCTGATGGCTCAAATTCCCTTGGATGATCCAATGCTTGAGGCTCACTTCAGGTGATCTGACGGTTCATATCTATTTCGACTGATCAGTGGTCTAGATTCTACTTTAGGTTTCCATCTCTTCAGGCTTCAGAAATCTCAAGTCTCAAACATTCATGAGTTCTCTCTCCTGTGTGTGCAAAGCGTTAAATATCATGCACCTTGTTTTGATCAAATGATTGTTGATCTCTTGCACTGTGATCCAACGACCACTACCTCTCCTCCTCCTGAGATTCTGATCTCTTTTAACTTAGAAAGTTTTCTAAGTCTTCAAAGGATTCAAACTTTGCACCTCATGCGGTTCCAACTCTTGGAACTCAACTACACTTCTAAAAAGTGTTATCCCTCCCAAGCTTGGCCTTGTGAAGACCTTGACTTCTAGCACACTCCTTACATTTCACGGATTTCAATAACTCATATCCGAAGGATTTCTCAACGAGAAGTTCCTCTCACTCCCCTGGCGTTCTCCCTTTTCTTGGTACACACCTTGCAACTAGCTATTACGGAAGGTTTGAATTCTTGCATACGACTGTGCACTCCTTGTAGAAATCCGTTTGCACTCCTTGCAAAGGGGAAGTTTCGTGCTATCTCTTTTGAGCTTCAGAACCGAAACATATCCCGTCAAAGCATTCCTTGTGTTCTTTATGCATGCCTTGCACCGATTTCAACAGAAGAGAAACAATTGAAACTTATCCTAACATTCACAGTTTGATACATTCATTTACAGAAACAACAACAACAGGAAATTTGCAAGTAATAACAACATCCACACACATTGGATCAATTTTCCTCTATTGTATTCATTCAAAATAAAAATGGTTACAACTACAATAAAAAAAAAACTATAAACTCAGAATTCTCCTACTAACTTGCAACTAGCCTCATTTGGTCGTACGAAACCTCTATTTATCTCAGAGGGTTCTTAGGGTCCCCCCCGAGTACTTGTCTACTCCAAAACCTAACCTAACAACTATCTTAGTCTAGTCGCATTCTAGAGAAGGAGTGGAAACTCCCACTTCTCTCACAATTGTTCAAGCGTGCTTCAGAATATTTTCTGGTGCTAAGTTCATGCGTGCTTCAAAATATCTCCCGTCATTGAGTTCAGGCGTGCTTCAAAATATTCTTTGTACATGCCAGCATTGAGATTCTGAAAATATTCCCAGGTGATGAGTGGTCTTTCTTCGCGTGCTTTCTAACGACGCTCCTGCATCAATTATATAAAATTTCTCATCCCATCACTTGTTTACAAAAGAAGGGAATTAAATTTTAATGGAAAAAAAAGTTTTAAGAGAACTTTGATTTGCTAAAAGAATTACTTACTAGTGCAACTATTTTAAATATTTCTAACCCAAATGATAATTTTATGGTATGTACAGATGAATGCAAGGAAGGACTTGGTGGAGTGCTCACCCAAAATGGGAATGTTATTAGTTATGATTCAAAGATCAAAGAACATGAGAGGAAGTATGGAACATGTGGTTTGGATCTTGTTTCCATAGTTTATGAATTGAATATGTGGAGAAATTTTTTAATGGGTAAGAAATTTGAACTAAGAACAGTCCATAGTGGTTTGAAATATCTTTTTGAGCAATCAAATTTGAATTCTAGCAAGAGAATATTGTTGGAATGTTTAAGTGAGTATGAATTTGAAATCAAGCATATCAAGGGAAAATAAACTAAAGTTGTTGATGCACTCAATAGAAGTGTGCATCTCATGCACAATTGTTGGGCACATTCCCATTTAGGGGAAAAGGCTAATTTTGGAGAATAAAGCATAAATAAGGAAAATACAACTGGCAGGAAAAGGAACATGTGCATAGGAAAGCGCATGTAAAGGAGGAAAGCATGTGAGGTGCGCATGCAAGAAGACCAAACCATGCTTGGGTTAGGGTTTTGGTAAGAGGATGCAATGGTTGATAATCCAAAAATAAGTATAAAGGGGTACCTAGGAGGTCTAGGTTGGTGTTGGTTGTTGTTGGTGGTTTGTTCGAAGAGTCAGATAGGGTTCAGTGTGATTATAATTCCAGAAGGAAAGAATGACTGTAAAATATGAGGTTGTTTTGTAAGTTGTTGAGCTGAAGAAAGAAAAGAAGGTAGATCTTGAGGGTTAGATCACAGGCTAAGGAGCTTGGTGTGATCTAGTCCGCATCATTAAAGATCTTGATCCAATCGAGGGATAATTGTAATGAACGTGACACCATATATGACAAAACAATAATAAAATATCCCAAGAGCCAGATCTTTATGGACATATCCCAGGAGGGGGTGAACGACAGTAACTTATGTTATGCGAATGATTCATTGTTGTATCATTGTATTTAATGATGATATCTTAGATGAATGTTTGATGAAATAACTAGATCTAATTGTTTTACATGCATGAACAATAATGATAGAGTACTTGGTGATGGATGTTATAGTAAATAAATAGCATGACAAGGTTCAATTCTAGATCCCCACTCATTCCCAGTCTGGAAGCACCAGAGCATTGCGGCCATCCATAAAGCTATCTCGGGTGAGAGTGCATAGTGCACCCATGTACTATGCTTCCTTCTGGTTTTCTAGGGGGGCCAATTATTTTAGAGGGTTTTGTTGGAAACCATAGTATATTTGAACCTAGTCCATCCCAAGAATGGTAGCAAGAGGGAAGTAACCAACAAATGGTTCCATTTATGGCTAAAACTACATGGGATTGAGTCAGAGGGATCTGCGAAAGAATCATGTAGAAAATGATAGAATATAGGGGGTTGTTTACACTATGGAACCCAATGAAGGATGAGATCAAAAGTTGGTTGAAAAAAAAGGAGCTGGAATTTGCACAGAAAGATAACAAAAACTCAAAGTTAACATTGCACAAATTTCTAGACAAGTACGTGTTTAGCGACCTGCATGAGGTGTTTTTTTGCGATTTCCCACATGTATTGCAGAAGTGGTTGTTGAGACTAGAAGATAATCATATTATGAATTATATCAGACAGATCAAGTGGAACCATGTATATATCATGCAATTACAACACGTAGACAGTAAATTCACGCACACAGTGGATTTATGGCTAGACAATATTGTCGCAGGATTTATCACAAAATTTGCAGTAGATACCGTGAATTATTATAGCGCAATAGAGAAAGAGTATGAAGGGACCCAGAGGTAGCTATATCATATCCTTGTATACCTCCATCAATATTTTACTTTATAACAAAGGAGTAATGACAATGGCATCAGACATCTAGACTTCCTTGCATGCATGGGGGAAGGGGGGAAGTACTAACTAAAGCGGGAAGGATGGAAGGAGAAATGTTGAAGGGAAAGAAGGAATCCATGGAGCCGATAATGATGGAGGAAGATCAAATCAAGCAAATAATGGAAACAACTAGAAATACGCATAGTGGAGCACCCTACCAATATAAGATGAATAATAAGAAGAGATCCATAGTTGAGAGAGATGGCTTGGACAATGATGAAGAAGAGGTAGAGGATCTTTGTGTCATGGAGAATATTAATTAAATCATGCACACAACATATGAAAGGAATAAAGTTGGTCCAAGGGTAGGAATAGAAGGAATAACTCCCATCCATGTTAGTGTCAGTGTGGAACCCATAAACCCATGTGCGACTAATACACCAATAAGAACACCACCATTTAGACAACCAAATTTTAGTGGAAGGAAGCCAATATGAAGTACATCGAGTCAAGGAGAAGCAGTTGGAGGAGTTAGTTCATAAATTAGTAGTCAAGTATCTACATCACACGAAGGTAGTAGTTCATCATTCAGGTTGGCAGGACATGATCCCACCATCAAGTTACAAAAATTCAAAGGAGAGGTATCTGAGGACCTTGAGAAGCACTTATTTATCTGTGATAAGATATAGGAAGAAAAACATATCACAGATGATGATAAAAAACTTTTGTAGCTAGGTATTATGCTAAGAGACCGTGCACTAGATTGGTACATGAGCTTGGATATAAACAACCCACTAGGAACAACAATGAAGATTGTAGATATTAAGAACCTGCTAATAAATTAATTCCAGAAGCATAGTTCAGAGGATCAATACATGAATGAGATGATAGAGATAAGACAGAAACCAAGAGAATCTATTTGGTAGATTGACTAGATATTCAAACGATTGAAGGGAAATATGATGTCATGACAAATATGCAACATAGAAATCTATTTGTTAATTCACTGCTACCACACTTGAAATACCCTTTGATACAACATAAGTTTCGAACTTCAAGAAGAGGCTCTGCAGGCAACCTTGCAACTGGAAGAGAGCCAATACTAGAAGACAGATCCAACAATAGAGGAGTTGAAGGAGGATATGAAGAACCTACCATTTCAATTAAACCAGAACAGGGGTAAGGAAAAAGATAAGTTGTGTGGTGTACCAAATGAAGGATAGAATGACATCACACGAATGAGTGCCCAACAATTGCGCAATACATGGAAACAGGGATACCAAACCATTTTCCCACAAGAGGACCATGGTGCGAGATATGTAAAACACAGGGACATGATCCACATCATTTTCCAATGATGCATAAATACCAGACAGTGCCTAAGAGTTCATACTGAAAAGTTTTGTAAGTCAGTGGGTCATGATGACAAAGATTGCAGGACAATGGATCCGATGAGGGAAAGAACATCAGATACCTATAGGGTTCATGCATAAATGATGACAGGGAAATTTGCACGATATTTTAACCAAGTACCATCCCCTTATAACACTATGCAACAACAATATAACATTTCACAGTGATGCAGGAGCATCGTACAAAGTCGAAGCATGTGCCTAGCCAAAGGAACAACTCGACACGCAAATGAAAAAAAGGACACATTTTTATAAAAACGTTTTTAATTTTGAAATCTGAAGCATTAATGTAATGGCTAAGAGAAGCATACTTACATTTATGTCTTGGAGATATGAACAGATCTGGAGAAATTATTCTCATCTGTCGGATGTAATAGGCATTTAAGTTTGTTAATGTAAAGTAGGTAGATATGAATGTTAGATTAGACAGTTTAGAAGTGTAGGAGGGAAAACGGATATAGAAACCCTCACCCTTGTATCATTGTATGAAGAACATTAAGATGATCATTCATAATTCATAAGTTGGAGAGCTGTAGAGAAGAACCCATGTACAGGAACACTGGAGTTAATATATAAAGCTTTGACTCAAATTTCATGGTGTTATGATGCTTATTGTTTACATTAGTTAAATGGTATGGTTACAGTTGTTTTGTTTCTTTCTTATGAATTTATCTCAATGTTGTATTGTGTGTATGATTTCATGTTGAATGTATGAATTTTGAGAGAGGAGAAGAATGATTTTCAATTGTTTCTCTCCCTGAAAATTCCTGCAAGGAGTGCAGTGAACATCCGCAAGGTGTGCGTTGATGAGGGTCTGAGTTTTATCTCAGAAATCTCAGGAGAGATATCGTTGTTCTCATATCAGCAGAAGTGTAGGAGAAGAACAAAGATGTGCAAGGTGTGCACAGGCTGGTTGAGGCCTTAGAATTTATCAACTAAGGTGAAGGCTGAAGAACTACTATTGCAAAAAGTGTACAGGGCCAAAGACTCAGATAACGAGAGGTTAATTGAAAGATTGTCGCAAGGAGTGCTAGCAGGATTCCTTTTGGAGGCTTGAATTTGCAAGTGAGAGCTCAGGAGGGATAGCACCTTTGAAGTGTTCAAAGGGAGGCAGAGATTGAAATCGTCTCGCAGAGGCCAAGTTCAGGTGGAAGAACGTTGAGTCATTTTGGCCTGAGATCCTTGAGAAGAGTGAATGAACGGTGAAATTTCTTCGTGGAGAAGTGCCGAAATGATGAGAGCCCTAGGATCGCACCAAGTTGCGAGGGATTTAAGCACTTAGAATCACCCAGTAAAGGAGTCGTATGGATGGTGAGACGCCTTTGTGAAGGAAGTGTCGAAGTTGCGAGAGTCCTTGGATCTTGCAGAGTTGCAAGGTGGTTAGAGGCTAACGAAACCCATCACCCAGGATTCGAAGGTCAATATGATCCTTTGATCTCATTTCAACCCACGTCTTTGGATCATTTCACAAATTCAGGATTCATGAGTTTGGAGGGCAGACCAAATTCTTGGTTTCATGAAGTCCCGAGTTGTGAGGGACAGGGAAGGAGATCCAAACCATTGGATCCAAGTCACGGGAGAACCATTGGATCAGAACCTTTGCAGGGTATCGCATATCAGGGGTTCGGGGGTTGAAAGAATTTATTTTCGACTTCAAAGTCATGAAGTGCTAAGAACCGAGGGATCGTACGAACATGTAGCACATCCATTAGGTGGGGGCCGCGTGGTTGACAAGGGGCGTAACAACAAGCACCTAGAGAAAGGTGGAAGCAGGTGACAGGTGGTGGACACACGTCACCTGGGAAGGAGTCAACTCATTTTGACTTATCGCATCTTAGGGATTCGCAAAGGAGTAGCACGATAGCTCAACACTCCAACTCGTGAAGTTGCGTGTTGCGAGGGGTGCTAGAGTTAGGACCTAGCCAACGGTCACTTGTAGAGGTGCTAGTGAGGAAGGAGCCATACCCGTATCGCATCTCGGGTATCAGAGGTTTGGATTCAAGGGTCTTTGACTCATTAACTCGTGAGATCACGAGTCATGAAAGGTGCTTGTGCTAAGGTCCGGGTTGTGGTCGCATGGAGACGTAAGGCTCACGCTTGGTTTTAAGTTGTGCATGGTGGGTTTTCACGAAGGACCTGTGGATTGGATTCACAAGGTTCCAATAGGGATCTGAGGGTGCCACTTCGGCTCGAGTAGAACTTAGAATGATGCTGTATGAATCGTGGATAGAGGGTCAGGGGTCTGCGTCAAATTGGTATTAGAGCCTAGAACAAATTCTTTTCTTTCTATAGTAGAGAGAAGGGAGAAAATTTTATAGTCATGCCGTTGAGAAGAAGAAACAAGCCATTACCTGATCCAGCAGTGGAAAGGGAAATGTGTGAATTACATGTCAGGCTTGATGCTATGGAGACAAAACAGAGGCACACAATTGATGCTGGGGATATCAGCGAAGATAAAAGTGAAAATGGAGCTGGAAACTAAGGAGAAGAAGTTGCAGTCCAAGATGTTGCAGAAGAACGCCTATTCAAGATTGTTGCAAGGATAGGTGCCAGAGAAAAAATGGAAATTCCCACATATGAGGGAAACTTGGATGTTGAAGAGCTTCTAGACTGGATTAGATCTCTAGACAAATACTTCGACTACGTGGATGTCGAGGAAGACAAGAAATTCAAACATGTCGTTACTAGACTTAAAGGGCATGCAACACTATGGTGAGATGAACTCCAGGCTGAAAGACGCTACAAGGGCAAGCAAAAAATCAAAAGCTGGGATAGAATGGTTGCAAAAATGAAAGCCAAATTTATACCCAGGGATTATCAAATCACTCAGTTTCGGAGGATGCAGAATTTGAGATAGAAGCTGATGTTAGTGAAAGAATACACTGAAGAATTCTATAGGATAAACATCAGAGCAGGTCATTAGGAAAGCGATGATGAAAAAGTTTCCAGGTACATGAATGGTATGCGATATGACATTCAAGATGAGATGAGCATGATGACCATTCGAACTGTGGAAGATTCTTATCAAATGTCTCTGAAAGATTAAGAGAAGTTGAGACGGAAGCAAGGTCAAAGAGATTGAGGCAGAAGTCAAAGTAGAGGAAAGATAATTGCCCAAGACAGGATTCAGAGACCTAAAGAAGAGGAGAATAAACCTCAAACTCAACCTGAGAGGGGAGGAATCTCACAGAGAAGGCAATGTGTTGATAGAAATTATTTTCCTCGAGCCAGAGGAAGAGGAAGAGGCAGAGGAGGTGAAGTGAAATGATTTGTCTGTGGAAAAATTAGACATAAATCCTATGAGTGTCCAAATAAGAAGAAAGAAGGTGGTGAAATTCACATTGGCAAAGCTCAAGGATGAAATGTTGAGGTATAAGATGTTGAGGGTGGAAGATCCTTAATGATGAGGAAAGTTCTCTTGAAGCCAGAGAAGGAGTAAGAGAACCTAGCCCAAACAAACAGTCTATTTAGGACTGCTCTCAAAACTAAGGATAGAGTATGCAAGTTCATAGTGGATAGCGATAGCACAAACAATCTCGTATCTACATATATGGTAGAAAAGCTAGAGCTGGAGACTGTTTCACATCCAAGCCCATATAGAGTTTCATGGCTACAAAAAGGACATCAGGTAAACGTTACTAAACAATGTATAGTTGAATTTAAAATAGGAGGATATAAAGATGAAATATTATGTGATGTCATTCCCATGGATGTTTGTCATCTATTGCTGGGTATACCATGGCAATATGACAGAAACATGGTTCATGATGGGAGAAAGAACACGTACACCTTGGAGAAAAATGGTAGGACTCACATGTTGTTGTTGATTAACGATAAAGAGGTAAAAAGAGAAATGAGCAACACTGTGTTTTTCATGAGTGGAAAGTAACTTCTTAATGAGGTTAAGAATAAGGAAGACACACAATTTATTGTGGTCAGGAAGCCAAAAATTGTTTTGACCAATACGAGAATAGATGATCTACCAGAAGAAATCCAGGAGTTGATGGGAGAATTTGCTGATATAGTAGTGGATGAACTACCTTGTTCATTGCCACCTATCAGGAGTATAAGCCATCATATTGATCTTATACCTGGAGCCAGTTTTCCAAACAAAGCAGTATATCGGTTGACGTCACAGGAAAATGAAGAAGTTAAGAGATAGGTCTAGGAATTAATGGACAAAGGCTTGATTCAAGAAAGCTTTAGTCCATGTGTTGTTTCAACAGTGCTCAGACCAAATAAAGACAGAGGCTAGAGAATGTGTACAGAATCAAGGGAAATCAATAAGATTACCATCAGATATAGTTTTTCATTGCCAAGGATGGATGACTTGATGGATTGCTTGAGTGGAGCAAGATTTTTTTCAAAGATTGATTTGAAAAGCAGAAATCATCAAATTAGAATCAGAGAAGGTGATGAATGGAAGACAACATTCAAGACGAATGAAGGGATATATGAATTGCTTTTCATGTCAGTTGGCTTAACAAATGAGCCCAGTAATTTCATGAGGTTGATGAACGAAGTCCTGAAGGATTTCATTTGGAAATTCATCATTGCATATCTTGATGATATATTAATTTTCAGCAGGACAAAAGCAGAACACTTAAATCATTTAGCTACAGTAATGAGGAGATTACAGCAAGAGAAATTGCTGATCAATATGAAGAAATCGTCATTTATGAGGACATAACTCATTTATTTCGGTTTTTTTATCTCTGCAAATGAGTTGAAGATGGATCTGGAAAAGATAGAGGCGATTAAGAATTGGCCATCACCGAAGAGCATGTTTGAAGTTCAAAGCTTCCATGGTTTGGCTAGATTCTACAAGAAATTCATTTGAAACTTCAATGGGATTAGCACACTAATGATGGATACAGTGAAGAAAAGACATAAATATTTTCACTGGATGGAGGAAGCAGAGAAGATCTTCAATCTGCTGAAGAAGAAGATCACTGAGCAACCAATTTTGGTTTTGCCAGATTTCAGCAAGACATTCTAGGTTAGGTGTGATGCAAGTGGATTTGCAATTGGAGCAGTCTTAAGCCAAGACGATAGGCCAGTCACATATTTCAGTGAAAAACTGAATGAAGCGAAGATTAAGTACTCCACATATGACAAAGAATTCTATGCAGTCATACAAGTGCTAAAGAAATGGAGACACTATTTGTTTCCCAAGGAGTTTGTTTTGTACAATGATAATCATGCTTTACAATTCATGACTCGATGGGAGAATTTGAACCAAAAACATGCTAAATGGGTTGAATACATGTAGAATTTTACTTTTGTGATTAAGAATATTTCTGGAACTACTAACAAAGTTTTTGACACTTTGAGCAGGAAATGTTTGCTTATGCAGGAATTTAGAGTCAAGAGTTTGGGTTTTGATAACCTCAAATAAATGTATAGAGATGATCCATATTTTAAGGAGGTATATGAGGCATCTGAGAATCTAATTCTCAGGAATAGAATAAACTGGACTAAATACATGATCCGGGATGGATTATTATTTAGAGGCAATCAACTATGTATTCCAAAATGCTCCATGAGGGAGAATTTGTTGAAGGAAAAACACAGTGGAGGATTGGTTGGACATTTTGGTCATGAAAATACGTTCTCAAAGTTGAATGGCTCTTATTTTTGGCCAAGGATGAGGATAGATGTCAAGAAATTTGTGGACAGGTGCAGAATTTGTTAGCACATGAAAGGAAAAAGGCAGAATGCGGGATTATATCAACCATTACCCATACCTGAAAGGTTGTGGGATGAAGTGAGCATGGATTTCATATTGGGACTGCCAAGGACACAAAGAGGATATGATTCAATCTTTGTGGTAGTCAACAGATTTTCAAAAATGGCATGTTTCATACCATGCCAGAAAACCAGTGACACAACTCATATTGCGAACCTGTTTTTCAAGGAAGTCGTCAGACTTCACGGTTTTCCAAAGAGTATCATGTCTGATCAAGATACCAAGTTCATAGGTCATTTCTGGAGGACCTTATGGAAGAATTTGGGGAGAATTTTGTCTTTTAGCTCAACATATCATCCTTAGAGGGATGGACAGACAGAGGTCGTAAATAGGATCTTGGGATATTTGTTGAGGAGCTTAGTGACTGAACACCACAATCAGTGGGATCACATTCTACCATAGGTGGAATTCTCTTACAATGATTCACTCAATAGAAGCAAAGGGCAGAGTCCATTCCAGATTGTATATGGAATGCAACCAAGGGGGGTTTCTGAATTGAAAGATGAAAAACAAGACGAATTCAGGAGTGCTAGTGCAGAGGACTTTGCAGAAGGAATGAAGGAGCTTCATAGCCGAATTAAGGAACAATTGTAGAGTTCAAGTCAAGAATACAAGAGGAGAGCAGATCAACATAGGTGAGAACTTCAATTTGAAGTTGGTGATCTGATTCTTGCGCATTTGACGAAGGAGAGGTTCCCAAGTGGAACGTATAACATGCTGAAGATGAAAAAGATTGGACCATGCAAGGTCATAAGGAAATTTGGGGGAAACACATATGAGATTGAATTACTCAATGGGGTCAGAATCTCACAAATATTCAATGTCGCATACTTGTACCCATATAGAGCTTGAGAAGCAAGAGCAAAAGATGAGCAAGAAGAAGTTCAATGGACAAAACAAATACTTGTAGCTGAAAATCCATAGATGGAAACCATAATTGACAAGAGGATTAGTAGAAAGACCAGGAGAAAGGAGTATTTTGAATACTTGGTCAAGTGGAAAGGACATCTAGTTGAAGACGCCAGTTGGGAGGATGAAGCAACAATTCAAAATCATGGACAGACCATGCAAGATCTCATGAACAAGAGTTCATGAAAATTTTCAAGCGAGGGAGTATAATGCAGGAGCATCATACAAAGTCGAAGCACGCGCCTAGAAAAAGGAACAAATAGACACGCAAATGAGAAAAGGACACATTTTTATGAAAACGTTTTTAATTTTGAAATCTGAAGCATTAATGTAATAGCTAGGAGAAGCGTACTTACATTTATGTCTTAGAGATATGAACAGATCTAGAGAAATTATTCTCATATGCTGGATGTAATAGGCATTTAAGTCTATTAATGTAAAGTAGGTAGATATGAATGTTAGATTAGACAGTTTAGAAGCGTAGGAGGGAAAACAGATATAGAAACCCTCACCCTTGTATCATTGTATGAAGAATATTAAGATGATCATTCAAAATTCATAAGATGGAGAGTTGTAGCAGAGAGCTATAGAGAAAAACCCATGTATAGGAACACCTGAGTTAATATATAAAGCTTTGACTCAAATTTCATGGTGTTATGATGCTTACTATTTACATTAGTTAAATGGTATGGTTATAGTTGTTTTGTTTCTTTGTTATGCATTTATCTCAATGTTGTATTGTGTGTATGATTTCATGTTGAATGTGTGAAGTCTGAGAGAGGAGAAGAATGAGTTTCAATTGTTTCTCTCCCTGAGAATTCCTGCAAGGAGTGCAGTGAACGTCCGCAAGGTGTGTGTTGACGAGGGTCTGAGTTTTATCTCAGAAAGCTTAGGAGAGATATCGTTGTTCTCATATCAGCAGAAGTGCAGGAGAAGCACAAAGTTGTGAAATGTGTGCGTAGGCTAGTTGAGGCCTTCAAATTTATCAACTAAGGTGAAGGATGAAGGACTACTATTGCAAAATGTGTACAGGGTCGAAGACTCCAATAACGAGAGGTTAATTGAAAGTTTGCCACAAGGAGTGCGAGCAGGATTCCTTTTGGAGGCTTGAATCTGCAAGCGAGAGATCATGAGGGATAGCACCTTTTAAGTGTTCAAAGGGAGGGGGAGATTGAAATCGTCTCGCAGAGGCCAAGTTCAGGTGGTAGAATGCCAAGTCATTTTGGCCCGAGATCCTTGAGAAGAGTGAACGAACAGTGAAATTTATTTATGGAGAAGTGTCGAAATGCCGAGAGCCCTAGGATCACACCAAGTTGTGAGGGATTTAAGCATTTAGAAGCACCCAGGAAAGGAGTCATATGGACAGTGAGAGGCCTTCGTGAAGGAAGTGCCAAAGTTGTGAGAGTCATTGGATCTCGCGGAGTTGCAAGGTGGTTAGAGGCTGGTGAAACCCATCACCCAGGATTCAAAGGTCAATATGAGCCGTTGATCTTGTTTCAACCCACATCGTTGGATCATTTCACGAATTTGGGATTCGTGACTTTGGAGGGAAGACCAAATTATTGGTTTCATGAAGTCCCGAGTTGCGAGGAGCAGGGAAGGAGATCCAAACTGTTGGATCGAAGTCACGAGAGAACCATTGGATAAGAACCTTCGCGGGGTACCATGTATTGGGGGTTCGGGGGTTGAAAGAATTTATTTTCGACTGTGAAGTCATGAAGTGCTGAGCACTGAGGGCTCGTACAAGCACATGGCACATCCGTTAGGTGGGGGCTGCGTAGTTGACAGGTGGCGTAACAACAAGCGTCCAAAGAAAGGTAGAAGCGGGTGACAGGAGGTGGACACACGTCGCTTGGGAAGGAGTCAACCCATTGTTGACTTATTGCGTCTCAGGGATTCGCAAAGGAGGAGCACGAGGGCTTAACACTCCAACTTGTGAAGTTGTGAGTTGCAAGGGGTGCTAGACTTAGGCCCTAGCCGACGGTCGCTTGTAGAGGTGCTAGCGAGGAAGGAGCCATACCCCTATCGCATCTAGGGTATCAAAGGTTTGGAGTCGAGGGTCTTCGACTCATGAACTCGTGAGATTGTGAGTCACGAAAGGCGCTTGTGTGAAGGCCCAGGTTGTGGTCGCTTGGAGATGTAAGGTTCATGCCTGGTGTTAAGTTGCGTAGGGTGGGTTTTCACAAAGGACCTATGGATCAGATTTGTGAGGTTCCAATAGGGATCCGAGGGAGCTTCTTTGGCTCAAGGAGAATTTAGAATGATCCTGTGCGGATCTTGGACAGAGGATCGGGGGTCTGCATCACACAGCCACAATACAATATTGCGCAACCACAGTATAATCCCACACAATATAATCAACTCCCTCACTACAATGCATTGTGAGGAGATCAAGCTAGATACAAAGGTGGAGGATGAGGTAGAGGAGGATTTGGAAGAGGTATAGGACATGTGGTATGTCATAAATATCAACAACCAAGACACTATGCATGAGAATGTCCACTTCCACCCGCGACATGTATGTATTTTCATGCATCACATCATGACACAAAACATTGTCCGACACTATTGGGGAAGATCCAAAAGAAGAGGAATCAGAACAATAAAAATGTACAGTTGATATCTACAAAAGCTAGAGAGGATGGAATAAATATTAACATAGTCATTAGAAAAGGAGATAAAAGAGGACCTAACGCAGTAAGACAAGATCTAGCACAACACCAATGGGTGAAGAAGAATTTTGAACCACAGAAGCAGTTTGATGCACAGAAAAAAAAGGAGACATTCAAGCAAGATAGACAAGAATTCGTGAATCTCAATATTGCATCTACATGAACTGCACAACATACTCAAGACATACCAATGTATGATATTCCTTCATTGCTGGATCACACTAATGAAGCACAACCTTTTGGACAAGTAGGTACCATAAAGAATTTTCTGCAATCCCGTGTTAAACTAGTAAATGATCCATCATCTGTTAAAGTATTACAAAATATTGTAGAAGGACATAACTCAGAGGTAGAGAGGAAGCTAGAGAATTAAAAGGTTAATCATCTGCATACAAGGAGGAGAACAAGCAAAGAATTCAAATTGAATGACAACATTGGAGATTTCAACATGGGGGACATTATACTTGACTTAGGCTCCGAAGTAAACGTGTTACCCAAGAAGACATGGAAATGTATGGGAGAGCCCACACTAGGATATTCACATGTTTAGTTGAAGCTAGAAAAACAACATAGAGTCCTGCCAATTGGAAGTCTTAAAGGATTCACAGTCGACTTGGATGGAGTGTGCAATAAGGCAGACTTTGAAGTCATAGAAATAGTAGATGGTACAACACTTTACCCAACATTGCTTGGAATGGATTGGGAATTTGATAACTAGGAAATAATCAATTTAAATACAAGAAATATGACATCCAAGTCAGGAATATACATAGTTGTTGCACCATTACACCCTTCATAAGGACAAAGGTTTGTAGAACCAACTTGTCTAGATTTGGAAGAGATAAACCAGTTGTATGGAACCATCGCACACACAAAAGATTATGTTAACCCAACTGCAGATGGAGTACTCAACTGGAAAATTATCACATCATGTGCTTCAGACTTAGATACATGGTTGGATAATTAGCACCATAGACTACACAAAGTGTCTAGAAGAAGGTGCGCAAGAATAGACTGTGCAGTAAGATGGGTGGGTACAGAAATCAAAGAACCTCCCAGTTTCCATGGAATCAACGATTTAGAAGAATTACTAACAAGATACGAAGATGAGGTGTTATAAAATCAGAGGCTATTAGATCTAGACATAGAACTCAAGGAAACACCTGCAAGATGGTGGGATGTGCACAAGGAAACAATTAATGACTGGTATCAATGCAAACGACTATTGCACATCAGATTCAACATAGAGCAGAAGAGAAGAATGACACAGAGATATGATGGAAAAGGGTCACCAGTGGAACATTTGGAGAAGTGAAAAACACTATGGACGATGAAACCACTAGAATAATTCCCTCAACACTTTATTCATACACTATAAGGAATTCCAGAAAACTAGTATGTAGACCAGGAACTGCACAGAGGAACTCCAAAATGGACAACATTGCAAAATAATTTTGTGGTAACCTTCTCATTTGAACATGAGAACCTCAACATGCATTTATCATTCAAGCAGATAAGAGGGGAAATATTCCTCTAGGAATCAAAGATGGAACTCATAATAGAATACCAACAACATAATAGGCAAACAATGAAAGAACTAGTGTCATGCTATCATGTGCAAGAAGAATCAGCAGATGAAGATGACTCACGGAATATCAAAATTATAGAAATTGAAGGAGAAAGAGAGGTGGAAGGCCCATCCCTGGAATCATAAGTGTTTTTTGCACTGATCAAGATGAATAAATTCAACATTGGGACAGTCGAGAATCCCAAAATGGCCAACATTGGAGACTACTAGGATGAGAAAATAGTAGAAAGAATAACAAAGTTACTGTGCGAGTACAATGACATGTTACCAACAACCTTTACATATATGAAAGGCATAGCAGGAGATCTAGGAGAGATGAAGATACCTCTCAAACCCGAGGCTAGATTTTTTAGAGAGTGACCTTATAGACTAAATCAAATATATGAGTAGAAATTGAAAGAAACAATCGACAGAATGTTGGAAGTCGGTATCATAGAACCAATAGAATAATCATAATGGACAAGCCCTATGGTAGTGTAGGAAAATAAAAAAGGAGGGATAATGATTTCTATGGATTTGAGGAAATTGAATGATTCTTTCCTACATGACCCTTTTCCCACCCCTTTCACAGATGAGGTATTAAAGAATGTAGGAGGCGAGGAAGCATATTCATTTACAGATGGATTCTCAAGTTATCATCAAATCAGGATAGCTCTGGAAGATAGGTACAAGAATACTTTTGTAACAGAATGGGGATCCTTCCAGTATACAGTCATTCCTTTTGGGATGAAGAATGCACCATCTATATTTTCAAGGTTAGTAATATCTTCTTTCAAGCAGTTCATACATTGATTTTTGGAAGTATATCTAGATGATTGGAAACTCTACAATCCGTTGAAAGATCATGTAGAGGTGTTAAGAATGATGTTGGAAAGATGCAGGGAGTGTTAAATGTCATTGAATATAAAGAAGTGCATTTTTGGGACACCTTTTGGAATATTTTTGGGACATATACTCTATAAACAAGGGCTATTGGTGGATCCTGCTAAGATTGTAGTCATTGTTAATTTACCACCACCAAAATCAGTGTGCCAGTTAAGAGAAACATTGGGACATACAGGTGACTACAGAAAATTTATAAAAGGTTATGCGGAGATCACTGCACCAATGGAGAAACTATTAAAGAAGGATACTAAATTCCATTGGAATGAGGATTGTCAAAAGGTTTAGACACCTTGAAAGAGAAGATGATAATAAAACCTATTCTAGTATTCCCAGATTGGGAAAACAAATTTCAACCCTCAAATACCTAATCAACAAGCCAATGCTAGGGGGGAGGATATGTAGATGGTTACTGTTGTTTCAGGAATTTTATTTTGAAGTGATAGTCAAACCAGGGAAGTTGAATGCAGGACCTAATAACTTGTCAAGAATCACCAATGGCGAAGAACCTACAAATTTAGAGGACAACGTCCTTGATGCACAACTATTTCTAGTCCTAGTAGCTGATGAATATTTTTCTTGACATTATTGAATACTTGAGTACAAGGATTGCACCACAATATTTTAACACTGTAAAGAAGAAAGATATGGTATTCATAGTTGTAGACTATAAATTGATTTCATGACACTTATACAATATGGGTACAAGCAACATTCTAAGAATATGTGTCTTAGAACATGAAAAACCTAGAATTTTGGCAGAGGCTCATGAGGGAATTACTTGAGGACATTATGCAGGAAAAGATACCATGCAAAAGGTATTTCACGTACGACTATGGTGGCTGACAATTCACAAAGATGATAAGGATTATCTCCAGTGATGTGATGTATGTTAGAGGGTTGGTAAGCCTAATAGAAGGGATGAGATACCCCTAAGGCCACAAGCAACCTTGCAAGTATTTGAAAAATGAGAAATAGACTTTATGGGACCAATTAACTCACCAACAAAAAGGTCAGGAGAAAGGTATATCATTACTCCAACAAAATACTTAACAAGATGGGTAGAAGCAACACTAGTAAAAGATTGTAGCACAAAGATAGGAGCACGTTTCATATTTGAGAAAGTGATCACTAGATTTGGATTCCTAAGGATTTTGATGAGAGACCAAGGTACTCTCTTTAGCAACAGTGCTATCAAGGCTATGACTGAGGAATTTGAAGTCTACCATCAGAAGAGTACACCATATCACCCTCAAGCAAATGGAATAGTGGAAGCCTTTAATAAGATCATATAGAATGCCTTGACAAATATCTGCAATGTTAAAAGGGACGATTGGGACTTGAAGATACCAGCAGTATTGTGGGCATACAATACTACATGAAAAAAATTGACAGGACATACACCATTCAGGTTAGTATATGGAAAATAAGTAGTGGTGCTGTTAGAATTCCTGGTACCCAGTCTGTGCGTCGCATCAATTACCAAAATTACAGAATGAGGTGCAGTAAAAGAAAGGCTAAATCAGTTGATGGAGATGGAAGAAGATAGGATTCTAGCAAGATTTAACCAAGAAGTATAAAAAGAAAGATATAAATCTTGGACTGACAGACATATCAAGAGGAAGAGTTTCAACGAGGGATACCTAGTATTGGTATATGACAGTAAATTTCTTCAGCATCCAGGGAAATTCTGAATGCATTGGCTGGGACCATACACAGTGAAGATTGTCATAGATGGGGTATAGTTGAGAGATATGGGAGGCACATAATCGAAAGAAATGATCAATGGGAGTCAATTGAAGCTGTACAAGTACAGTCGACCTCCTAGTACTTAAAAAGTTACAGTGTAGTAAGAAAATATGTACATAGTGTATTATAGTAGAAGTTAAGAGAGATATAGTCAGAAAAATAAATAAAAAGGAAAAAAAAGAAGAAAATCCATAAAAATTAAAAATGGGATAGAACTACAAACAGATCGGCGGGAATGGAAGGTTTTGAAAGAAAAGAGATAGTAGTATAAACAATGTGTTACAAGAAAACCAGTGATTGAAAACACTACACACAGGAGAGTAGTTAATTGGTAGAATGACACAACATGTAGGAAACACAACAAAAAGTGAAAATGTGACAACTATAAGTATGACATAACTGTCACTTCTCCATCCCACAATAAAGTCCCAAAAAGGGAGGGAAACAACTTAGTGTATTATTTTCTAAGGAGTATAGTGCAAAGACGAGTGGAAGAGAAAGAGAGGGAGAATTTGTGATAGCACCTAATGATTTAAAGATCTGCAGTTTGAATTTCATCAACATGTAATCACCAAGAGTTGGAGCACCGAGCAGAACCAGACGAAACACGCAGAGTAGTATTGGGGTGCAACAAACTGGAACACATGAGATTCCAATAGTCATGGATGTGGATGAAATCCACACACCATAGTATGATAATACTACGATGCATGTAGAGGAGGAGAAAAACCCCACACAGGAGGTTGAATAGCTGCAAGAGGATGCCGAAAGAGTGAAATCTGACGCGTCCAAGGGAAAAGGGATGCAACAAGAAGAAAAGGCCACTGTATCGACTCAACATGGCCTAGAACTAGGAGAACAATAGAGAACAGGGCACCAGGATATACCAACATTTGGGGTATGGTCCCCACAAGGGAAAAAGAAGGCACGAGAAGAAAGCAGTGCATAGGGCGTACAATGCACATAAGAAGAACTAACCATAGTAATGTCAAAAATACCTGAAGGTGTGAAGGATGATGAAGAAATGGTAGGAGGAGTGGATAGACTCAAATAGTCCGACCATAATGTGTCTGACGCAATAAATTTTTTGGACTTGGTAGCATAGAGTTACCTGGAGAGCAGAGGAGAAGGCCCATCATGTGTGCCTATGTTGGAGCCTGCAAAATGGATCTTGGGGTTGTACAATACAGGCATAATGAACTTGTTTGATATACCACACTTTGGGAATGGTAAACACATCAAAAAATGTGTAAAGCAATTGTTAGCATAGGTGCATGGAGGAATCTTCTGGGCTAGGATAAACCAACATTTGGGGTATCATCCCCATAAGGGAAAAAGAAGGTGTTAGCGCAAATTCTTGCAAGATGGTGTTTTCTTATGGTTTCGGGCCCCTGGTGTAAATGCATAAAAGTGGGGTTTGAAAAATGGTCGAGTGTGTTTTATTCAAAGGCCATAGCCATGAGTGTCAAGCACAACCCATAGAAGAAGCCCATTTCAAGCTTAAAATTAAGCGAGTGGGCACTTTGTCTTTCAACGGCGAGGATCCACAGATGGAGCAGATTGATGGCCATCGGGTAAGTTTGGGTCACAGAGTTGCACGTGTTCAAGCACCTGAGCTCATCTCCTATGGCCAAAATCACGAAACGATCAAGCCATTTCGGTATTTCAGTTACCGAGACTTCAACATACAAGGGTCTCTACTCCTTGCATCATCTATCCCCGGTGCACAAAATCCCGAAAGAACCAGGACTATTGATCAAGAAATGATCTAGGTCGTCCAACCAATGGGTCACGTGGAACGTGATCAAGCCATTTCAGCTATCGGGACTTCGAGAGAACAGAAGGTCTCCTCCTTCCACTGCATTTCAGAACCCCGAAGCTCGAAACACCGAAAGGGTCTAAGCGAGAGGTGGTCCCACATTCAAGAAATGATCTAGGTCGTCCATACAATGGGACATGTGGTGCACGATCAAGCCATTTCGACTGTCGGGACTTCAAGAGAACAGTGGGTCTCCTCCTTCCACATCATTTCAGAACCCCAAAGACCGAAACACTGAAAGGGTTCAGGCCAGAGGCGGTCCCACATTTGAGAAGTGATCTAGGCCGTCCATCCAATGGGACACGTGGCCCGCGATCAAGCCATTTCGGCTACCAAGACTTTGAGAGAACATAAGGTCTCCTCCTTCCACTGCATTTTAGAACCCTGAAGCCCGAAATGCCAAAAGGTTCTAGGGTAGAGGCGGTCCCACATTCAAGAAATTATCTAGGCTGTCCATCCAATGGGACATGTGGCGCACGATCAAGCCATTTAAGATACCAGGACTTCAAGAGAACAGAGGGTTTCCTCCTTCCACTGCATATCAGAACCCTGAAGCCCGAAATGCTGAAAGGGTCCAGGATAGAGGCAGTCCCACATTTGAGAAGTGATGTAGGCCGTCCATCCAATGGGACACATGGCGTGCGATCAAGCCATTTTGGCTACGGGGACCTCGAGAGAACAAAGGATCTCCTCCTTCCACTGCATTTCAGAACCCCGAAGCCCAAAACGCCGAAAGGGTCCAGGACAGAGGCGGTTGCACATTTGAGAAGTGATCTAGGCCATCCATCTAATGGGACACATGGTGTGTGATCAAGCCATTTTGGCTACCGAGACTTCAAGAGAACAGAGGGTCTCCTCCTTCCACTTCATTTCAGAATCACCAAAACATGAAATCTTGAAAGCACCTATGAAGATAGGCACAGGGTCATAGCCCATGGTCACTTGGGGTGATAGAAAGAACTGTGCAAATGGCCAAAGCATTAGGTTTAGCTACAGAAGGGATCACTACGTTCTACAGGTACTAGTTCAACTCAACCTCAATCTTGGTCCCTGCTAAAAGTAAATGAAGGTGGGGTGAGGTAGTTGAAACCTCGACTCACTCATTAAATGAAAAGCATGAAGGTTCTGGCAGGAAGTCTGCCTGAGATAGTCTTGTATGTTGGTTTTTTTTTAAAGAAGCCATGCCAAGTCCTCGTCTGACCAGAGGAGTCTGCACACGCTATTTTAGCCTTTAATGTTTCAGCTACCCCCACTGCAAAGGCCATGCAAAGTTAAGGTGACGTCTGACAAAGGAGTTCAAGCTAGATTTGACTGAAGAGACGCCACGCCCTAGAAGTTCTAAGATTCCTCTATTGGGAAAATGTTTAGGAGTATATTTACTTAGTTTTTGTATTTTTGTAAGGATCGATGGTAGAGCACAACTCCCGATTGTAAAGCTTTAATTTAGCCTCTGGTTCTCTGGTTATAGAGGAACATTTGAGACTTCTTTCTTAATGGAAATCGACTTCTTCTTTTCCTTTTCCCTCTGAATCTAAAATCCCGGGCATGGATGATCTAGTCGGGTGTTGCATAGCTATATAATGTAGGTTTGATTATAGGAGTTCTGCAATCTTTTTACGTTCATTTTGAAGTTTATTCAGCTCTGAGACGATCTCATATCCAAGAATTTTCCTCTTTTTTAAAGACTGTTGGAAGACCAGATGTCCAAAGAAGACGTTATTTCCCCTCTCTTTCCCTCCACTTAATCACCACTATCATTATTACTGGCTTAAGTTAGGTTAAGACCTCATATGTCACTATTGTTCCAGCCTAGTTTTATGAGTTAGAATGATATGGTTCTGAGTTTATTTCCATTTGATCAACCTTTATAAACAAATCATGACATAAAACTAATGGGTGTTAGGCTCTTCTCCTGCAACAATCCAGGAGTGACTTCTGGCTCCAACATTTTTGGCGCCGTTGCCGGGGACGAAGTTGACAATTTTCCCCGAGATTGAACGACATTGAGCCTCAAATTCTGAAGGTGAATTAGGCATTAGAGCCTTTGAATATTACTACTGTGCACCTGGCGACTCCACTGTGGCGACGCCAATGTTTCTAAATTGTTGTTTCAATTGTGGCTATTGTTAGCATGCCTAAAAGCTAACCCAGAGGAGATTTCTTGAGAAGGTTTTCAGCAGCTTCTTTCTCAGCTTGAGAAGTTCCCTAGGGTAACGATAATGTTAGGATCTGGCCTTTGATGGTGAACAAAGACCAGTCACATTCGAAGTTGCGCATCTTTCACCTGGCGACTCCATGATTCGAGAATCGGTTGGCGACTCCATTGTTTCGATATGGAAAATATCTTAGCTCAAAGGTTTTCTTTATGTGACTTTTCCCAGATAGTTGGTTTGCCTAATCCACTGCCTGATAGAGATGAATGGGAAGATATCCTCCCTAAATTTCAAGAAAAAAATTCAGAGGTACCAGCTGAGCATTTACTGGACTTTCATGAAGTTATTCATCGACTTAATGTCATGCATGAAGATGTCCAAATTAAGCTTTTTAGGTATTCATTAAAGGGAGATACTCTTGATTGGTGTTGATCTCTTCCCACTGCAAGCATCCATTCTTTGACAGGTTTTCGTATAGCCTTCAATTTATTTTGTAGAGATTACTTCCCAGCTGAGTGTTTGTATGAAAACTGTTGTGATGAGTTTTCTTTGCTTCATGAAGCCTCTGTCGGCCCTGAAGACCATGTTTGTGATGAAGATTTTATTGTGGAGGAAATAATTTTATATGAAAATATAGAGGCGTTGAATGATATTAATTATGATAGCCCTAGCACGAAAGCATCTGACATCATTTCAGATACATTTGTTCTTTTAGATGTTCATAAAGATCAACATGCTTCTTGTGAAAATTATGAGTTTATAGAGAAGATGTTGTCTATAGTAGATGGTTGTCCTGGATATAGGGTTGAAGCAGATGTTCCTAGCAGCCCTGCTTATGATGATGAAGACCTGCCAGCTTTTAATGAAGAGATGGTTGTGGAAGAGGATTCTTCTCTTTTCCTTCAGGAGGTTTCCCATGATATATTTTTACCTAGGATTAAAGAGAAAGATATTATGTATGAACAACCAGAAGCAGCAGTTACCACTGTCTCTGAAATGGATATCTTTGACATTTATATTCTCGATGGGATCACTATTCTGGAGGTTGATCACAGAAATGAAGGGAAACCCTTTTTTGATGAATATTATAGTGATGATGAGCATCAAGCTTATCCTACATTTGATCACCATAAAGACTCTAACCGACATGATAGCAAGCAGAGCTTTCCCATGGTCCCTATTTATGATGATTATGAATATGATCCTTGGGAAAGCCATGGAGAAGAGGAGGAGGAGTCAAAGATGCAATTTATAGCCTGCTTAGAGCCTATAGGTGAGCAACCATCGTCTGAAATCAGTCAGCCTGCATTATCCTCTCATTCACTTGAGCTTTCCATAGATATTCAATGATGTGTGAGAAGCTGCAGAGAAGACCATGTTGCATGTTACCATTCTTCTAGGATCTGCCACCCATTCTATGAGCCTATCAACGAGTACATGGAGTGGCATTTCCTTCATATCTTGGAGCTGCCCAATTTGATCTCAATTTTGGCCCTTGGATAAAAGTTGAAGGATGTAACTGTTCTATTGTCGTGGTTGCATCATCTATTACCAATCATTGACAGCGTGAAGGAGATTCCCTTCAAGAAGTTAATTGAATGACTATGGTGGAAGTTTACTTTCACCTAGCCCCATGTAAAGGATTTTATTATTTTAGAACTGTACATAAATATGCTCCTTTGAGCATGTATGTTTATTTTGTTTTTCTTTTACTTTTCGGCCTGTATTTTCAACAGGGTGTTTTGAGCTTGACTCCATAGCCCAACAGAAGGCATTGAAGCTGAAAAATGATTTCTTAGAGCATCGCAGAGACGACTCTATCCCCCATGGAGCCTAATGTTAGCACAAATTATTGCAAGATGGTGTTTGCTTCTGGTTTCAGGCCCCTGGTGTAAATGCATAAAAGTGGGGTTTGAAAACTGGTCGAGTGTGTTTTATTCAAAGGCCGCAGTCATGAGTGCCGAGTGAAGCCCATAGATGAAGCCCATTTCAGGCTTAAAATCAAGCGAGCGGGAACTTTGTCATTCAACGACGAGGATCCACAGATGCGACAGATCGATGGCCATCGGGTAAGTTTGGGTCGCAGAGTTGCACGTGGTTAAGCACCTGAGCTCATCTCCTATGGCCAAACTCATGAAATGATCAAGCCATTTCAGTATTTCGGCTACCAGGACTTCAACATACAAGGGTCTCTCCTCCTTGCATCATGTATCCCCAGTAAGTGAAATCCTGAAAGAACCAGGACCGTTGATCAAGAAATGATCTAGGTCATCCATCTAATTAGACACGTGACACACGATCAAGCCATTTCGGTTACCAGGACTTCGAGAGAACAGAAGGTCTCCTCCTTCCACTGCATTTTAGAACACTAAAGCCCAAAATGTTGAAAGGGTCTAGGCCAGAGGTGGTCCCACATTCAAGAAATGATCTAGGCCATCCATCCAATGGGACACGTGGCACGCGATCAAACCATTTCGGCTACCAGGACTTTGAGAGAACAAAGGGTCTCCTCCTTCCATTGTATTTCAGAACCTCGAAGCCTGAAATGTCGAAAGGGTCTAGGCCAGAGGTAGTCCCACATTTGATAAGTGATCTAGGTTGTCCATCCAATGGGACACATTGCATGCGATCAAGCCATTTCGGCTACCGGGACTTCGAGAGAACAAAAGGTCTCCTCCTTCCACTGCATTTCAGAACCCCGAAGCCTGAAACATCGAAAGGGTCGAGGCCAGAGGTAGTCCCACATTCAAGAAATGATCTAAGCCATCCATCCAATGGGACACATGGCACGCGATCAATCCATTTTGGCTACCGGGACTTTGAGAGAACAAAGGGTCTCCTCCTTCCACTACATTTCAAAACCCTAAAGCCCGAAATGTCAAAAGGGTCTAGGATAGAGGCAGTCCCACATTTGAGAAGTGATCTAGGTCATCCATCCAATGGGACATGTGGCACAAGATCAATCCAATTCAGTTACCAGGACTTCGAGAGAACATAGGGTCTCCTCCTTCCACTGCATTTCAGAACCCCAAAGCCTGAAACACCGAAAGGGTCCAGGCCAGAGGTAGTCCCACATTTGAGAAGGGATCTAGGCCGTTCATCTAATGGGACACATGGCATGCGATCAATCCATTTCAGTTACAGGAACTTCGAGAGAATAGAGGGTCTCCTCCTTCCACTACATTTCAGAATCACTGAAATGCAAAATCCGGAAAGCACCTTTGAAGATAGGCACATGGTCACAACTTGTGGTCAATTGGGGTGATAGAAAGAATTGTGTAAAGGGCCAAAGCGTCGAGTTTAGCTACAGAAGGGATCACTACGTTCTCCAGGTACCAGTTCAACTCGGCCTCGATTTTGGTCCCTGCTAAAAGTAAATGAAGGTGGGGGGAGGTAGTTGAAACCTTGACTCACTCATTAAATCCAAAGCATGAAGGTTCCGATAGCCAGTGTACCTGAGATAGTCCTGTATGATGGTTTTTTTTTAAAGAAGCCACGACGAGTCCTTGTCTGACCAGAGGAGTCTACACACGCTATTTTATCCTTTAATGTTTCGGCTACCCCCCTTGCAAAGGCCATGCAAAGTTAAGGTGACGTCTGACGAAGGAGTTCAGGCCAGATTTGACTAAAGAGACGCCACGCCCTAGAAGTTCTAAGATGCTTCTGTTGGGCAAATGTTTAGGAGTATATTTACTTAGTTTTTGTATTTTTGTAAGGATCGATGATAGAGCATAGCTCCCGATTGTAAAGATTTAATTTAGCCTCTAGTTCTCTGGTTATAGAGGAACATTTGAGACTTCTTGCTTAATGGCAACCAACTTCTTCTTTTCCTTTTCCCTCTAAATCTGAAAGCCCGGGCATGGATGATCCAGTTGGGTGTTGCATAGCTATATAATGTAGGTTTGATTATAGCATTTCTGCAATCTTTTTAGGTTCATTTTGAAGTTTATTCAACTCTGAGAGGATCTCATATCCGAGCCTTTTCCTCTTTTGTAAATACTACTGGAAGACCGGATGTATAGAGCAGACTTTATTTCCCCTCTCTTTACCTCCACTTACTCACCACTATCATTATTATTGGCTTAAGTTAGGTCAAGACCTCATATGTCACTGTTTTTCCAGCCCAATTTTCTGAGTTAGAATTATATGGTTCTGAGTTTCTTTCCATTTGATCAACCTTTATAAAAAAATCATGACATAAAACTAATGGGTGTCAGGCTCTTCTCCTGCTGCAATCCAGGAGTGACTTTCGACTTCAACAGAAGGCACGAGAATAAATAAGTGCATAGGTCGTACAATGCACATAAGAGGAACTAACCATAGTAATTTCGAAAATCCCTGAAGCTGTGAAGGTTGATGAAGAAATTGTAGGAGGAGTCGATAGCCTCAAATACTCCAACCATGACGTGTTTGATGTAATAAATTTCCTGGACTTGGTAGCATAGACTTACCTAGAGAGTAGAGGAGAAGGACCATCAGGTGTGCCACAATTCGAGCCTTCACAATGGATCTTGGGGTTCTACAATACAAACATAATGAAAATTTTGGATATACCTCACTTTGAGAATGGTAAAAACATCAACGAATGTGTAAAGCAATTGGTAACATAGGTGCATGGAGGAATCTTATCAATGGATAGGATAGTGCCTATTAATATTGATCTCATTGCAAAAATCACATGGATACCCATGGATCAGGAGAAGCTAAAACAATACCTGGAGGATAAAACTAAGGCGAAAGCCATTTCAGACGAAATCAAAGCTAAATTTGGTGGGGAGAGGGGTAATAGGGGAATCAGGATCAACGACATCAATGATCTTGCAAAAAAAATTGAAACATGACTGTTAGGTTGCAAGTTAATGCGCAAGTGAAGGAAGGAGTAATTACTTGCAGGAGTAGTAGCAACCGCGACACGGTGCGAAGGGAAGATCGATGAGTTGGGACCCATATATACTAAATTCATTTCTAGAGGACTGCAAGTATGCACAAGACTAGGGTTCTAAGTTCCACTATTTTTGGTTACTCATCCTCATTGCACTCATGGGATGGAAATAACTCACATACATTCTGTTCCTTCCAAGGACAAGAAAATGTGGCACAACGCACTACAAATCTCTTTGCATCACATCATATCCCAAGAAGAATAAAATTAATAGCGACATGTTCACACTATACCTAGTAGAGATCTATAACATATTAGCATATATGTGGAGGATTCCCACATACAATTTCTAGGAGTTTGCACAAATAACAAACTTTCAGGCATCGCACCATAGTATGTGGCTACAGGAAAAGAAGGATCCAACTAGGAAGTGGTTACAGTTGAAGTACTATGTGATGACACAGAACATCCACATGGAGGTCCAAGAGTGGCATGAGTAGTGGAAAGTACCAGATATTCTAAGAACAATGCCGACAATACAAACCCAGGCGCATGGTAGAATAGTCCCCATGCAACATACAGGCAGGAATAATGCTAGCAGGAAAAATATGACAACAACAAGGATACTGGGGAAAAACAACCCAATTTGAAATAAAAGCAAGACCCATAAGAAGTCACAGCATGACCCTACACAGGGTCCACTAGGCACAGAGAAGGAACCAAGAGGATCGACAGGACATGTGAGTGCAGAAGAAATGAAAACGGAGGCACAAGAAATGTCCATGGAATAAGGAGAAGGGCAGGATATAGGCATGGATACATAGATGCTTGAAGCATTGAATCCATTATAGGCCCAAAGGACGAGAACATGGGAGAAAGTAAGTGGCTTCAAAAAGAAGGTCAAAGCCCACAATAAACCAATGGAAATAGTATTGATGGTAGATGACGTGGATTTGATAGCCACGATAGTGGAATATTGACCACTAGAGGTGTGGGAAAATGTTGAAAATGATATGGCTTCAATTTTGGAGAAAATACAAGAAGTGAAAACTGCACCAGAGCAGTTAGGGATTAGGTCAAAGTAACAAAAACATAACACAACAACGCCAACTAAAGAAGTCGCACTGGTTAGAGAGACAGTGTAGATCACGACATAGTGGAGCAAAAATTTTATCATCACTTTTGAGATGATGTTTATGGATGAGGAGATAGCATAGATGCCCCTGAAATACATTGATATTTTGGACTTGTCATTTCCCAAGATTCCAACTAAAGCACTATATAAATTAGAAGTGACATCGCGCAGGAGATTCAGTCCAGAGAAAGGTCTGATGCAAAAAACTTACTATTGGCGTAGGAAGACAACACCTCAATGATGGAGGAACTTATCCAGGAAGGGTAGGAGAAAATTATGGCACAACAAAAGGTGGATGAGATCGAGAACCAAATTCAAGCAGTATTTCAATCCATCTATGATAGCGAAGGAGTATAGGTAGCCTCATCACAAGAGAAAATGAGAAAGATAGCACAGACTCTACAACAATATAAAGAACAGATCAAAGAACTGGAGGAGCACACAGTTCCCATGACTCCTATAGAAGTCAGAGTGCAAAGAAAGTAGGATACGACAACTTTTGTAGAGAACATCGCGCAGAGCATACACAAAATGACAAAGTTGTTGCAGAAGAGTGCCCAGCTATCGACACAACTTTTAGAGGATGGGAGCTTTCAAGAGTTCCAGGGGAAGGAGTACAAACTCCATGAATCAATGGTAGATTCCAAACATCAACATAGGACAATGTCACTGCTGGATAAGATCAATATGACCATGGAAATGAAGAATTTACAAGATGAGGAGAAGGAAGTACAAGCATAGAAGATGGCGCGACAGACTTAGTTGGATCCCTTGCAAGAAAGTCAGAGTAGTTGTCCATTGAGATCGACACAACAAAGTTGAAGATAGAGAGGATAGGCTTGGAAGGGGGAGAACTGCTACAACACCCAATTACCGCACAGCTGGTGGAAAACATGGTCGAAAGGAGCAGTCAGGCTCAAGCATAGTTTCCGAGAATACTTGAAATGTATGTTGCACTGGTGCAAGAAATGACAAATGTTGGAGTAAGGAAGTGAATCGGAATGAGTCACAATGTTAGTACTAGGGGTATTTTGGGTGTAGGCCCATTTTAGGGAAAAGGCTAATTTTGGATAATAAAGTGCAAATAAGGAAATTATACCTGGCAAGAAAAGCATCACGTGCAGAGGAAAGTGCATGCAAAGGAGGAAAGCAAGTGAGGCATGCATGCAAAAATACTGAACCATGCTAGGGTTAGGGTTTGGTAAGAGTATGTAATGGATGATAAGCCAAAAATAAGTATAAAGAGGTACCTAGGAGATCTAGGTCGGTGTTGGTTGTTGTTGGTGGTTGGTTCAAAGAGTCGGATAAGGTTCACTGTGATTGTAATTCTAGAAGGTAAGAATGACTGTAAAATATGAGGTTTTTTTGTAAGTTATTGAGATGAATAAAGAAAAGAAGGTAGATCTTGAGGGTTAGATCACATGCTGAGGAGCCTAGTGTGATCTAGTACCCCTCATTAAAGATATTGATCCAACTGAGGGAGAATTGTAATGCATGCGACGCCATAGATGATAGAACAATAATTAAATAGCCCAATAGTCAGATCTTTGTGGACGTAGCCCAGGAGGGGGTGAAACATGGTATCTAATGTGTTATTTGAATGATTCAATAATGTATCTTTCTTGTTAATGATTAGATCTTAGATGAATGTTTGATGAAATAACTACATCTAATTGTTTTACATGCATGAACAAGAATGACATAGTACTTAACATAGATGGATGTTATAGTAAATAAATAAATATTACAAGGTTCAATTCCAGATCCCCACTCATTCCTAGGATGCAAGCACTTGAGCGTTGCAACCACCCATAGAGTTATCTCAGGTGAGACTGCACAGTGCACCTCGTGTACTATTCTTCCTTCTCATTTTCTAGGGCAGGTGATAGTTTTAGACAACTTTGTTGGAAACCATAGTAGATCTAAACCTAGGTTAGCCCAAGAATGGTAGCAAGATGGAAGTAACCAACAATGATACAACCATAGTATGAATCAATGAAATATAAAGAGAAGAATTTTAAATGTTGTTATTACATACCGACATTACCTATAGGGAAAAGAATTCTTATAGAAGGAAACTGTATAGTAGAAAGTTAAAGAGTATGAGAGGAAGGAAGATGGATTAATTATGCATAAAAACAGATTTTATGTTCCTACTTCTAGAGAACATAGGAATTTGGTATTAAAATAAATGCATAATGTTCCATGTGTCGGACATCCCAGTTACCAAAAACAAATTGCGACAGTAAGAAGCCAATTATTTTGGCTATGAATGGAGAAGGTTGTTGTTGATTACATGGTTATATGTATGGAATGTCAGAGAGTGAAGGCTAAGCATATAAACGTAGTGGGTTCACTACAACCATGACCAATTCTAGAGAAAAAATGGGGAGTCACCATTGATTTTATCACTAAATTTTCCAACACATCAAGGCAACATGATTCAATAATTGTAGTGGTTGATAAATTGACAAAGGATGTTCATTGTGTCACTATAAATATGACTCATACAACATATAATATTGAAGATGAAGGAAGTTTCTAGGTTGCATGGGATACCTAAGGCAATTATATTAGATAAAGATACTAATTTTACTTCAAATTTATGGAGGGGATTATTTAAAGGGTTTGGTAAAAATATGAATTTTATCGCAACATACCATCCACAATTAGATGGACAAAAAGAGAGAGTTATCCAGGTTATTAAGGACATGTTGAGAATGTATTTGATGGATAATCCATCTAATTGGGAAGATTACTTGCATTTGGTTGATTTTTCATATCATAATGTGTATCAATATTCATTAAAGATGGGCCCAGTTGAATATTTGTACAATAGAAAATGAAATACTCCAGCGAGTTGGGACAAACCAGCAGACAAAGTAGTACTTGGGAAATAATTGATCAAGGGTATGGGAGATTGGATTTTTAAAATTAAGTAGAATTTCAAGGCAACATAAGATAGACAAAAGAGTTATATAGATAAGAACAAGACAAATAGATGATTTAAAGTGGGTGAGCATGTTATTTTAAAAGTGAATCCCAAAAATATCTCATTTAATTTGGGAAGCTACACAAAGCTAATAGCCAGATTCTATGGTCCATTTGAGATATTGGACATAATAGGGTTAGCTACATACATGCCTCAATTTCCTTCTTCAATGAATGTGCATAGTGTATTTCATGTCTCTTTATTAAAAAAGTATGTACATGATCTTAACCATGCTATTGATTGGAATTTTATTCAAGTGGATCGAGAAGGAGACTTTCATGTCTAGCCGATGCACATATTGGACAAAAAATTCAAAATGATATATAATCAAGTCATTGAAATGGTAACAGTTCATTGTGTTTGCACCCAATTCGTCACTTGGTGAGCAAATAAAGGGTGCTTACATGCCCAGTTGGGTCTTGCTGAGCATGACAGCTGTAGAGGAAAGGGTTAGAGAAATAAAAACAAAACTATAAACAAGAATTAAATTAAAACAAACTAAAACTATGAGCATATGGAAAAAGAAATAACAAACACAAAAGACCAATATCACCAATGTTTTTAGGCTGATCAATTGATGAAATCCAAAGCACAATGAAGAAAGGGAACTGTGGTTCCTTCTTCCTCCAAAGGAAGGCTCTTGAGGCCCTCACAAACTTGCTCTCCTTACAATAAGAAAATGATAATGATGGTGAAAGAACTCCAAGCACACTCACTCAATGGAGAGGTGAATGGATCAATGAAATGGTGCTAATGTGTTATTGTCAAGGAGTGAGTCTTTAAAATAATCTAAGCAACATAACATTACATGAAATTCCTTGAGAAAATGATGTTTCTTCATGGCTTTTTATAGCATAGCATTTGGTGATTATGTAACCCCTTTGAAGTGTGAAGAGAGCCTCTTTAGGGCTTCATTAGGTCTTTGACCAGCCTACCATGCGGATTCAGCTCAGATTTGATGGTCAAATCAGGTTGGGAGCTGGTCCATAAGTGGTTGGGAGGCCGACCAATTCAATAAATGAGTCGTTTAGCAAGTGCGCGGTTTTTTGCGCTAACAGTCGCACATCGTGCGCGCATGAGCGCATTGTACGTTCCTGTTACGCGCATATGCGCGCGCACCCATCTTCTGTAAAGCGCCCTTCAATTTTTGGTTACTTTGTATAGTTTTTGACCCTTTTGCAATGCTGTGAAATTAATCCAGTGCCATGAATGACTTCATTACTATCTGACGATGCTGAGTTCTTGTCGCCATGTGCGGATGAAATTTCAGTGATAACACATTGGACCTACTCTGATCCTGAAAATGCTACTTGGGAGAATGAATATGCCATGCAGGAAGAGTACCTACAACATTTTGAAGAATTTTGAAAATTTTATTTCTATTTTGTATATGCGCTAAGGACAATGACAAAATAAGAGGGAGGGGAATGTAATACCCCTATTTTGAGACCCCATATCAATAATGTATTTTTTTGTATTTTAAGGGGGTCAGAGTGCCTAGGAAATGTAATACTTTGAACATTGAAAATAATAAAATATAGCACTGGATGCAATATGGACAATGACAAAAGCTATAGGGATGTATGTTTCCATGAGAAAGGAGGCTAAAGTGGATACATATTTATGTTATATTTTATTTACTTATCTTGGTTTTCATTTGGGGAAACATGGTTACATGAGCTTCTTGGGGGGAAAACCATGTGGTTTCTAATTTTCCATGTAATTATATAAACCCCTCTTTTGGGTTGTTTGGGGGTTCTCCATTCATTGTTTCTTATCATTTGGTTCATCAATCATTCATTATTCCTCATTCATTCTTTCTCTTGGTTGGGACATGGGGACACATTTTTGAGGAAATAAGCCATTGTTTTGTTAGTTGTAGCAATTTCTAGTGTATTCCAACCATGAATTGGTGTCTGTATGCCTAAGATGCATTGGCATGTGCTAAACCTTGTTCACAAATGTGAATATTCAGAGTCCAAACATGGTGTTTTTTTACTAGATGCAGTGGAACCCATGAAATAAGTGGACAATTTGAGGGGCTACATGACAGTGAAGGGGGTTCATTATCTTTGGGTGGTGTAGGCTAGAGAGAAGAGACCTAGTGTACTTTGGATTGTTGGGTGTTGAGAAACTTATGAGAGCTTGAGTGATGATTGGTTGGGAAGCTGAGTGTTTCTCTGGAACCTATCCTTATGGATTTATAGCCTTGTCTCGAGGGTGTCCTACTGTTGAGACTTGGAACAATAATGTCTAAGTTTGGGTGGAACATCCTTGGTCTGCAACTAGTTAGTGATTTGTTTTATTAAAGATAAGTGTTCTTTGTCATGATTTTCTCTTCTTGTATATTTATTTCCATTGCCTATTAATTATTATCTCTTAGATATGTATCTTAAATGCACCATTTTGCTTTTTTTTTGTTGTGAACGACATGATTAAGCGTTATTTTTAAGTATAACATGAATCTTGAATATTGCTTTCATGCTTCTTTATTAATTAATTATTACCCGGATTTTAAATAAGTTCTTGAAGTGTGATTTGAAGTAGCATAGCCCATATTGTTGGTGGTTGGGTATTTTACAAGGTATTTGTTTCAACCTCCTTGTCTTCCTTGATACACATATTGAATTCATCACCATTACCAAGAAGAATTGAATATGTCATGCTTAAGAGGCACAATTGATCCAATGCATCATTGGCATTGCTGGCTAACTCACAGAGGAATACTTCCTTGTGGATGTACAAGTTGTGTATATTTATTTTCATTGCCTATTAATTATTATCTCTTAGATATGTATCTTAAATGCACCATTTTTCTTTTTTTGTTGTGAACGACATGATTAAGCGTTATTTTTAAGTATAACATGAATCTTGAATATTGCTTTCATGCTTCTTTATTAATTAATTATTACCCGGATTTTAAATAAGTTCTTGAAGTGTGATTTGAAGTAGCATAGCCCATATTGTTGGTGGTTGGGTATTTTACAAAGTATTTGTTTCAACCTCCTTGTCTTCCTTGATACACATATTGAATTCATCACCATTACCAAGAAGAATTGAATATGTCATGCTTAAGAGGCACAATTGATCCAATGCATCATTGGCATTGCTGACTAACTCACAGAGGAATACTTCCTTGTGGATGTACAAGTTGTGTACTATCAAATTTAAAAGATGACCAACCTCTACTTGATACTCATTTATTTAACAATTGTGGATCTCTTTCTTCTGCTATGAAAATATATTTGTTTTCTTTTTTTTTAATTGCAAATTGTGATGCCACAAAGAACTAATGTTACGATAAAGGAGTAGGATATTTTAGGTAACGGGTCAAGCAAATCAAATGGTTGAGGATTCAATCCATTCCAAGTTCGAATCAAGTAGAACAGATCCAACTTCACACAATGCATTCCTCTAAGATGAAATGATTTTCTCCACAACAAAAACTCAAATTTACTCACATAGGAAGAAAATTGGTGTTGATACTCCAAAATGCTTTCTGCAATGAGTGAAAAAAAAAAGAAAATGATTCTTTTTGCAATATGAACATGCTTTCTTGTATTTCACACTCTCCACTGACTAGCATTTCATCCAAGTAATCAATATTGTTCAAACTTTACAAGAATAGGACATCTGATAGTTTATAGCATACATCATATCTAAATGATCAGAAAATATCTACTACATCTCAACAAATACTTAGAAGGGTTTTAGAATGCCTTTGTTAGTGATGGAAAATTTATGAAAACGTAATTTGCAGTGTTGGTATCCATTTTCTCTGGTATCTACCAATAGACCCTATTTTGCACCTTTGTTGCACACTCTCACTATACTTCACCTCCCATGGAGAAAATACTATGGATATCAATTTTACCAAGCCCTTAATACCAAAGGTGATATGATACCACTACTAGAATGATAAGCCAAAAAACTTAAGAATGGAGGAAAAGGCACAAATCCCAATTAATTCATATGTACATCAATGATACATTTATAATACATATCAATATAATGACCTCACAACCTCATCATAACTAAATGGTTGTTAATGTCTATTTAGGACTCATGATTATTTCTAACACCCTGTATATCCTTTGATAAAATTGAAGCATGGTTAGAAGGATCATTCTTATCTATGTTTCCCATACACAGCCATTGTGGTATTTTTAGCAGGATGGATACTCTTGTCAATAATTTATTTTTTTCCATTTTCTATCTATTAGTACTCCAATATCTACTACTAATTTTTTGTGAACATGTAATTGTATGTTTGGAGTTATGTGAATGGCTACATTGGCATTATGTCTTCAATAGTTCATTATCCACCAATGTAGTGTAGGGTAGGAAGTAAAATAGATTAGTCTGATCTCTTTTCTTTACATTATTATTTCTTAATATTGTTTTTAAATTCGCAATAAATTTTATAATTAACTACCCTGATTGTATTTCACTGGTAAAGTCTACCTGATTAGATGTTATTGATCATTACAATTGTTTTTCTGGTTAATACATTTTAATTTTGATATTTCATCTTTAGCTACTTTTCTAATTGTACTTCACTGATAAAGTCTACATGATTAGACGTTATTGATCCATTACAATTGTTTTTCCAATTGTTTTTCTGGTTAAAATATTTTAATTTTGATATTTCATTTTTAGCTACTTTTATGTTGCCTTAACCTTTTAATAAAATATTTGTTGGATATACTACTAGCACAACCACAAATTCGTGGTTGGTAAACGGTGAAAGGACGGCTTGCAAAAAGACAGCTTGCAAAACCTAAACTGTCGGGAAAGAGAAACGGCCCAGAGGTGGACGGAAGGAGTCAGAAGGAGTTGGATGGAAGGAGGTAGTGTGTCCAGAACGTGGCTGGTGAAGGCCAAAGGTTTAGGTTGGCCTAGAAAATGAAACCCTAATCACTCATATGTGGCAATCAGCTAGCCACCATAGTAAATTTTAAATATGATTAAGTAAAAGTAAAAAAATAAACATGTAAACTGATGTCTTTATAATAGTGAGGAAGTTAGTGGTTGAAATCACAACCATTGATTTATTGAGACTACTAAGAATATTCCATCAATATTTAATCTTGTCCATACAAAACTGATTAAGCACTAAAAACCTATTAAATGTGCCCATGGTCAATAGGTATACGCCTTTCGGGGTAATAAAAAGTTTCATTGGATGAAATAAATAAAGAAGTTTGAATGCTATATTTTCTTGAATGCAGCTTACTAGGTGAAAGGTGATTTTGACGAAGAGGAAAACATTTCACTGTCACACTCTCAAAGATTTTCTAGTTATATGAGTAATTTCTTGATCATTGTTAACACTCTTAAGAAATTTTTTCATGAACAAATCATTACCTTGCAAGAGAATGTTTTCTTTTTGAATAATTATGTAACTCCCTTTGGTTATTTTTTCATGAACAAATCATTACCTTGCAAGAGTTTTTTTTTTTTTTTAATAATTATGTAGCTCCCTTTAGTTAGGAAGATGAGCTTCCAGAGACTTATAGTCTTCATCTTACTCAACTTACTTAACTTCTGCTTAGAAGAATTTTTGGACTGATTCTAAGTTTTTTTTTTTTTTTATGTCCTATACATATTAATAAGGATATCTGAGTTCCATCATTTGAGATTAAAACCCATTCTAATTACTTTGACCTCTCCTTAATATTATGTTCTCATATGATCAAATTTTTCAAGATGGATTCTTGCCCCTTCAATGTTTTTATAATTTCATTCCACTCACTACAATCATAATAATTTCATTGCACTCAGTACAATCATAGTAAACTACAATCATAATTTCATTCCACTCAGCACAATCATAGTATAGACTTAGCATAGTGAAGCTCAACCAAATCTTATTGTTAAGATATACATATTTTATTTTCCTATATATATGAGTATGGGTTTTGTTATCTAGTTTATAGCTGGCCTAATTCATATTTCTTCTACATTTATGCAGCAGCATAAGATATTCTTATCCTTGTAATTTGGAGTCTTTTCTAGACTATGTTGGATATTGCTATTCTTAAGCCCTTCTGCTTGGATCCCTTTAGGAATCAGTCATGTTATTCAAAATTCATACGTTGACTCCATATTTAATCTTATCCCTATTAATAATTAATGATTTCAGATTTTGATCCGTGCTCGAACTTTGTTGAAAATCACAATTGATGATTCTTATGCCACTCACTCTGGATATCCAAGGCATGATATCATACTCTTACATTGACAATGAGGAATGTTAAAATAATTTTTATGCTTGGAATTGATCATCATCTATATTAACTTTGAAGTTAAGACTAGTTTCGAAAGAAGAGCCTATGTGACTTGTTTGGGAAAAGGATTTCTATTGTCAATTCTTATCTCTTATTCGTTTATGATGGGAAACTCTTTTAATCTAGACCATTATATGAGATTTTCCCTTGATTCTCCTAAACATTTCCATATTCATGATAGTGTCCTCTTATCAATAATTTTTTTTGAACATAATCCCCCGAGACAACTGTAAAGCTCTTGTTAAAGGAAACATATAGGAAAGGACTTGAGACTTATTTTTCAAAAGGTAAGGTTGTGATTTTCGTCACTTGAATAACTGCATTAACGTTATGATTCCCCATAACTTCATGTTCTACCAATACAATTTAAGTATAGATTATATCAACAAAATTGTTTTTTGAAAAACATTTTTCTGTGACTGTGAGCTAGCTATACCTGAAATTATATTCCATTGTGCTGGTTGGTAAACAACTGATAACAACCAACAACTACAAAAATTTCATCTCCTTAGGGGATTGAAATTTATGGGTGACTCAGGGAAGTGTTGATATAAACTTATCTACTTACATTACTTAATAAATATTTTTTAGAACTAATCAATGATACTTTCTCAACTGTAAATTAGAAACCCAGTCTCGATAGAAACTACAAACACTTGTCTTGTTCTAATTTCGTTCTAATTTCCTAAATCGTAGCGTATTCAATTAGAATCCCATAATGAATTGATTGCATGACCCTATGCAAACCTGTTGGCCACAGAGTGTGCTAGGATACCTTTACGTGTTTTCTCCAACTAAAGTGAAAGCATTTATACCAATATCTCCACATCTCCGCAACTCAAAACTCTATTGCTCACATATGTGAACGCCGAAATACGAATTCTTGGATCAATGAATGGGTTTTCTTGTCTTTTCTTTTCATTTGGACTAAATTTTGAGAGATGATGCCCTTCATGCCAAAGATTTAGTTTCTCACCTTCCTGAGGAGGTCAGAGTAGGAAGGAATATTATGTAAATATTTTCTTGATTTTCTTCTATAAAGAGAAAACAAAAAATGTAAAAGGGATGGGAAGAAGGGGAAGTTGTAATGTTAGTAACTGTAAAGCTCCACGGTTAGGAAGTCTAACCCTCTTTCTTAATTTATAAAATGATGTCTCATGCAAAGGAAAATGAGGAGGTGGAGAACCAAATTTGAGTGATGTATATCTATTTATCAGGCTCAAAGGTGGAAGAAAAAGCTCTCTAATTGTTCTTGTAATTTTGAGACAAGTTATTTTTTTGAAGGAAAATAATAGAAAGAAAATTCATGAGTTTTTGATAAAATGGTGCACTATTTTTTATTATTTTCTACAAATATTTTTCAATTTGTCACTTTTATCAATTTTCATTTGCAGGAAATGATTATAAATGAATTATAATCTTAGTTACACCGACATATTTATGGTCATCTATATGAAATTTGGTACACTAGTATGATTTAATTATGTAAAATAAGAACTATTCCTACTTTGCAAATTGAGTTATATGTTTGTAATTGGTTCTGCTATCATTAGAATAGGTCTATAGTTGGAAATTAAAGTAGGATTGCATCAACATATTATAATATAGTTGCACTTAGGATTTAGTCTATATTACATGAACAAGTTTCTATTATGAGAGCAATTCACCTAGTTAGAGACAATTGGGCCCACATACGAGTGGCGATTACTACACACAAGAAGAGTAGGTGTTATTGGGACTATCCATTGGGTAGCTCTCCCACATGTTGGCGAGAGTATTTTTCCCCACATAAACAATTATGCTTCCTTCGAAGAGATCTAATAGAATAAATAATAAGCATGAGTTTATATAAAATTGGACATTATTTGGAATTTCACCTAGTGAACTAGGGTTTAGTGATTCATTTATTAATATTCTTTTCCATTATCTATACAAAAACCCTTATACATCTTGAGGTGACATAAATTATATGGAAGAAGTGTCATGAAACTGGAAAATTTCCACCGAATAAACTCAAATCTAATTTTAAGAGGACATCCAATATGGCATGGACTAGCGACATTTTCTACAACATTACATCTTGGCCCATATTACAACATTTTTTGACAAGCCATTTTGCAAGGATACAATCTAAACTTTTTTTCTTCCAATATGTTTAGAAATGTGCCCCCATACAGTTTTTTAGTTGATAATTTTATAATCTTAGGAACAATTCAACCAAGCATTTTTTTTTTTTGGAAAAAGGTAGAAATCATGTCTTCATAATTGTAAAGGAGATATAAATTTTACCACTACATTAAAATGATTCATTTTTCCCAAATTTATTTGTATTATATTGTTCTGACTTTATATTCTATTGAAGGATTTAATTAAAAAAACATACATACTTTTATCATGTAGAAAAACACATCCTAAAACCTAGTATGTAATTTTGTTATATGCAGAGGAATATCCTAAAACCTAATATGGAAGAGATATGTAAGGAAATAATGAGTGATTATAACATTAATATTACTTTTTCTTTTGAAGAAAAAAACATGTAATTTTATTAATAATACAATATTATAATACATCAAATACTCATAGAATTCCTAAAAATTATTGTTAAAACTTTATATAGTTTTGAAAAGGATCATAAATTTGATCAACTTTCTATGTAACTGTATCTTCTAGATTATCATATTTTTTTTCTAGCTATTCAAAAAACTGTTTTCACTCATCAAATAAAAACCCTTTTAACAAATGCATATTTATACTTATTGTTTGCCAATATATTATCCCATCTTTATACATGAAAACATAGTAACAAAGAATTAAAAAAAAAAATCCTTTAGAGCCACAGATCATGAGCATATTATGGGACAATTCCCTCCAATTATATGGAGACACCTAGTTTCCATAATCTATCCTTGTTCCTTCTTTAGAAAGTCCATCAATAGTCTTGTTTCTATCACTATATATATGTGAAAAAGAAATGTGTGAGAAAAATAATAAAATGATCGATTGTCATTATACATAGGCTGTAATGTGAAGTTCCTCAGTATTATTTCTATTGGAGATATTACACATCCACCTATTATTTATTTTTCTATGTTTCTTAGTCTATGTTGAGGGTGCCTCTAATCTGAGATATTATCCACTATATGAGGGTGCCACATCCTCTTCAGTGATTACTCATTTGTATGTCAGTGTGACTAGTGGATTCAAGTATCACATGTAAACCTTCGAATTTTCACCATGTGTTGCATTCTCACCTTGGAATCATCACCAAGATTGCACACTTCACATGCATGAATCTAGGAGAGAACTACACATGTGCATGCATGAGATTCTCTCCGCTCCATTTGTGTGATCTTGTTAGATGATGAGTGCAAGGTTGGTTAATTAGGACTAGGTGGAATTTCACTTCAATTTATGTTAGTGTATCTCCGCATCTCTCTAGATCATTACTATGGAATATTACTTCATCCTCTGGGGTATTCACCTTGTTGACAAATATCTTATCATATTCATTCATAAATGGGGGTTTTTAAATTGTGAAAAATAAGGTCAACATATTGTAGGTATTGGCGAGGCGGGGGGGGGGGGGGGGGGGGGGGGG
>ML778375.1:610284-656876 GCA_009831015.1 Picea engelmannii | reverse complement strand
ACATTGGTCAAACCTACTGGGTAGAAGCAATACACACAGCAGTCCATGTGCTTAACAAAGCTCACCTCAGACCACAAAGTGACAAAACACCTTATGAATTATGGTTTGGAAGACCTGCCTCAATCAAACACTTCAGAGTCTTTAGGAGTAAATGCTACATAAAGAATAATGATGAAAACCTCGGAAAATATGATGACAGGGCGGATGAAGGTATTTTCTTAGGGTATACTACAAACAGTAAAGGATACAGATGTTATAATAAGAGGCTGCATAAAATGGTTGATTGTATTGATGTAAAAATTGATGAAGGAATCCCAACAAGAGAGGTGTACAGTAATGAGACTTCTACAGAAGACATAGCTAAATCTAAAGATGAACAGGTCCAAGAATCATAAAATGAGGACTTTGAATTAGATGAAGACTCAAACACTCAGACAAACTCAAATCAACAGTCAACTACAAATTCCTCCTCCAGAATCATCATGCAAGTCAGATAATTGGAGAAAAAGACAAAGGGGTACAAACCAGGAGAAAGCTAATCAAAACCACCGAACAATATCATATAGCCCTCATATCCATGCTGGAACCCAAGAATTTTAATGAAGCCAGCACAGATGATCATTGGGTTAAAGCAATGAATGAAGAACTTGATCAGATTTAGAAAAAACAATACATGGGAGATGGTTCAAAGACCCGAAGGTAAAAATGTCATTGGCTCCAAATGGATCTTTAAGAATAAGTTGAATGAGAAAGGAAAAGTTATTAGGAACAAAGCGAGGTTAGTCTGTAAAGTCTATGCTCATATAGAAGGACTAGATTTTGATGAAGCATTTGCGCCCGTAGCAAGATTAGAAGCTATCAGAATGTTTCTTGCCTATGCTTGCCATAAAAGGTTTAAAGTCTACCAAATGGATGTCAAGTCATCCTTTCTCAATGGAGATTTAAGTGAAGAAGTCTATATGGAACAACCAAAGGGTTTCAAATTGTCTAATAACCCTGACTTAGTATGAAAGTTGAAGAAAGATTTATATGGTTTAAAACAAGCCCCTCGAGCCTGGTATCAGAGACTAGATACGTATCTCAAAGACAAAGGGTTCAAGAGAGGAACAAATGACAACAATATGTATATTAAGACAAAGGATAATGATTTTCTCATCGTACTGGTCTATGTAGATGACATCATCTTTGGATGTAATAAGGATTCACTGGTACAATGGTTTGCTTCTGCCATGGAGTCTGAATTTGAAATGTCTATGATAGGAGAACTGTCATTTTTCCTTGGTCTGCAAATTACTCAAAGGCCCGATGGGATATTCATTTCTCAAGGAAAATATTTAAGAGAAATGTTGAAAAGGTTTCAAATGGAAGATTCTAAACCGGTGGGTACACCTATGGTAACTAGATGTAAATTAAGCAAGGATGATGATTCACCTGATGTTGATCAAATCTCATATCAATCAATGATAGGAAGCCTATTGTACATCACAACATCTCATCCAGACATAATGCATGTTGTAGGAATGGTAGGAAGATATCAAGCTACACCTAAACAGAGTCATTTACAAGTTGTCAAAAGGATATTTAGGTACTTAAAAGAAACAATGACTTATGGTCTATGGTATCCCAGAAATCAAAGTCTTCAGTTGACTACTTATTCAGATGCAGATTGGGCAAATTGTGTTGATGAGAGAAAAAGCACCAGTGGAGGAGCATTCTTCTTGGGTAACTCCTTAGTAGCCTGGATTAGTAAAAAGAAAGGTTCCATTTCTGTATCAACCACAGAGGCATAGTACATTGCTGCTGCTACCTATTGCACACAGGTATTATGGATGATTCAGACACTTGCAGACTTAGAGGTAAAATATACTGCACCGATCCCAATTCATTGTGATAACACAAGTGCCATCAGTGTATCTAAAAATCATATCCTCCACTCTAGGACAAAACATATTCCCATAAAATATCATTTTCTGAGAGAGCAGGTCACCAATCAGATTGTTCAGGTCCATTACATTCCCACTACAGAACAAATTGTAGACATCTTTACTAAGCCCCTAGCCAAGACACCGTTTGAATATCTCAGACAGAAGTTGGGTGTCATTTCGTTTCACACCTAAAAAGTCCATCTTTTTAGAGGGAGTTTTGCATTGTTTGAATATTTAATGCCTCCTAAAATTACTGCAATAGCTTAGGGGGAGCATGTCTCTTCTTTGACATTGATGTCAAAGGGGGAGAAAAGAATTCGGGTGCCTTAGTTGCCATCAATGACAAAGGGGGAGATTGTTGGAAAATGTTTAACAGGTAGTGTATTCTTGTCATTGATGGCAAGTACAACAGTGAAGATGCCAAGATCAGAGTGTGCATCGATGGAAAAACAGGAACAATGTAAGCTCAAGAGGAATTAGCGCAAATTCGAATGCAATGCTTTTAACAGGTAGAAGTATAAAATTAAGGGCATCCATATTTATCCATCTACAGGAGAAAGGAAGAAGGATAAAATCCCATAAGGGGTCTGAGCATGTGAGAAGCTCAGGAGAGACATCACTGAGTGTGCATGTGAAGACTCTCCATAGGTGCAGAAGTCCAAGAATCCCTTGGGGATTCGGAAATGAAAGCTCAGGAGGAACAACGCCGAGGAGAATGCGTGCAACAAAGCTCAAGATACAGGAGTTCGTAGAGAAGAATGAAGACAAAGGTCGAGGCCTTTGAGAACTTGTAATTCTCCCAAGGTTGGGAGGAAAGTGTGCAAATCTCAGGAGGGAGAACAGCCACCGTCAGATCGGTTGAAGAAGAAGATCTGGACCATTGGCTTCTACATCCAGGAGGAGCTTAGGAGAAGCCTACATAAGGGAGAGATCGAGAGCCATTGGATATCATTCACAAATCCCATCAGCCGTTAGATCAGGCAAGAGCTACACGAGGTTTACCATCGGGAAAATCCAAGGTGAAATCCCGAAAGGAGGGTTGACTCATCGAGGTTTCACATATCGGGAATCCTGTGAGCCAATGCATTGTGGCATTGAAAAGCTCGAAACCCCGACAAGTGGTAAGACAGCGGTCACGGGGATAACGGTCATATGGGCTAGGAGCCTAGCTAGGAGAGCTAGTGCGTAAAGAGCACGTCGGGATTCGAGGGATCGCGAATCCTAAGGACATACATGTTTTGACATTGGAAAGTCTGAAACCTCGATGAGGAGGTTTGACTATGGTCATATAGGGGGAGGTCACGTGAACCACGAGCTTAGCCGTAGGGCTAATTGAAGTTAGAGGCGTCAGATCTGAGTGCAGGGTCTGACCACCATTGGATCGAGGAAAACCTACACGATCTTTAAAAGTGCAAGGAGTAGAGGGATCACAAATCCCGGAAGCAGGAGGACCTTCCATCTTAGGGAGTTATGTGGACCGTTGATCCGAATCCCTGTCGGGGTTTCGAGGATCGAGTGTTGGAGATGTCAAAGAATATTGACATCAAGAATCCCAAAATCGCGATGTGTGAAATCCCGACTGAATCTGAACCATCAGATCAAGATGTGATCTAGACTGTCGACCCGACTCACGTCAACAGACCACGTCAACTTGGAACACGTGGCACAACCAGGTAATGACAAGTGTCAGAATGATTCAACATTTCAGGCACATGTAAGTCATGAATCAGAGTGACATGTGTCAATCCACGTGTAACGTCAACAAATGGACACCACTTCGAAGTTTCGAGGATCGCGTGTTGGAAATTTCAAAGAAACAAAGCAACAAGAATCCTGATTTCGCGATATGCGAAATCGCGATTTAATCACAGCTGTTGAATAGAGATCAGATCTAGATCGTTGATCAAACTCCATATTGGAGTTTCATGAATCATGACATAGAGAGGCAAAGAACTCAATGCATCAAGAATGATGAAATGTCGAAACCTGATTTAAAGTCAAGATTAATAAATCTCATCCAACAACCTAGATTAACCTGAAGGAGATCTGAGGGCTACTGTTGCACGACACAATGAAACTGCTAGAAACCATTGATGGTTTCTACCAGAGGATGCAAAGACACTTCGGGATGACTGACAGAGGAGGTGAAGAGTCTCTGAGAGGAATGAAGATGTTCGTGGAGGCGATTGACAACTGATGAGCATTGAGGCCTGTAACTGAAATAGAGAAGGTGAGTTCGACTGTCACAGAGAAGACGAAGAGTCTCAAACTGCCAGAGAGGCTGAGGAATCTCAATATAACATGCAGTGATGCTAGACACACGGGGCGAACCACCAGAGAAGCTGAAGAGTCACGATGATGATCAGACAGAGCACTCGAGAGGTGGAGGATAATGGCGCAGAGTCAGCATGCAAAGGAATTGCAAACATTGCATGCACAAGGTGCATAGGAGGTATAAATACACGGTACAGAGAAGATATAGGGTTGTTTTTGCTGTTGGAGTTTTCTGTGGTTGTTATTGGTGAAGGTGATTCATGTGTGAAGAAGGAGGAGAGTGCAATAGCTGAATAGCATAAAAGAGGAACTGTGCAGTGAATGGACATGGAGCACAACGCATAAAAAGTGGAAGAACAGACAACGCAAGTGATGTGTGAAGAAAGGAAATGAGGTAGACAGAGCAACAAAATGCAGCAGAACAGTGATGAGTCTGGTAAGCCATTGTTGAACATCATATCACTGTAATAAGTTTCAGTAGCAAAGATTTATATTTCAGGGTGGTTGGGAGGAGATAGGGAGGACTGGTGTCCTCAAAGGTTCAAGTGGGTGCTTCCTTCTAGTTGGTGCTTCCTTCTAGTTGTTGTAGAGAAACCAGGGAATTGGTGCTTCCTTCTAGTGGGTGCTAGAGAAAACAGAGAGTTGGTGCTCTTAGCAAGTTGCAGCTTGCAAAACTAAGTTTGTAGCCTCATTATGAGTTGGTGCTCATATGTATGATACTGTAAAGAATTTAACCATTACTTATCATATAAAGAAAAATAGGTTTTTACCCAGCATGGGTTTCCTCGGGAAATATTTGTCTCTGTGTTTCTCATATATGTGAATAATGTTGAAAGTGCCATTGTTTATTTCCCTGCATTATTGTGATCATCATTCAGTGTCTCTACAAAGAGTTTAAAAGAACCATAATTGTTTAAGCATGGTAACAACTAATTCACCCCCCCCTCTCAGTTGTCTAACATATTGTTGATATATGGTGTTGATATATGTTCACATTTAACTAATTATAAATTACAACAATAAGTAAATGAGTAAATGGTAATTGCTAAGTAATGATATTTGTGAAATGGAGGTTGGGAAAAAGAGCCCTACATTGTTCACCCCTCCCCCTCTTAGTGTATTCGGTGTTTCCAACAATTGGTATCAAAGCATGCCTTCACTATAAACCTTAACAAGCTTGGAGGAGATCTATGGACACACAAATGGAAGATGAAGTTCCAATCCTTGATGAGGAAAACTATTCTACTTGGAGAATAGAAATGAGAGTGCATTTGAAAGATATGGGAGTGGGTATTTGGAAGACAACCATTGGTGGATTAGTTTCCTTTAAGAACAAGTCAAAGTTTGCAGCTCAAAGGGAAGGAAAGAAGAATGATACATTGTCTCTCAAAACCATTCTTAGTGGAATCTCAAGTCCTATCAAAGAAATAATGGGACAATGCACTTCCACCAAGGATATATGGCTAAAGCTAGAGGAGACATATCAAAGAAAGAAAGGAAATATTGAAGACAACTTCAATAAAGGTAAAGAATCTCCAAAAACTCTTGGTTGCATTATTTCTAAATATTATGATGTTGGTAAAAAGGAAGATCTTGAAGACACTTCAAATGAAGGTAAAGAATCATGTGATGATGTTGGAAAAAAGGAAGATCTTCAAGACATTTCAAATGAATGTAAAGAATCTTCACAAACCCTTGATTGAAATAATTCAAATTGTGATGATGTTGAATATTTCTCTACAAGTGAAGAAGAAAATCTAGAAATAGTTTGTATAGAATCAATTGATTGTTATCCCATGGAAGAAGTAGACAAAAAAATATCGGATCTTAAAGAGAAAGTTGAAAGGAGTCTATATGAATACAACAATGACCATTATTATATAGACTATAGCTATCTTTCATATAGCACTAAAATTTTCTTAAGAAGAGTCAAAGGAACATATTGAAGTTAAAGGAAATGCTCAAAGATCAAGAAGAGAGTAAAAAGACTCAATTAGAAGAAAAGGAAGAAGAGATCACAAGACTAAAGAATGAAAAAGAAGATAAGAAGGTAGATGATGAGATTAACAAAAGTATTGAAATTATTGTCCATCTCAAATCCCAAATTGAAGAAGCTAAAAAGGTAGAGGAATTATTGAAGTACCGAGTAAATGAAAAGGAGGAGTCATGCCATAAGTTAGAAGATGAAGTTGTTGATCTTGGAAATAAAGTAGAGAAGTCAAAACAATTCTTGAATAACTAACAAATATTGAATGAGATCTTGTAAATTCAAAGATCACCAAATGCTAAATCAAGTCTTGGATACAAGAGAGAAGCTACACATGCTGAAGAAATCACCTCAAAGAAGCATGAGGTAAGTCCCTCACTCTCAAAGGATGAAGATAACGTTGCAAGTCAACCACCTACACAAGGGAAGGAAAGTTTCAAAAGAACAAAGCAAGGAAGACATCAAGAAGACATCCTTACACCTCAAAGAAGAAGGACAACAAATAAAAGGTATGAAAATGTTTTTCATGGTCAATGTTATTCATGTAATAAATATGGTCACAAATATTTGGAATGCATATCTTATGCAAGGAGAAATAATGGAAGGTTTCATAACACCATAAGGTGTTGGATATGTTATCAGGTAGGACACATTGTTGTTCATTTCACAACATGAGATTCTACAGCTGTAGTGGATTTGGACACAAATCCCAGGATTGTTGGAACACAAGAAGAAAGTCCATGATGAGGACTTCATATATCATGACTAGAAGAATGAATGAAGTAAGTAAGGGAGACATCTTTGAAAATATGGAAGCTCAGAGCTCAAGTTCTGAGAAGCAGGGTCACCTTCAGAAGTGGGTGCAGAAGATTGAAAAACCAGAGAAAAATTGAATCCTTAAGGGAGGCTCAAGTCTATCATCTATTGAAGCATATGCAGGTGACAATGGTTACATTCACGTACATACACATGTTGACCTTGAATAGTTCGCGTACATACGTGAGTTGTTTGTGCAACATGATGCATATATGTGGTAAAGGCTAAGGAAAAAGGCTATGCACATGGGTTGCAGCTTGATGTGATGGTATAACTCTATGAGGCAAGGTCTGACATAGTTTGTTGCGGGTTCTGACATTGTTTGGTGCAATTTTTCATGATTACATATTGGATTATGTATGGGGATGATATATAATGAAAGGATATCTTGGATGCATGGCACTAATCCATGAGTATGGATTGGGGCATTTTCTATTGAAGAACAATGTTGGTTATGACAATGAAGTTATGGTACCTTGGTTACGTGATATACCATGATGATGCTCGCTAGAGATGTTATTGATCTATTGAAACACACTAGTAGTACATGTATTGTTGGATGCTTAGTAATTTCTGTAGTGAATGGAGGATCGAGGATGATCTATTGGGGTACATGGCTGGTACATATTTTGATTTTCATTGATATATATTATATTATTGGAAGCGTACTTGTTGGATATCTTGGTGCATGCATTTGGCATATGGTTGAACTACATATTGGGACATGTAGTTGGTGAGTTGATGAGGTGATCATGTGTACATCATTGATGAGTCATGTCTTGATCTATAGTTGATGCATGATTGGTACACTTCTAGTACATTGGTAGAGGCACCTACTAGCAGTTTGATTGGCACATTTTTTGTGGTGGACCTGACATACATGCATGAGGATTCATTTTGTTGTGGTATTGATGCATGGTTGACATACTTGCTTGGTACAAGTAGTGATACATGTTGATGTACATTTTTGGTACACTCATAGATGGTATGTGTTTGATGATATGATGAGACACTTGATTGATTGAGATACATGATTGTGGCACTTGGTTCATGGTAAAGACATATCATCAGTGATATGACATTTTATAGATGCACATGGTTGACATGTTGGTAGAGGCATATGGTTGATACATTCCATTGATGATATTTTTTGGCACATTGTATGGTGTTGATGTACATGGTTATTTTGCATGGGTGTTGTGCATGGTGCACACACTTTTTGGTACATGATTGATGTTTTGTTCATTGTTCGCATATCTTTTGGCACGATTGTTTATGCATGGACAGGTCCAAGGATCGTATTGTTCTATGTTCTGATTGAGCAGTAGCATTTGTAGCAGAAGCTATTGTAGTGGTAGCATATTGTTCATATTAGAGAGAAGATAGGGGAAGACATACCCATAGGGAGATTCATTCCTCTTCCCATGATTCTAGGAGGAGATATTTATCATATGCATAGCCCTATATTTGAAGAAAGAGAACATAGGCATAATTATAGGGGGAGCGATGGTCACAGGGGGAGCATGAACAATTTATCTTCAGCATTACATCATAGTGATATCCCTTGTTCAAAAGGGGAGATATTATTCATAGGAAGATCAAAGGAATTCAAGTAGGGGGAGCAGTGTCAGGTTGTTGTATTAAAGATTTTAATTACCTGAAAACACTAAATTGTCAAACCAGGGTAAGTGAACTTAGATATGATACACTATATGTGTTGGTAAGATTATAACTTATACCTGAAGGTTATTCTGAGAAGAAAACATAAACTTAATTTTATAAATTGAATCCTAATGATTATCTAAAAACTGATCATATCTTGTCTAATTTAATCAAATGAAAACAATTCTAAGTTAATCAAATGTATTTCTATTCCTAATCTAAAGAAATAACCCAAGGCTATCTAGCATTAACTAAACATCTAATCATCAAAACATCTATCTGAACCATAAAAGACAAAACATTTCAAAAACCTCTTATTTAATCTAAATACCAAGCAGTTCTAAATCTAACAAAGGTGAAACTGATAAATGTGTTATTTTATCCTACAAATATCGGAAAGATTCCTTTAACCAGACCATAAGCAAGCTACCCTAACAAGACAGAGTAAATCTAAACTCAAACTATCTTCAAATCATGATCAAACTAGGAACTAGAACACATAGCAAAAGCTAAACTAATTTAAGAGAGGGTGCAATTGGCAGTTGGTTTATTCTTCAAATTCTACACTGACAGTAACTCATTTTAACATTCAATGATATTTGAGATCATTTCAAATTGGGAATGAACTAAATGAAAATGATTAAGTTAGAATTTAGCAGAGCAACTTCAAGTTAAAACTAACTGACACACAAATTCTAAAACTAGAAACAAACTAATTATACTATGGAAAAAAGAAAGCGAATTGAACCTGTTGGCGGGCCCATCCAAGAGGTGCAATCTCCCTAAAATGAAACGAGAGCTACTCAAATTATTCCATGCATAACTGTTTCATTCTTCATGCTCCATAATTCGTAAAATAAACTCAAGTCATTTAACAGAAAATGATATAACGCATAGAAAATTGTATTATCAGAAATCGCATAACATAATATATCATAACCATGTTTCTTGAGAGCGATCTCAGTTTATATAGATCCTCCAAAAATAGTATTGATCATAGGTACATTTAATTAAGTGAATCTTAGATCTGAAAATGACTCAAAGTTAGTTAAAACTAAGTTCATAGCTTCATGACACGCAGTGTCAAGAAGCGTGAATCATAAAATATAGATAAGCATCATAATGAGTGGTTCTATAATTTCACTTTGAGTCATTACATTCTGTTCTTTCAAAATTAAATTCAAGATTTCAAATCTGAGATATGACTCAATCAATGATATGAATCGGACTGTCATTCCAATCTGGCAATATCGTGCAAATATTTGACATCTCCACTAAGTGCAAGTCAATACTTAGCACTGATAAATCTGTTTCAAGGAAACAAGTACCTAACTCCTACCACGTTAGTATCAATATTAGTTTAAAGTATCAAAATACATTAAAAATAACTTAAATCATATGAATACCTTGAATAGCTCCATTTAGGGCAAAATGATGTGAAATGTATCAAGGTAAGGCTAGAAAGGAATGATATTGTATGTGGGATGGGGGTATATCTGACATGATATAGGCAAAAATATGGTCAAAATTGGAGACTAACATTCCCCCAAGCTGAATTTTTTTCCTGTCCTCAGGCAACAAAAAGTCAAAAACTAAGATTCATCAGAGTGTTGCAGCAACTGCAACCAACATTTGCAATTTCTCATGCTTCTTGATGTTTCTGATTTCCTTCTTAAGAACTCGATTAATGGTGATGTGCTTCTTGGCAATCCTCTGCACTCTCTTATTCTTTTGAAAAAGACATATATTTTTCCATTTTAATTGTTCAATCTTTGATGAGAAGTGAGCTTGCCTAAGTTTCATAAGTTCATTTTCTATTTTTATATGCCAATCCAGTATGGCATATTCATGTAACTTCTCTTTTAACCTGTGATTCTTGTTTTCCAATCTGACAACCATTGGTTGCAAAGATATACTGGAAGATATTTTGCAGTAAGATTTGAATGTCTTACCACGACCTTATTGTGTTTGAGGGCTGGATTCATGAGTGAACTCATCATATACTTGAACAGGGGTATCGAATGGACTGGATTCATGAGTGAACTCATCATATACTTGAACAAGGGTATCAACTGGACTAGATTCATGAGTGAACTCATCATATACTTGAATAGGGGTATCGACTGGTATTTCAATTGGCTTGTCCTGCTCAATTTATTCGGGCACATTATCTTGCTGATTGACTACAAAGACTTTTCTAATCAATTGAGAGAGAGTCCATGTCATCTCAGAAGACTTCGGAGCCTCCTCTTGATCATTCATACTTTTCAATATTTACTGTAATGGATAGCTAGGCACAGAATTATCCATATCTGGAAGTGTTCATTTATGTTTAGGGTTTCTTCTAGGTTTGGCGATTAACTCCTTGAGTTCTTCCACATCAATAATATTTTTAGCACTCAGAGAAGAAATCAGAGTTTCAACATTTACATCTGTAGGGACAATGTTTTCCACTTTTTCACGGCTAGTTTCCACACCATCAGAACCATGGACATCAAATGAGTGTTCAGTGAGGATTATCATCACTGGCCTCAATTGTGCAATCTGGTGTATACTCAGGATCATCATAGATTTTGGCTATGGTTTTAACAACCTTTTTCTTAGAATTCAACTTCTTCTGTGGAGCAATGGACTCAATGTTTTTATCTTTAGAGTTGTCAGAAGCTAGGGTTCTTACAACAAACATGTCCCAAGATTCCTATTTGTGGGATAACGCAAACTTAACCAAATTTGACGAGATCAAAATGAAATAGACTGCCTCTAAAATCTTCTGCTTTGTGAACTTGTTCTGCCATTTTCTTCAAACTCTTCAACAGAAAATAAGGGATGTTCACCAAATGGTTACCTTTGAAATGTAATAGGAGTCAAGCATGAAAGGGAAACATGATTGTATACCGACCTTCACATGTGAGGTAGCGTTGAAGTATGGATAGCAACTGAGCCCATTTGAATTCCAACCATGACCTCAATGTGCCTTTTGACCATTGTAATTTCTAATACTGGGGTTGCAGGAGCTGCGTGCAAAGATTTTTGTCTACTGGTTGTCCCTTTGTCCATTTCTGACCAGTACTGGGTTACTGAATTGCTTCATAAATGAACTTCTCTGTGACTTCAAATTCCATCTTGCCCACTTTAGCCAATCCACCATGAAAGTGCAGAGCAAATTGAAGTGTAATATTATCATTATACCCATCAAATTTCTTGAAGAACGACTCCCATCCATCTTTCTAAAAAATTTGTTTGGTGGCTTCATACTCAGGAAGAGCCTCCAAATCTGCATAAGTCTCAAGTTCGTGATGATTCGCTACCATGATGCTACTCATTATAACAGGAAAGGTTCAAAGGTGAGAAACAAAATTAGATGAGGGAAACAAAGGAATAGATTATGATGTATGAAATAGGTCGTGAAAGGAATTATGGAAGGACGTTTTAATTGTCATGAGGATCAGTAGCGTGTGAAGGAATGATGATGGTCGTACGCCTTTTTAAAATATCATTTCATATTAGTTGTGTCAAATTCAACCATTATAATGCAGTTCATTCTTCATGACATGAAATGTCAAGAAGAATTGAACTCATCCTTTTAAGTACAAAGTATAAAAACGATGAAATGTCATGGAGTATCGAGGCAGTCATAGTTCAATTTACTAATATGTAATTTAATAAATTAAACTAACATGAAACTATGCTTACCTGAGCTCGAGTACTTACTCCCTGTTGTGCTATATTTTCTTACTGCAGAGATTTTGAAGCCAATTCTGAATCTAGAGAGTGTTGAAGTTGTAACTGGAATCTGTATTCCTGATAACCACTATGACTGATTAATTTTGTCTGGCACTAACTGGTACTGATGAAATAAACCGAGATCTATAGAGAAACTTGAACCAATAATAACTTGCTGAGAAAAAGATTTCTTGTTTATGAAGCAAATTATCTAATGGCTATCGCTGAACCTGTCTCATGTTCATTCCGGAAAGGAATAAATCAAAATTATATCTTCTACAACAACTTCAAAGCTTTAACCCATGGTACAATTATTATTTGTGTGAATAAATGTTCTGGGGCCGAACACAAAAAGAAATCATTGGATTATTGGCCATTAATGAATGTCGTTAACCAATGCAAGATGACCCACCATTGATGTCAATGGGCCTCAAGGTAACTATAGTACATCCTAATAGGTACGAATAAAGGTCTTGGTTTCGAGTCACCTGTAGGATCTATCAACCAAGAGACATTGATGTATTCCCATGGTTGTTAGCAAGGAAATCTACCATTGAGGCATGCAGATCCCAGGGTATTAAATAGTCTCTAATCTCTTCTCCAGATAAGGTGTTGATGTCAATGGAGTGAGACTTGTTGGAAGGTGGACCTTAACGTATCCCACATCATCCAACGTGAGTGCAGCTATAAGTTTTGCAGAAAATGATTTTGTGGGACAATAATCACTTGTGTATTTTATGAGCCCAAGTTAGTATATGCTCATTGCTTTCTCATGTTTTGAAAGTGTGAAAAAATGCTAAAAGAAAACTCTAGGGGGGTTTCTTTCCCATCATAATCTATCAAGCCTGGTAAAGAATAATCCTATCCCTGATAAATGCCCCTTTCATACTTTAATGAGCAATTCAAAGGGAGAAAACAAGCTCAAAGACAGTATATATTGATAAGAAAATTTCATAAAATGATCTTACCTTCTTACCTGTTGCGAAAAAGTGATGGAATTCAATTCTGTACTTGCTTCAAAAATCCTGTAAAACTGAAAACAATATGTCAACATATCCAAAATGTTTTTTATTTTATTGTTATTTTATTTTTATAAAAGATTTATTATTTACAAAGTTCTGAAATAACAAAAATGATCAAGGATTAGCAGGAGGAGAAGACTCTTCTCCTACTATCTTTATTTCTGGTTGTTTAGAAATTTCCTATAGAAAATCATCTCTAGACAAAGGTTTGTTATATACTTTTAATCGATGTCCATTTACTACAAAGGAATTTTGAGAGTCATCTATGGTATTGATTCTAACAGATCCATTATCAAAAATAGTTTCCACTTCATAAGGTCCCAGCCATCGTGTCGTAAGTTTTCCTTTGAAAGTTTTATATTTGGAATCAAATAGTAATGCCCAATCCCCTGGTTGAAAATGCTTCTTCTTAATGTATTTATCATGCCATTTTCTACGTTGATTTTGTATGAGGATAGTTCTTTGAAGAGCATCTTGCCTAATTTCTCCCAATTCATTTAATTGCATAACTCTTTGTTTCTGTACCTCATCCAAATTCAAACCCAATTTTGCTGCTATGCGAAAGGTATGAATCTAAAATTCTATGGGAATGATAATTTTCTTTCCATATACCAATTCATAAGGGGTATGACCAATGGTATTTCTCCACGTAGTCTGGTATGCCCATAAAGCCTATGGAAGTCTATCCACCCAATCTTTGTGATGTAAATGTATTGTTTTGGTCAGAATAGCTTCTAGAACTTTATTCGTGGATTCCACTTGCCCATTGGCTTGTGGATGGTATGGGGAAGATTTACAGTGTTTTATCCCATATTTATCTGTGAGTTCCTTCATCAGCTTAGAAGTGAATTGAGCACCTTAATCAGTAACAATGTCTCATGGAACACCAAAGTGGGTAAAGATATCTTCATAAATAAATTCAACCACTGATTTCTTAGTTGCTTGATATAAGTATTTTGCTTCTACCCACTTGGTCACAAAATCTGTACAAACCAAGATGTACTTCTTCTTCCTCAACATTGGGGAAATTGGTCCTACAAAATCAAGTGCCCATTTATTAAATGGTTCAATCACAACCTGTGGTCGTAAGGGAATCTTGTCTGCTATGGTAGGTCTTCCCATCCTATGACAACTATCACATCTTCTTACATTTTTTGTTGCATATTTAAACAGTGTTGGACAATAATATCCTAATTGTAAGACTTTATATGTCATTCTCTTATCAGAGAAGTGTCCTCCACATGGCCCGTCATGACAGGCCTGAAGGATATAGAGAATATCATCTTCCTAAACACATATCCTAATGATCATATTAGGACTTGTATAAAAAAGATCACTTCCTACCCAAGAGTAATAAGCACTTTGCTAGACAATTCTTTTCTTTTGTGGTGATGAAAAATGAGCTGGAAGTCTCCTTGTAGCTAAATAATATGTTGTATCTGCAAACTAAGGGGTCTTAACGGCTACTACAAATAGATTTTCTTCAGGGAAATTATCATTCACTGGAATGCCAGTACTTTCTTGAGGAATACGAGAGAGAAAATCTGCAACTACATTTTTTTTTCTTGGCCGATCAACTATAGTGATGTTAAATTCTTGAAGTAGAAAAAGCCATCATGTGATTCTTCCAGTATTAACTGGTTTGTTCATAAAAAATCTAATAGAATAATGGTCAGTATGTACAAAAACCTCATACCCAGTGATGTAATGATGGAATTTGTTAATGGCATGAACTACAGCCAAAAATTCCTTCGCTGTCACAATGTAGTTCAATTCAGGAGGAGTAAGGTTTTTGCTGGTAAAGTAAATAGCATAATTTTGTTGGTTTTCTTTTTGTCCAAGCACTCCTCCTAAAGGAGTGTCTGAGGCATCAGTTGAAATATGGAAAGGAAGAGATTAATTTGTTCCTCGTAGAATAGGTACCATGGACAATTTTGCTTTCAAATTTTCAAAATCATTTTGAAAATTGTTATCCCAGCAAAATTCTGCATCCTTCGCTAATAGTTTAAACATGGGGTTGGCTATCTTTGTAAAGTTTTCAATAAACCGACGATAATATCCAGCATGTCCCAAAAAACTTTGCACATCGTTTTGGGTTTTGGAGAGGAAAGATTAATTATTACTTCAATTTTAGTTGGATCAACTTTAATTCCTTCTGTAGACAAATGATGACCCAACACTATTCCCTCGGTTAATAGCATTTTACATTTTTTATGACTAAGGGATAAATTTGATCCCTGATAGCGAATCAAGACTTTTTCAAGATTACTTATGGATTCTTCGAAGGTATTACCATAAACAATAAAGTCGTCCATGTACACTTCCACATAATCATGAATTAAGTCAACAAAAATCCCAAGGACTGCTCTCTGAAATGTGGCAGGAGCATTGCATAATCCAAAAGGTAGCACTTTATAAGCATAAGTGCCCCAAGGACATGTGAATGTTGTTTTTTCATGGTCTTCAGTAGCAATTTGAATCTGATTGTATCCACTATATCCATTGAGAAAGGAAAAGTATCTTTTTCCAGCCAAGGTATCCAAAACCTGATCTATAAAAGGCAAGGGAAAGTAGTTCTTCAGGGTTTCCTTATTCAACTCCCTAAAGTCTACACACATTCTCCATTTCCCTGTCATTTTCTTAGGTACCACAACAAGGGGTGAAACCCACTTGCAGTCAGAAATTGGATAAATGAATCCCACGTTTAATAATTTATGTAACTCTTTTTTCACAAAATCTTTTAGGATTGGATTCATATTCCTTTGTGGTGTTATCTCTGGTTGGATATATATGTGGTGAATACAGGTGTCAGGATGCACTCCTCTCATATTAGTCTACTCCCATGCAAATGCCCCTGACTATTCTTTCAAAATATTTGTTAACTGCTCCTGTTGGTTGAGACTTAATTCATAATTGATGTATAGACATTTTCCTGGGCTAAGTTATACTGGAATGGTATATGATCCTGGATGCTCATCAATGGTGAAAACCATAGATGGTGAAAACGAGAAAAATGACTCACTTCGTTCTTGAAATTCCTCTCTGAAAATTTGATCATATTGAAAATATGTTTGTGGAAATTTGACATTTTCTGTTACAAAAAGAAATTGACTTAAAATATCATCCTCTGTTGGTTCTTGTAACGCATGAAATTCATCAACAGAGAATAAAGGTTCTTCCTCATCATTCTTGTGATAGGGACATTTTATCCACCATAATTCTTCTATAACCAGTTGAGTAGGCAGAAAAAGAGTAAGCTTCTGTGAAGAAATGCCATTTGAGATGAACATATCCCCACCATGACATCCTATGAAAGCATTGGCTGTAGCCAACCAAGGTCTCCCTAAAATTATTGGATGACCTTTCGTGGGATCCTTTGAATGAATAATCATGAAGTTGATAGGATATTCCCATGAAGCTAATGTAACAAGAATGTCATCGAGGACCCCAGCAGGTTTTATAGTTGTTCTATCAACAAGTTCAAGAACTATAGGGATAGGGCAAAGGAATTGACTTAGTTGTAATAGTTCAACTGTATTGATGGTCATTATATTAATGGTTTCACCCAAGTCGACTAAAGTATTACCAATAGAAACATTGTTGATAGTAACTAATACTATTGGGTTCCTGGGGTTGGCATACTTCACAATCGTAGGAGCTTCAGAAATACAATTCGATGATTGGCCTACTAGGTGTATCATGGGTGGATATTTCTATTTCCGACCTGGTTTCTTAATGCAAAGTTATTTAATGGTCTTGGCGTAGATCAGAAAATCTTTTATTGCTTGTAACAATGGAATCTTAACACAATTTTGTTTTAGTTCATTCATGATGTCAAACTCAGATTGAGCAATTGGTTTTTCAATGAGCAACCTCTCAGGAAAAGGAGGTGTTCGGGGAACCTGAGTTTGTATGTTATGCTGTGATGTAGATACTTTGTTCTTTGGAATGATGACATATTTCAAAGATACCCCTTTTGATAAATCATCTACAGGTTCTTCTTCATGTTCTTGGATAATTACCTTTGGTGTTTTTCTTGTTACAGGTTGAGTTTTATTTAAAGTTTTCCCAGATCTCAACTATATTTCTTGTATGGAAATGGGGTTTATGGTGTAAGCTGGGAAGTTTTGAAAATTAGCACTATGGAGTGGCAGAGGTGGTCTATTATTAGGATTTGAAATGGGTTGAGCAAGTAATATGGTGGGATGAGGTGGATTCTGAGGCTGCTAAGGAGTTTGTTGAATAGGTGGTAAAGGAGATGGAGTAAATCCAGACAATAGCTGATGCATGTTCGAAGGGTATTGAGTACATGGATTCTGGGGAATTGGTACCACATGTTGTTGTTGGTTATTTCCATAATTATGTTCTCTCCATCCCTGATACCAAGGTTGAGCAGGGACATTTTGCGGAGGCCAATTTAGCCAGTTCCATGGATGTTGTTGTTGTTGACAGAAGGGTGGATAATAGCCAGAAGGTTGTGGGGATGGTTCTTGATACATATTCGAGTTCCTAGGTTGCCAAGGCCTCTTAGGTGCAGATGGAGTCCCTAGAGATTCCCCTCCCTTGAATATAGCTTGTAATCCTGGTAAGGATGGACAATCTTCTATTTTATGATTTTCAGTACAAATTGCACATACAGAAACATTGTCCAAAGGACATTCTCGTAAAGGATGCCTTTTTCTACATTTTGGGCAGAATATGCTTAATACAGGGTTTTCCTTTTCCTGCTTTTTCTTAATCTTCAGAGTGTCTAACTGAGAGATGATTGTTCCCAAAATGTCTATTTTAAAATTTTCCAAAAGGTTTCCTAGTTCAATTCTAGTAACTCCACCAGATGTGGGTACTTTGGTGTTTTTGTTGACAGGTTCTCTCATGCTCTTTACCATTTCCCCCCTACTTCTCAAATAAGTTCTACATAGTTCACGGAGTGCTTCAAATTTTTTCTGATAAATGTCTCCTGAAGCTATTAGGTTGAGAGTGTCAATGTATTCATTTGAAACCCATTTTAATAAAAGAGTCTTGATTGCTACATCTTGGAGATCATTATATTTGGATTTTTGAAGAGTATATGTAAACTTTTCTAAGAAATCTTCAAGGCTCTCTTCATCTTTTTGTTTCATTTTAAAAATATCATTTCGAGAATCCTTGGGTCTACAATAGTCTTGGTACTTCTTTAAAATTTTTGTCTTCATATCTTCCCAAGATCTAATGCTATACTCTCCTAAACTCATGAACCAACGTAATGCATAATCTTTTAGGGTAGCAGGAAACAACTTCAGCTTATGTGCATCCTGGAGATCATTATAAATCCTGCACAGGATATCAAATTCAAAAAGAAAGACATCTGTGTCTTCACTACTTTTCCCATAAAAGGTTGGTAGTGCCGAAGGTGGGATATTTTTCATATTGACATTTTGGACCAAATCCAAAATTGGAAACCCAAAGGTGGTTTCTGGTCTTAGCTCAGTCTCTATTTGTTCTTCTTCTTCATTTTCAACATGAATTTCTCCTCTCTCTCTTCTATCCAATTCTCTCCCTCTTTCTGCCATGTTAAAAGGATTACCAAAAATTGTATATGCAATCTGATCTTTCTTTGGTGAGGGTGTGAAATCCCACCTCTCTGGATTCTTTTTGACAAAATAATTATCTCCTATTGGTTCTTTTGAGTATCCTACTACCTCTGATTCAACAATTGTAGTTGTTATTTGTGAAACTATAGTGTCAGGGTTCCTAAAAATAACTTTCACTTCTTCTGGATTAACTATGTCAACCGAGTTTGGATCACCAGAATTTTGAATTTGTTGGTATGTAGTGTTTCCTGGTTTTGGAGAGGAAATGATAAATGGTTTAAGTTCTTTTTGTGTGGTATTATCCCCTCCTAATCCAATTTCTATTTGTTTTGTTCCTGATTCTATGTTTTTCTCTATGGTTTCCTCAGCCAGAGTTCCAGTCTCAGTTTCTATTGATTTTTGGGTGGAGGTTTCTTCTTTTTGTTGTTTTGAGTTTCCCCTAAATCTACCTCTATGATCTCTATTTCTCATGAAAACATACTAGATAAAAGAAAACTAAGATTGGGTTTCAGAGGAACCTATGATAACTGATATGTCGGTTCTCACCCTTTGTTTCATAGCTCCTCTTTCGTCAACTTGCTAAACATACCACACCAAACCAAATTCATTTAAGAAAATAACAAAATCAATTATCTAACTTACCTTCTAAATAGCTCCCCGACAACGGCGCCAAAAATGTCAGGTTGTTGTATTAAAGATTTTAATTACCTGAAAACACTAAATTGTCAAACCAGGGTAAGTCAACTTAGAGCTGCTACACTATATGTGCTGATAAGATTCTAACCTCTACCTAAAGGTTATTCTGAGAAGAAAACACAAACTTAATTTTATAAATTGAATCCTAATGATTATCTTAAAACTAATCATAGTTTGTCTAATTTAATCAAATGAAAACAATTCTAAGTTAATCATATGTATTTCTATTCCTAATCTAAAGAAATCACCCAAGGATATCTAGCATTAATTAAACATCTAATCATCCAAACATCTATCTGAACCATAAAAGACAAAACATTTCAAAAACCTCTTATTTAATCTAAATACCAAGCAGTTCTAAATCTAACAAAGGTGAAACTGATAAATGTCCTATTTTATCCTACAAATATCAGAAGCTTCCTTTAACCAGACCATAAGAAAGCTACCCTAACAAAACAGAGTAAATCTAAATTCAAACTATCTTCAAATCATGATCAAACTAGGAACTAAAACACAAAGAAAAAGCTAAACTAATTTAAGAGAGAGTGCAATCGACAATTGGTTTATTCCTCAAATTCTACATTGACAGTAACACATTTTAACATTCAATGATCTTCGAGATAATATCAAACTGGGAATGAGCCAAACGAAAATGATTAAGTTAGAATTTAGCAGAGCAGCTTCAAGTTAAAACTAACTCACACGCAGATTCTAAAACTAGAAACAAACTAACTATACTGTGGAAAAAAGAAAGTGAATTGAACCTGTTGGCGGGCCCAACCAAGAGGTGCAATTTCCCTAAAACGAAACCAAAGCTACTCAAATTATTCCATGCATAACTGTTTCATTTTTGATGGTCCATAATTTGTAAAATAAACTCAAGTCATTTAACAGAAAATGATATAACACATAGAAAATTGTATTATAAAAAATTGCATAACATAATATATCATAACCATGTTTCTTGAGAGCGATCTCATTTTATATAGATCCTCCAAAAATAGTCTTGAACATAGGTACATTTAATTAAGCAAATCTTAGATCCAAAAATGACTCAAAGTTAGTTAAAACTAAGTTCACAGCTTCATGACACGCAGTGTCAAGAAGCGTGAATCATAAAATAGAGATAAGCATCATAACGAGTGGTTCTATAATTTCTCTCTGAGTCATTACGTTCTGTTCTTTCAAAATTAAATTCAAGATTTCAAATATGAGCTATGACTCAATCAATCATATGAATCGAACTGTCATTCCAATCTGGCAATGTCATGCAAATCTTTGACATCTCCACTAAGTGCAAGCCGGTACCTGGTATTGGTAAATCTGTTTTAAGGAAACAAGTACCTAACTCATGCCATGTTAGTATCAATATTAGTTTAAAGTATCAAAACACATTAAAAATAACTTAAATCATATGAATACCTTGAATAACTCCATTTAGGGAAAAATGATGTGAAATTTATCAAGGTAAGGCCATAAAGGAATGATACTGGATGTGGGATGGGGGTATATCTGACATGATATAGGCAAAAATATGGTCAAAATTGGAGACTAAAAAGAAGCCCAAGAGGATAATGATCCTTTTCAATTGATTTCAAAGGGGGAATGATCATTTTCCTATGATGATATTTTTTTCCCATCGATTTGGGGGTGGAAAATAGTTGATTTTGTGAGCTTGTTGTCCAACAGAGACTAGTGACTCGACCAAAAGGTGTTGAGGAACCTGCTTTCTCGATCGAAGATGATGGTATGTTGTATCTCAAAGTGGAACCACACTTGTTCGAAGAAGATCTTATCAATATTTGTCATTGTGATATTCTTCTTATGGGATGTGAGGATGGCCATCTTCGAAAACCGATCCACGACCACAAACACACAACCATTTCCTTGCTTGGTGGACAAAAATCCAGACATGTAATCCATTGAGATGGATTCCCAAGGATTCTTGGGAATATGAAGAGAGGTGTATAAGCCTTTCTTCTTGATGGCCTCCTTGGAAATGACACATGCAGTGAAATATCTGAAATACTTGTTGACGACCTGTCAAAGTTTTGGCCAATAAAAATATTTCCGAAGAACAACTGTAGTTTTCTCCATGTGAAAATGTCCCACCACTAGACTGTAGTGGGCTTCCCAAATCATCTTTGAATTCTCTCTTGTAGGAACACAAAGATGGACCAGGTGGCATAAGAGTCCATCCTGAATGTTAAAATAGGTGACAGTTGTGCATGTACCCAAGAGATGATTGGTGGTGGAAAAGTTTGGATCTTGCTGATAAAGTTGGGGCCACTCATATGCTTTATGTCCACAAGAATGAGGCACAGTGGTGAGTGCAACCATAGGACAATGACTAAGGCAGTCAAAAACATGATTGCAGATACTTGTCTTATACTTTATGTTGAGATGGAACTACTACAAGTAGGTGGACCACTTTTGATGGCAGTTTTTATGCAATTTCTATTGTGTCTGTATAAAATGAAGAGGCTTGTGATCAATGTGTATGATCATCTCCTTCACCAGAATGTAATTTTTCCATTCATGACAGGCTTGTACAATGGAATAAATTTCCTTTTCATAGGTGGGGTATTTTTGGATAGTATCAAAACGTGTCTCACTATGGTATGCCATTGGATGCCCGTGCTGAGTGAGAATTGCACCCACAACATAGACAGATGCATCAGTCTCAATCTAGAATGGTTGTTGCAGATCGAGAAAGGAGAGTACTGGAGCTAAGCATAAGAGATGCTTCGGATCATTGAATGCTCCTTTGTTCTCCTTTCCTCACATGAACTTGGCCCTACCACCTCCCTTGTTCATCTGGATGAGGGCCCAAGAAATATGGGAGAATCCCAACATGACCCATCGGTAGAAGTTGGCTATTCCCAAAAAGCTTTGAATCTCGGTTAGTGTGGTCGGGGCTGGCCAACCACATATGACTTGGATCTTAGTTGGATCAACATCTACCCCATGCTCATCAACAATGTAGCCCAAGTATTGGACCATGTTCATTCCAAAAGAGAAATTTTCCAAGTTGGCATAAATCTTGTACTATCGCAGAGTGCTCAGAACCTATTGAATATGTTGGATGTGCTACTCCCATGTTCTACTGAAGATGAGGATGTCATCCAAATATACTACCACAAAGGAGTTGGTGAAGGGTCTCAATACATCATCCATCAACATCATGAAAGTGGCTGGTGCATTTTTCTATTCTAGAGGGAATGACTAACCATTCATAGAGAACTTCTTTAGACTTGAAGGTTTTCTTCCATACATCAACTGGTTTGATGGGAAGCTAGTGGTAGCCAAACATTAGGTCAATCTTGTTGAAGTAATTTCCCCCCTTGAGTTGGTCAATAAGCTCATCAATCGTAGGAATGGGGTAGTGGTTCCTAAATGTGATTTTGTTTAAGGCTTTGTAATCAATGCAGAGTTGCCAAGTCTCATCCTTATTATGCACTAGTACAATCGAGCTTCCGCAAGGGGAGGAGTTGGGTCTGATGTGCCCATTTTTAAGAAGCTCTCAGATCTAATTCCTGATTTCTTCATTCTCCATCAGTGAGCACCAATAAACATTTCCATTAGGTAGAGGTGCACTAGGGGTCAAATAAATTGGATGCTTGACTTGGTAGTGTGTCGGTACCCCTATAGGTAATGAGAATATGTCTATGTATTCTTCCACTATCCCATCCACTTCCTTCTGCTACAAATAGAGGTGTTGTGTAGAGGCCATGGATGTGGTGGTGACCTTTTTCTTACTCTGATCATGGATCACAAAGAAGACAAACTTCTTGGTTTATGAAATGACCTTACTGCATTTCTTAACAAAAATTAAAGAAATAAAAGTAGGTGACGCTACCTCTGGGATCCTGTACAATTGTCTACCCAAAGTAATAATAACACTACGGGGTATAGAATAATACATAGCATGATGCTTCCACAAATATGGTTGTCCTAAAAGAACATAACAAAATTCAAGGGGAGAAATATCACATAGTACCTCATCTTTGAAAGGCTTTATGTCGTAGGGAAGACGACATTGTTGGCTGACATGAGGATCTCTTCCTTGGAGAAGTCAGTTGATGGTGTAGGGATGTGGGTGCGGTGTCATTGGAAAGTTCATCTGCTTGATAACCTATGCTAAAATCAGGTTCTTCTAACTACCACTATCGACAATGAAATGAAGTGGATCCCCCTTGACCCACATCTTCAAGTGAAAGAGGCGTTCCCCTTCCTCTGGTTCTTCTAGTTCGCATGGCTAGAATTTGGTGGTAGCGACAGTGGAAATGGGTTCAAAATTGATAATCTGCTTCCCTCCTTCATGATTTGTCTCTAAATCAGAATCAAACTCTAACTTGGAAGCCTTCATCTAGACCACGAAGGACTTCTTGGAGCGACATTCTTTGGTGTTGTGCTAACGAATTTTATGGTACTCACACCATTTTCCCATGTCCTTTTTCGTCTTCTCATTTCCCTTCTTATGTTGCAGCTTGTACTGGTTGTCCTGAGGGTGGCCATCTTGACTTGGTACCTTTTTGTGTGGGTTGGGGCTACCTTTTCCTTTCTTTGGCTGTGAGGGGTTTGCAGATCCAAAATCTCTCCTTTTCTTCTTAAATTTATGCTCGATCCTGACAACGTATCTATAAGTCGTGCCCAAGGAAGTGATGTCTAGGAAATCCATTTCTATTTGAATGTATCTATGCAAACAACCATGGTATTTGAGCACTAGATGACACTCAGAGTGTTTGATACCCAATTTGGTGCTTAGGGTATGGAAAATATTGGTGAAATCTGGTACTGTTTGGTCCCTTTCTTTACATAGGGTCCTCCATCTGGTGTACTGGTCCTCATAACTTCCAACAAGGCAGTATTGTTCTTTAATCACGTCCTGGAAGGAATCCCATGTAGGGGCCACCAAAAACATTGTAGATTCCTCCACGACCCTTTGCTCAGAGTAAGTATCCCACCAGTCTTTAACATGGGGAATAACCTTGAGGAGTTCAAAAGTGATATTTTCCCTATCGAAAAAATTGTCGACCAAAAAATATCATTCGAGGAGATTCAACCATTTATTTATAGCATCTACGTCTCTTAGTCCTTCAAATAATGGTATATAAAAATTTACCTGTACCTTGAAGCGAGTTGCATGGCTGCTTGATGAAGATGTGTCTCATGTGGGTAGTCATCGAAAGACCTATGCAAAGTTGTCCATCATTTTGTTCCTTTGTCGCGCAAGGGATTCCTCGAGCAACATTTTAATAGCATCTCCTACTCCATAATATTCCTTTTCATCCCTGATTGGTTTTTTCTAGACTCAACATGACTGATATTTTAATGGCCCGATTGGTTCGAGTATTAACATCTTGTACCCAGATCTTGTCGGCGACATGCATGAAGAAAAATAAATGAAGAGAAAACCCCTCTAATATCACTGATCCTAATTTAAGAGTAGAATGAATTGATTAATGAACTAAATATAATAAACATAGAGACATGAAGAATAATACAAATTTCCAGTCAACAATATCTTATATTAAATAATAAAATAGAAGGAAATTGTAAAACTGTAGAACTGAAACACTTGCTCGAATGGTGGTAGCTATCTCTAAGAAGAGATGTGGCTACTACGTGTATCCTTCTGATTATAATTGATTACAATGAGGCTCCATAGGTATTTTTGATATTAGTCATGAATACCAAAACCCTAGACATCCAAAAACCTAACCCTAGAAGGTGAAACGACAAAAGACATGTGGGCCCTATGGGTAAGTTGGTGTAATTTGGTACCTCAACTTCCAAGGGCTGTAAATTTTGCAGACGAACTCTGTTTTAGGCGCGTTATAGCCCATTGGAAAGGTATTTTAGAGAAATACACATTCCTCTATCAAAAATTTACTCCGTCTACAATTTTACTATGGAGAGACAAAAAAAACAACGTTTAGGGCCCCAAAACGACCCTGAAAGTACAACAAGATGTGCTGACATGAAAACATAAAAAATAATCCAGTTGGATTAGGCGAGAGGCCACCCATATCCACCTAGAGGATGTGTGGGGCTTCAGACAACCCCATAAGTGTAGAACCCACAATTACACAATAATAAAGAAGAATGTGTTGAACAAAAAACGAACACAAGGAGCCAGTTGGAATAGGTAGATGGCCACCAATATCCACCCAATTAAAAAAGGTGAATGATACGGAAAGCCAAATTCAAGTAGTATTTCAAGCCATCTTTGACATCAAAGGAGTACAGAAAGCCTCATCACAAGAGAAAATGAGAAAGATAACACAGACTCTGGAATAGTATAAAGAACATATCAAATAACTTGAGGATCGCGTAGTTACCACAACTCCTCTAGAAGTCAAAGAAAAAAGAGTGAAGGATGTGAAAAATTCTACAAAGAACATCATGCATAACATAGAAAAAATGACAGAGCTACTGGAGAAGAGCTTCCAGCTATGGACACAAATCGTAGAGCATGGGAGATTACAAGAGTTGTAGGGGAAGGAGGAACAATTGCATGCAGTAATGGCATATGCCAAAAAATGACAGAGGATGATTTTATTGCCAAAGAAGATAAATAAGGTCATGGAAATGAAGAATTTACAATCCGAGGAGAAGACAATACAAGAACAAAAGATAGCGTGACAGAATCAGTTGGATCCCCTGCAAGAAAAGGCAGAGTATCCAGTTGTCGAGATCGATGCATCAAATATGAACATAGAGCGGATAGGATTGGAAGGGGGGAGAACTACTACAACACCCAATTACCACGCAGCTGGTGGAAAACATGGACGAAAGGAGTAGTCAATCTCAGGTGTAGTGCTAAAGAGTAACTGAAATGTATGATGCGCTAGCATAAGCAGTGAAAGTTGTAGGAGTAAGGAAGTGACTCGGGACAAGTCACAATGTCAGTGTTGGGGGCCTTTTGGGCACAGACCCATTTTTGGGAAAAGGATAATTTTGGAGAATAAAGTGCAAATAAGGAAAATACAATTGACAGGAAAATAAGCACATGCAGAGGAAAGCACATGAAAAGGAGGAAAGCATGCGAGGTGTGAATGCAATAAGACGAAACCATTCTAGGTTTAGGGTTTTGGTAAGAGCATGTAATGGTTGATAAGACAAAAATAAGTATAAAGAGATACCTAGGAGGTATAGGTCGGTGTTGGTTATTGTTGGTGGTTGGTTCGAATAGTCAGATAGGGTTCGATGTGATTGTAATTTCAAAAGGTAAGAATGATTGCAAAATATGAGGTTGCTTTGTAAGTTGTTGAGATGAAGAAAGAAAATAAGGTATATATTTAGGGTTAGATCATAGGTTGAGAAGTTTGTTGTGATCTAGGCTGCCCCATTAAAGATCTTAATCCAACTAAGGGAGAATTGTAATGCATGTGGTGCCATACACGAGAGAAAAATAATAAAAAATCTAAGGATCCAGTTCTTTATGGATGTATCCCAGGAGGGGGTGAACCATGGTATCTTATGTGTTATGTGAATGATTCATTGTTGTATATTTGTTGTTAATGATTAGATCTTAGATGATTTTTTGATGAAATGGCTAGATCTGATTGTTTTACATCCATGAAAAAGAATGATAGAGTACTTAGCATAGATGGATGTTATAGTAAATAAATAAATATCACAAGGTTCAATTCCATATCCCCACTCATTCCCAGGATGAAATCACCTAAGAGTTGCAGCCACCCATAGAGCTGTCTTGGGTGAGGCTGTACAGTCCACCCTATGTACTATGTTGACTTCTAGCTTTTCAAGGTGGCCAATAGTTTTAGAGGGTTTTGTTGGAAACCATAGTAGATATGGACCTGGTCCAACCCAAGAATGGTAGAAAGAGGGAAGTAACCAACTATGATACAATCGTTAATGAACCAATGAGATGTAAAGAGAAGAATTTTAAGTGTTGTTGTTACATACCAACATTACCTACAGGTAAAAGAATGTTTAAAGAAAGAAAATGTATGGTAGAAAATTAAAGAGTATGAGAGGAAGGAATATGGATTAATTATGCATAAAAGAAAATTTCATGTTCCTAGTTCTAGAGAACATAAGAATTTGGTATTAAAATAAATGCATAATGTTCTATATGTCGGACATCCTAGTTACCAAAAAACAATTGCAACAGTAAGAAGCTAATTTTTTTGGCTATGAATGAATAAGGATTTTGTTGATTACATGGTCAGATGTATGGAATGTCATAGAGTGAAGGCTAAGAATAGACATCTAGCAAGTTTTCTACAACCATTACCAATTCTAGAGAAAAAATGGGAAGTGGTAACCATTGATTTTATTACTAAATTTCCCAAGACATCAATTCAACATGATCCAATAATTTTAGTGGCTGATAAATTGACAAAGGATGTTCATTGTGTCCTTGTAAATATGACTCATACAAAATCTAATATTGAAGATGAAGGAAATTGCTAGGTTGCATGGGATACCTAAGGAAATTATATTAGAAAGAGATACTAAATTTACTTCAAATTTATGGAGGGGATTATTTAAAGGGTTTGGTGCAAATATGAATTTTAGCACAACATACCATCCACGGTTAGATGGAAAAACAAAGATATTGAACCAAGTGATTGAGGACATGTTGAGAATCTATTTGATGGATAATCCATCTAATTGGGAAGATTACTTGCATTTGGTTGAGTTTTCCTATAATAATGTGTATCAATATTCATTAAAAATGAGCCCATTTGAAGCTTTGTATGGTAGAAAATGCAATATGAGTTGGGACAACCCAGCAACCAAAGTAGTACTTGGGAAAGAATTGATCAAGGACATGGGCGACTGGATTTTTAAATTTAAGTAGAATTTCAAGGCAACATAAGATAGAAAAAAGAGTTATATATATAAGGACAAAACAAGTAGTTAATTTAAAGTGGGTGAGCATGTTATTTTGAAATGGAATCCCAAAAATATCTCATTTAAGTTGGAAAGCTACACAAAACTAGTAGCCAGATTTTATGGTCCATTTGAGATATTTGACATAATAGGGCTAGTTGCATACATTATTTGATTTCCCGCTTCCATGAATGTGCATAATGTATTTCATGTCTCTTTATTAAAAAAGTATGTGCATGATCCTAACCATGTTATTGATTGGAATTTGATTCAAGTGGATCGAGAAGGAGACTTTCAAGTCTAGCTGGTGCACATATTGGACAAAAAATTCAAAATGCTATGGAATCAAGTCATTGAAATGGTAAAAGTTCATTGGACCTACTATGGTCCTGAAGATGCGACTTCGGAGAATGAATATGACATGCAGGCAAAGTACCCACAACATTTTGAAGAACTTTGAAAAAATTATTTCTATTTTTTAGATGCACTAAGGACAATGGAAAAATAATAGGGAGGGGAATGTAATATTCCTATTTTGAGACCCAATATTAATAACGTATATTTTTTTATTTTAAATGGCATCTAAGTGCCTAGGCAATGTAATACTTTGAACATTGAAAATAATCAAATATAGCACTAGATGCAATATGGACAATGACAAAAGCTATAGGGGTGTATGTTTCCATGAGAAAGGAGGCTAAAGTGGATACATATTTCTATTATATTTTATTTACCTATCTTGGTTTTTATTTGGGGAAACATGGTTACATGAGATTCTTGGGGGAAAATCCATGTGGTTCCTAATTTTCTATGTAATTATATAAACCCCTCTTTTGGGTTGTTTGGGGGTTCTCTATTCATTGTTTCTTATAATTTGGTTCATCGTTCATTCATTGTTCCTCAAAAGACGAATAACCTCTACTTGATACTCATTTATTTAAAAAATGAGTACTATCAAATTCAAAAGGCGACTAACCTCTACTTGATACTCATTTATTTAAAAAATGTGGATATCTTTCTTCTGCTGTGAAAATATATTTGTTGTCATTTTTTTGAATTGTGGATTGTGATGCCACAACAAACTACTATCAGGGAAAAGGAGTAGGATCTTTTAGGTCGTGGGTCGAGAAAATCAAATGGTTGAGGATTCAATCCATTCTAAGTTCGAATCAAATAGAACAGATCCAAATTCAACACAATGCATTCCTCTAAGATGAGATGAATTTATCCACAACAACAACTCAGATTTACTCACAGAGGAAGAAAACTGTTGTTATTACTCCAAAATGCTTTGTGCAATGAGTGAAAAAAATAAAATGAAATTTGATGCAATATGAACATGAGTTCTTGAATTTCACACTCTCCATTGACTAACATTTCATCCAAGTAATCAATATTGTTCAAAATTTACATGAATACGACATATGATAGTTTATAGCATACATGATATCTAAATGATCACAAAATATCTACTAAATCTAAACAACTACTTAGAAGCGTTTTAGAATAACTTTGTTAGTGGTTGAAACTTTATGCAAATGTAATTTGCAGTGCTGGTATCCATTTTCTCTAGTATCTACCAATCAACCCTATTTTACTCCTTTGTTGCACACTCTCACTATACTTCACCTCCCATGGAGAAAATACCATGGATATCAAGATTACCAATCCCTTAATACCAAAGGTGTTATGATACCACTGCTAGAATGATAAGTCAAAGAAATCAAGAATGGCGTAAAAGGCACAAATCCCAATTAATTCATGTGTACATCAATGATACATTTATAATACATATCAATATAATGACCTCACAACCATATCATAACTAAATGGTTGTTAAGGTCTATTTAGGACTTATTATTGTTTCTAACACCTTGTATATCCTTTGATAAAATTGAGGCATGGTTGGAAGGATCATTCTTATCTATGTTTCCCATACACAACCATTGTGGTATTTTTAGCAGGATGAATACTATTCTCAATAATTTATTTTTTTCCATTTTCTATGTATTAGTACTCTAATATCTACTACTATTTTTTTGTGAACATGTAATTGTATGTTTGGAGTTATGTGGATGGCTACATTGGTATTATGTCTTCGTATGGTTCATTATTGACCAATGTAGTGTAGGGAAGAAGTAAAATAGATTAGTTTTCTTTACATCATTATTTCTTAGTATTGTTTTTAGATTTACAATAAATTTTATAATTAACTACCCTATTTGTACTTCACTGGTAAAGTCTACATGATTAGATGTTATTGATTCATTACAATTGTTTTTCTTCTTAAAATATTTTAATTTTGATATTTCATATTTAGCTACTTTTCTGTTGCCTTAAACATTTAATAAAATACTTGGATATAATATAAAAAGTTTCACTGGATGAAATAAATAAAGGAGTTTGAATGCTATATTTTCTTGAATCCAGCTTACCAAGTGAAAGGTTATTTTGACGAAGAGAAAAACATTTCACTGTCACACTCTCAAAGTTTTTTTGGTTATATGGGTAATTTCTTGATCATTGTTAACACTCTTAAGCAATGTTTTCATGAACAAATCATTACCTTATAGGAGCATTTTTTCTTTTTGAATAATAATGTAGCTCCCTTTGGTTAGGAAGATGAGCTTCTAGAGACTTATAGTCTTCATCTTACCCAACTTCTGCAAGGAAGAATTTTTGGACTGATTCTAAGTTTTTATTTTTTATGTCATGTACATATTAATAAGGATATTTGAGTTCCATAATTTGAGATTAAAACCTATTCTAATTACTTTGAGCTCTCCTTGATATTATGTTCTCATATGATCAGATTTTTCAAGATGGATTCTTACCCCTTGAATGTTTTCATAATTTCATTCCACCCAGTACAATCATAGTATAGAATTAAAATAGTGAAGCTCAACCAAATCTTATTGTTAAGATATACATATTTTATTTTCCTATTTGAATTAATCATATGAGTATGGGTTTTATTATCCTGTTTATAGCTGTCCTAATTCATATTTCTTCTACATTTATGCAACAACATAAGATATTCACCCTTGTAGTTTGGAGTCTTTTCTAGATAGTGTTGGATAGTGCTATTCTCAAGCCCTTCTGCTTGGATCCCCTTTAGGAATCAATCATGTTATTGATAATTCATAGGTTGACTCCATATTTAATCTTATCCCTATTAATAATTAATTATTTCAGATTTGATCCTTACTCCAACTTTGTTGAAAATCACAATTGATGATTCTTGTGTCAATCACTCTGGATATCCCAATTACTAATCTAATTATTACCGAGGCATGATATCATACTCTTACACTGACATTGAAGAATGTTAAAATAATTTTTATGATTGGAATTGATCATCATCTATATTAACTTTGAAGTTAAGACTAGTTTAGAAGGAAGAGCCTATGTGAGTTGTTTGGGAAAAGGATTTCTATTTGATAATAGTCTCAGTAGATTATTCATTGTAACCTATGTCAACTCATCACTTAGTAGAATTTGGTTTCAAATCATCTCATCCAAGGTTGGTCTTTAATTCTTACCTATTATTCGTTTATGATGGGAAACTCTTTTAATCTAGACCATTATACGATATTTTCCCTTGATTCTCCTAAACATTTCCATATTCATGATAGTGTCCTTTTATTAATCAAAATTTTGAACATGATCCTCTGATGAGACAATTGTAATGCTCTTGTTAAAGGAAACATATAGGAAAGGAATCAACACTTATTTTTAAAAAGTTAAGGTTGTCATTTTCGTCACTTGAATAACTGCATTAACGTTATGATTCCCCATAACTTCATGTTCTACCCATACAATTTAAGTATAGATTATATCAACAAAATTGTTTTTTGAAAAATATTTTTCTTTGACTGCTAGCTAGCTATACCCAAAATTATTTTCCATAGTGCATGTTAGGAAACAACTGATAACAACCAACAACAACAAAAAATTGATCTCCTTATAGGATTTAAATTTATGGGCAACTCAGGGAAGTGTTGATATAAACTTATCTACTTACATTACTTCATAAATATTTTCAGAACTAATCAATGATACTTTCTCAACTGTTAATTAGAAACCTAGTCTCAATAGAAAATACAAACACTTGTCCTGTTCTGATTTCCTATTGGTTGGCACTTACAATATTGTAGTGTTAGTCACCGCAACCATTTTTGCAACCCTCTCATGACCCACAAAATTCAACCCTTGAGAGATTCCACATTTTCATATGCAACACTTGCAGGCATCTACCTTTGTAGAGGCACCATAAAAATATAAAGTATAACCTCTTGTAAATCGTACATTGTAGGGCATGCGTACCCCACCTTTACCGTCCATAACTTTACTAAAACTGGATATATCAAATTCCTAACCTCTCTCTTCTACCTAGCACTTGAATGCATTGTTGGTAGGGCCTAAATTGTGGTCTATTAAATTAGAAACCCATAACAAATTGATTGCATGACCCTATGCAAACCTGTGGGCCACAAACTGTGTTGGGATACCTTTACGTGTTTTCTCCAACTAAAGTGAAAGAATTTATATCAACATCTCCACATCCTCACAACTCCAAAATCTATTACACACAAATGTGAACTCTGAAATACTAATCCCTAAGCTCGTATCCTCGAAACATATTGGGTCCACCCATCGTCAAATGCCTTATTAGTACCCGTCGAAGGCATAGAGGGAATATAGCGATCGATAATTCATTGACATCATATTAATATGTTCTTTGACTATAATTTTTCGCATCATCTGTATTGTTCATACTATAGAGGTAAAAACATTATTATATATATATATATATATATATATATATATAACTTATATGTCATCGTCTCATTGGATAATATATTTGAGGTTTTATTGCTAGCTTCATTTTTCCCAATGTTGTAAAAGTGTATATATCCAAAGTTTTGAGCTTAGACGCCCCTTTTTAATTTTTATTACATTTTTACTGAAATGTTTACAAACCAAAAGTTATGGGCATGGATGTTGTCTTTTAATGTTTTTATATTATTGGTCCCTACCGAATGTGTAGAGGGACTATAGTGATCGCATATTGATATTTCCTTTTACTATTATTATTCCTTTGTATTTGTATTGAAATGTTTGCATACCGAAGGTTTAGATCATTAACACTTTTTTTGAGGTGCTTGAATAGGCCCCACAACTTAAATGTTTACATAGCACAAGGTCCCGAAACATGCATGAAAACTTAAATGTTGCATAATGCGAGGACCTTAGATATCCTCACAGCCTTAAATGCTTACCTAAATAGGCTTCTCGGAGTAGATTTTTCCTCAAAAGTTTCCATACAATGTTGCAATGAATTTGGACAATATTGTTGTCCACTGCTAGTTGAATAGGCATTGTATGTTTCATACTTCCTCTAGGCTTGGAATGAAATTTGGTCATCGTTGAAGATACATACATTGTTCACTGGTTCGGTGGGTGCTTCTTCTTCGATGGTTTGTCGGTTGTTGCTTGTTGTTGTCTGGTTCAACTTTGCAAGGTTGGGGGCTTACGCTTGCGCTTGGACCTATTGGTGCTTGTTGCTTGCTTTTGTTTACTTCAACTTTGCAGGGTTGGGGTCCTGCATTCGCAGTTGGATCTATTTTTTTTTAGTTTGTAGGGTCTAGGTGCTGCACCCACAATTCGACATGCACTTCTATCGTTCATCATTTCAGAGTAAGTTTCGACGCCATAATTTCATTTTCTATTCCTTCTTTGTTGTTCAGTGTTTTCAGTTTGCAAGTAAGAATGTTTACTTATTTCTACTAACATGCTCGTCATATGTTTCTGGTTCCCTATATGCTTTGGTTGCAGTTTGGTAATCGTTGGAGATACATATGTTGTTTACTGGTTCGGTGGTTGTTGCTTGTTCACTAGTTCATTGGTTTGTCTGTTTCTTCTTGTTGTTGTTTGGCTCAAGTTTACAAGTTTGGGGCCCTGGGGATGTAGTTGGTCATGTTCGTGCTTTCTCATTGGTTTGTTGCTTGTTGTTTTCTTTTATTTACTTCGTCTTTGTAGGGTTGGGGTCTTGCACCGACAGTTGAAACTATTTTTTTTGGGGTGCTTTGTAGTGTTCAGGTCCTGCACCCACGAGTGGACCTGTGGTTCTATTGTTTTTTGTGTCTAGTGAAGTTGAGATCTGGCGCTTGTTCCGTGCCCGCCTGTTCTGCTGTAAACTTTTGTTGATACTTCAGTGTTTACATGATGCAAAATAGTGGCATAAGAAATAATTGGACAACTACATGTGCAATTACAACATCCGTTGTCTTTTTGTTAAGATAAAACATGTGCAAACCACACTTATTAACCATATATGGTGGAATGTGCCCATATCAAAATACGACCTCGTTATCCTCTACACAGACTAGTGTGACCATGAAACAATTTGTCTTGTACTTGAGATATGATATGTACACCAAAAATACTGCAAAATTATATTTCCATGTTTGGAAGCATATCTGGATAATTTGCCACAGAAAACCAAAATCATTTAGATATGGCCATGAAATTTATTAATACTTTGTGGATTGTAATATATTTTGGGCAGGAAAAAAATTTATATATTTACAACCATGGATGGAGAAAAGAAAAGCTTCATGTGTTTTCAACTATGTTTTATTCTATTCATTGATTCTCATTTACTGTATGTACATATTACTTATTCTCTGCTGCATACCAGATTACATTCATGTTCATTTTATTTTGTGCATTCCCACATTCAAACAAACAAAATAGTTGGAGAAAACAAAGGAGTCTTAATTGCAGCGATGGATGAGGAGATAGAAAGGTACATTCTTGTAATGCTATTTCATATTCTGTTGTTTTGTATTTCATTTATTATCTGTATATATGTGTTCACCTAGTTTATTGTATGTATATATTGTGTACCTTCCTACATAATAACTTATATTCATGTCCTTTGTATTTCCTGTTCCGCTACATTGAAAAAATTCGAACTCTATTTATTGTTTTTTTACATGTCTTCCTGCATACTAACTTCCTTCATGTCCACTGTATTTTTCCTTCATTGCTACATTTAAACAAAGAGAATGGTTGAAGAGGATGATGGACTCTTTGGAGCGAATGTAGCAGAGGAGTTACAAAGGTGCATACCTATCCTCTTATTTCATATTCCATTGTTTAGTATTTCATTTATCGTTTGTGTATTTGTTCTACTTGTTCTACTGCTTTGCACCTTTTTTTTGTTGTATGTATATACTACGTATATTTTTTCTTATTATCATGTGAATTGTATTCTCTTTGCTGCTACATTGAAATAAATATAACTATATTTCTTTCTTTTACATGTATTTCTACATACTAACTTGCCTTCATGTCCACTTTATGTTCGACATTGCTACCTTGAAAGAAACAGATTGGTTGGACAGGAAGATGAATTCTTATATGCCACAACAAAGGGGTCTATGGTACAATATTCAAAAAGGTATACCAACTGTGCTAGTAAATTAAACATACAAAACGAGTGGGGGCATATAATATTGGACTAGAAAATGATGATTTGGCAACAATGGGCCTTTGTGCCCTCCCCATTTCTAATTTTTCCATTTGCTATTATCCCCTTTTTTTCCCTCTTCTATACTTAACTTTTCTCGTCTACTTTTTCTTTCTGATTGCTTTGCTTAGTCGTCTTTCTGAAAATGTATTGGTGCATGGGTTGGCTGACTCACAGGTTCACATTTATGGTCATGCGTCTACCTTATTCCATACTTACCCACTTTGTCGATCACGGTTTCTTGGGATGGCAGGTTCAAGATTGTGCCTCTGGCTTTAGAGGTTCCATGATATATAGATTGGTCATCACACCCCGCTATCATGGCATATTTACTCTTACACATTTTTTTATTCAAAAATTCCGAGGCATACAATTTGACCCTCAGGTCCTCATGTTTCCTGAGTATCCCTTGACACCCTATTTCGTATTCCATATCCTTCGACCCTGTATGTGACATTAAGAACAATTATGGATAATATACAATGCATATGCTTGTTTATTCCTTCTGATGTTCATCTACACATGCTTGCATAAAAAAACATTGGACTAGTGACATGGCCATGAGCAGTCAATCATCCCAAACATCAGCAGACCGACAAGGCCAAAGGTAAATATGCATACATTATGTTCCTCATATGTTTACCAAAAAAATATGCTCAGTTATTTATTCATATATGGCATGGTGAATATGTCGATGTCATCTACAAGAGATACTTTGCAGTTCACAAGAAGTATCAATAAGTGTAAGAGAGACGCATAACATAGCGTAGGTTTCACAGACTAAGAGGTCTGGTTGCAAAAATCTGGCTCCATAGTTCATCCAAGTTGTGCGTCTACTTGTACATTTATTCCAGGAAAAATGAAAACAAAAAAATAGTGCACACTACCATTCACATTACTTTTCCTATTCAAAAAATGTCACCAGGTCTAAACTTGTAACACCCAAAATACTATCAATATAGGGCTTGAACAACTGACAAACTGTTCATAGGGGACATAATGGTCATATATAAAACCTACTTGGACAAGGAAAACAAAACTAGATCCATTATGTGTGCTGACATGACAAACAAGGAAGCCCTCATGACAGTCACACTAACTATTCCCACACAACTTGTCCATGAACATGCAAAAAAGATATTTCCAGGTAATGGGATATCCATTACAAATTTTAATATATTTCCCAAAATAGTATATGACCGTGGTTATTGTGATCGGATTATATCGCTCAAAGAAACAAGAATTGTAGAAAAAATTACTGCTATTTGTTTAGAATATCATTTCATCCTAGACACAACTATCAACCAACTTGAATAGTGAAACAAAATTCACCCAATTGGAACCATTGGCACAACTGTCACACTCGCGAGAAAACTTGGCTCGCAACAAATTATCCATATAAAATATGGAGAGTCAAACAATGACAAGGCAATGGTACGGTTCTCCATATCCATTTTTGTCCTTTACATTCAGATGTCCATGTATCTTGGTTAAGTTATAGAAATATTTCACCATGTTGCAGCTGCAATTGTTCGACACCTATTCAAATTTGTTTTCGTCAATGGAATAACAATTTCATAAAGGGAAATTTCCACTTATGCTCTTCAAAAATATAACAAAGAAAAGAGATGTTAAAGAAATGATCTTTTGCACAACCCAAGCAACATTTGTAATAGAATTGTGAGCATACATAGTATAGAATCTTAAGAAACCAACTAGATCTACAATTTTTGTGCATATACATCTACAGATTCATCCTCACTTTGCTCATACAAATTACCTTCACCAAATTCCTATAGTTTTTTTTTTTTGTGCAGTTGTATATTATATTGTTCAATATATTAACTGTTATGCTCATGTTTCTAGGTTGAAGGTGTTTTGGTTGTAGAGAATGCATACTCAACCCCCTTTGAGAGTGTATGTTCCAAATGAAACTCTCCTACTTTTTATTTTTCTTTCATAAGTGATGATACAATTGATTGTCTGTGATGCAGTTAAAAATGTCCTTAAATATATAGACATTGACTCAATGTTGCCATCCGAACCGTGGGAAACACAATCATACATTGTACAATTAGACAACCTCTATTACAATATGTGCTTCTTGGGTTAGCAAAATTTTCATATGAAGCATACCTACAAAAAAAGGCAAACAATGTCTACATGTTGCGTGACTTTCAGATACATAGAAAATTTACCTTAAATGAGGACAATGCAATATTGCATATCGTCTTAAAAAACAAAAAAAACATATCAAGCTTTGGCAGGAAATGAAAATATCTCATATGTGTCTGTAATTTTTCTTCAACACCCATATGAATGTTCGTCAGACTCGATTTCTTCGGATTTTACATCTATAGCTATAAAATTCTCTTTGCGAAGATTTTGTCTCTTCTTGTTCACTTGAAACAATAAGGAGAATCTAAGTACAAATGCAATCGATGTTGTTATTTTGCATCTCCTAGTAAGAATTTTGCATATTTTTTGTGGTGTGAAAATTTAACAAAAAATGGTGGTTGGTTGTGGCTTTGTTGGAGGAGTCTGCACATTTTTGGGTGTCCAAATTGGACAATTATTTTCCAACTATATAGTCATGGAAGGATTTCTGCATTTTTTTTGGGCACCCGAATAAAAAAAAAATTGGTCTCCAACTATACATTTATGGTATGGTATCTGCATTTTCTCGATGCCCTAATTGAAAAACAAGGGACTCAACATGGATTGAAACATGAGCTTAAGATTTTTAGAGCTAACTATAGAGATTGGGGAGTTCGAGCATTAGAATTCATACAAGTAGGTGCAATTGTTGGTGATGTACACATGCATAAGATTGTTCAGCCCAAAAATGGGAAGCATTAGCACAAATCCCATAAAAAGTATCCAACTGTAAATAACTTAGGCCCATCCATTGAACCATTGAAATATCTTTCTTCTCTCCGTAGAACCATCAGGAATTTCCAAAAATATTGGAAATTTGACATTGTTAAAACTAGTAGTGATAGACCATGGCACTATCAAAAGAAAATGTCCATAGTGATCTTTCTTAATGGTAAAATAGTAATCAACAAATTTCTTGTTCTCCATTTTGATTTCTGGTTATAGCTAGCATACAGTTGGAAGCTCTGCTAGTTTTGTGTTGTCTTGTGTTTGGAAGACTTTTGTTCATATCCCACGGCCCCAATTATTTTCTCGTGGGAACATATACCATATGTAAGAGAAAACCAATGCCACAATGTGTTTTTTTATATATAAAATTGTTTGATGCAAAGTTCGATGCATACTTCTCTATGGAACCTTGTGGGATCTTGCTTGACACCTTCTATGTTCGTGCGTTGCCTTCTACCTCAACTTTCAATACATTTGGTGTTTATTTGGTTCTTTGTTGTATTCTTCATTCTGGAAAATTAATAATACATTCAGGATCTTCATAGTTTTTCTATGATCCTAAACACTATAGAGGACATGCTTTTCCTTTTAATATAGGCTCTGTGACACAAATGTAGTATGTGGCTTCTTTTAGCACTTTTCCTTGATCGATGAACCTAGCAAAATTAATTTCCTGGAATAATTTGAAATAAAGGAATATATACTATGTGAAGTCCAATTGAACTATCATATCAACGAGAGGACATTAAAATTCAAATTCATCGTTGTTATACTTGCAGTCAAGCTAACAGTACAATAACTTTACTTAAACATCCCAAAATTTATTTTCTTGTAGCTTTTCGACACTTCTCTTATACAAACAGATACTGGAAATAATAAGCATGTATCGCTTTATCTATTCCTTGATTGAAGAACTATTCACATGTTTAATTCACTTCATAGTTACTGTTAAGAACATCAATGGGGATTTCTTACACAAATTCCGTCTTCCCAAAATTGCCAACTCCTTTCTTTTGGCACTCTTCTTTCCCTTTCTGGTTACTTACTCATTTTTCAGAAAATGTGTAGGTGAGGGAGTTGGCGGATTCACGTCTTCAAATTTACACTATTACTTTTATATCACCATCCCAACCGACCACTTCCACATTTCATATTGAACAAAAATTTTGGATCGCGGGTTCCCAGATAGGCGGGTTCAACATTGTGTTTCCATTGTTCTGTCGCCTGCAAACATCACTCAGATTTCCGCAATCTACAAATTAGCAAATAAATTCTTCTTTATCTCATTTTCTTTTGTTTTTTGTTTACTTGTTCCTTTTTACAAATGTGTCCTTTTTTCCGAATGTCTCGTGCTTTTATATACAACACCCGAAGTTTCACAATATACAAATTGACCCTCGAAATCTGTCATTGTCTCTTGTTCTGTGTTACACATTTTGCATTCAACAGTTGGGGTAGATACAATTTGACCATCGGGCCCTCATGTCTCCTGAGTATAGAGATTGTGGCCTTGTTTTAAAGCCCATCAATATTCCCTATTCTGAGTATGTCTAATTCTTTTATATCACGAGTCCAACCAGCCACTTGTCCATTGTATACTTGGCCAATATTATCATCGTCAATTCCTGGACAAGCTTTCTCAACATTGTGCTTCCATTGTTCAGCTACGTACAAACAACACCTGAAATTCCTTGATATACAAATCGACGGCCGAAATATGTCATTGTGACATACAATTTGACCATCGGCCCCTCACGTCTCCTGAGTATATCTTGTGACCCTATTTTTGAAGCCCGCCCTATCGATTTCCATACTTGGCGATTTCTTGGAATCTGTTTTGCGGGTTGGCGTGTGGACGAAATGTAAAATTATTAGTCTCTCTTCACCATCCCCACCACCTTCATACTTCTTTCTAGATATGCAATTATTATTATTTAATGTTATTAGCTCATCGTTCAAGAACTGTTAAGATTTTCATTAATGTCCAGAAGGTCGGAGAAGATTTTTCATTAATATGAATTAAACCAAGATTTGCAGAGAAGAGTGTTATCCTTTCCAAGTATTCGTTTCAAACATGATGCAATCTCTTTCTTTAATTAGCTAGTTGGCACCTTCACAAAATCTCTAATTATTAATATCTCTTCACTGTCACCGCCACCTTCACACTTTTTTCTAAATATGCAATTAGTAATCTTTAATGGTAACAACTCATTACACACGAACCTTGGAGATTGTCATTGATCAATGAAAGGATAGAGGATATATTCCATTGATATGCATTAAACAAGGATTTGCAGAGGGTTATATTATCCCTCCCCAATTTTCATGTCAAACATCATCTAGAGAAAACGGAAATTCTCATTAACTTATGGCAGCAGTTCCACAACAGTTTTGTCCAGATACAGTAAACACCTTCAGGCATGATGGACATAGGTTCCAGTATTCCAAGGAATATTCTTACTACTCATCTCCCTCTACCCAAGAGTAAAAAAGGAGATGGTCCCTTGGTGCACCGAGATATATATTTCAAGCCAAATAATTCCAAGGCAACCCTGCCTGCTTAGACAACCTGCTCGCCTGCATTGATGGTTGGTGCAAAGGTTGATGCGATGAATTTCAAGCTAGAAGAATATGATCTAATGGACGATGATACGACAATGGATGATGGAAATGTAGACATTGTTCCCACTCCTTTTCCAAAAATGAAATCAACCATAATGGGAGGCACTTTCCAGCTCGATGATGGCGTTCCTGACAACACCAAAATAAGGGGTTTCGGAAAAGAAACTCGCACTGAAAAAAATAGCCGCTTTGCAGCTCGAAAGGAGGAATTCCATAGGTCCAAATTAGTCCATTATGGGCGGAAGTATTTTCCTATAAGGAAATGATCTATTGATGCTCCCAGAGATATATTTCAAGCCAACAAATTATTCAATTACGGGACCATTGTCCTGTTCTCTAGATATATAATTAACATCTTAGGGGATGAAGACCAGAACTCCCACTGGTGCAAGGAATATTCCTACTACTCATCTCCTTCCACCCAGAATGGACTAATTTTGGCCTCTGGAATTGCTTGTGCATCCTATGTCCCTAAATGTTTTGACTGTGAGGAGGTGGTTTCTTGGTGTGTGCTAAATTTCAGTTTCTGGCTATTCTGTTTTCCCTGCAACATTTTTCATCTTCTTCCTCATGGGAAGCTTGTGAGAACTATCAATTTTACCGTAGGACTATTGTTCATCTGCTTCAAGCCAAGGATTTATTCCACTACAGAACCACTCTCATGTTTCTTTGTCGCCTTAGGTATTCCGAAATATATTGATATCGGGGCACCAAACATTAACCCCCCGAGGAGAATAATGCAAGTATTTCCTTAAAAAAAGCATGGTAATCAGTTTTGTATGCATGTTGAAGGACATCTTGATGGCTCCTGCATGTTGCAGATCATGTGTCTGTGTTTATGGAAAATAATTTCAGTGTTTTGGCCCAAAGAACTCGGCCCAATTTCTATGGATAGATATACAGTGCCCATTATTCTTTATTTTTTTAATGGATTTACTATTAAACAATTTTCCTTGGAGTCTTGGTTGCTACTTCTTTTATGAATTTAACACCTCTTCTCATTGGCATGATTCGATAGTCTTGTAGTTCTTTGATTTTGTATTTTATTAAGTAATGTGTTGTAAAATGGAGCATTTAACAATTATATGACAATTCATTGTGTCGATCCATCAAGATTTTATGGAAACAAAAATGATTTTCAGACAGTTTCAAACCAATGTTCAATTCTACTCGTAACGTAGATAGAACATAGCAAGACCAAATCACAATGTTGTAGTCTGGGCCCTGCCATAGAAATTTCATTTACATCTCATCCTTTCTAAGAAAACGATTTCTTATTTCCCTTTCTCTTGTTTGATTCCTTTAGTTCGAAAGGGAATATTTTATTAGTTGTCCATCCCCTGGCCTCTATTTGAGAGTTTTTTACTTTATTAATGAAATTACCAAATTTCTTGTTCGCGAATTAATAAAAGGAAAAAAAAATGAAATATGGTAGTTGTAGTCAAATGGGCCTGTGAAATCAAATACAATATTAAAATTCAAGATCGTCATTCTTGTTTCTAGACATGCAATTATTAAGATTTAATGATAACAACCCATCATGGAAGAAGTTTAATACTTAATTTAATATGTTAAAGTCATGGAAGAATGTATCAAGAACACAATTACTCCCACAAGTTGCAATAAAATCTAATCTTCTAGTAAGCATTTTCTGACAATTACTAGAAAATGATGGTTTTGCAACAATGGGGCTTTTTTGAAACCAATTCCCACTTACGAAAATTTCCCTTTGATTTTCTATTTTCCCACTCTTTTATCCCCTGTAGTTTCTCTTTCTGGTTACTTAGTCATTTTTTCGAAAATGTCTTGTTGCGCAGGTTGGAAGATTCACACGTTCACATTTTTATCCATGCTTTTATATGGTGATTCCGGCCAAGTGCTTCCCCTTTCTCTAAATTGCACTTTCCAGTGTTCTATGACCTACAAACAACACTCCATCTTTTGTGATATGTAGACTTACTTTTGGACTCCCACATCATCCTGTCTTCCATGTTACACATTTTGCATTAAAGTGTTCTTATATATACAATTTGGTAGTTGAGGCCTAACCTCTCCTTGGGAATCCTTGTCACCCTATTTTGAAGCCTGTTCAAATGCTTTCCACACTTGACTATTTCCTAACATCTTTTTTCCGGATCTTTGAGTTCACGAGTTAAGGAAATTTCCAATTTCTAGTTGTTGTTTTCTGTGCCTGTTACCTTTAGACTTCTTTCCAAGTATATGAAATATGTATACAACTTCTCCAGAAACATAAATAAATTATCTTGCCTAGAAATGGAATATCTATTGCATATTTGAATATATTGGACCTTCTTTTCCCTCTTCTATACTTAACCAATTTGTCGTTTCTTTTTCCCCTCTACGCTCTGTTTCTCGTTACTTAGTCATTTTTTTGAAAATTTCTCAATGTGCCCATTCGTGGACTCACGGGTTCACATTTGCACTCATTATTTTATATCATGACTCCGACCGACCGCTAGCTATTCGATGCCTAGCCAATTTTCATATCGCGGATTCCTGGGCAGGCAGGCTCTATATTTCACTTCCATTATTTTGTGACCTGCAAACAACACCTAGAACTGTACGATATACAAATTTACTGCCGCACTCCCACTTCATATCCTCTTCCATGATACACAGTTTTCACACAAAAGTTATGAGACCTGCAATTTGACCTTTGGGCCCTCACGTCTCCTGGGGAACTATTATCACCCCATTTTGAAGCCCTTGCATTCACTTTCCATATTTCTCCATTTCTTGGAATCTCTTTCATGCCTCCAATTCCATACTTACCTGAATTTTTCTCTTGCGGATTCCTGGATAAGAGGATTTCACTTTCAGTGTTCCTTGTCCTGCAAATAGCCCCCTGACTTTCGCGATATACAAATTGACTCCTAGACTCCTACATCAACCCCTCTTTCATGCTACATAGTTTGCACTCAAAGTTATGATCAATACAATTTGACCATTGAGGCCTCACGTCTCCTTGGGAATCTTTGTTATCCTATTTTGAAGCCCGTCCGACCCCTTTCCCTGACCATTTCTTTCAATCTCTTTCGCGAATCGTCAGGTTGGCGGGTTCAGACAATTTCCAATTCCTAGTCGTTGTTTTATGTGCCTGCCACCTTCGAACTTATTTCCAAGTATATGAAATAAGTATATAACTTCTCCAAAAACATGCAGAAAAGATCTTTCTAGGAAATGGGATATCTATTACAGATGTGAATATATTAAACCTTCTTTTTCATCTTCTATACTTTTCGCGTTTCACTTTTCCCTGTACTTTATCTTTCTCATTACCTAGTCATTTTTCCAAAAATGTCTAGTTGATGGGTTGGCGGACTCGAGGGTTCACATTTTCACTCGTTCATTTATATCATGACTCTGACCGACCGCTTCCCTATTCCATATCAAGCCACTTCTATGACCGCAAATTCTCGGGTAGACGGGCTCTAAATTGCACTTCTATTGTTACGTGACCTGCAAACAACACCCTGACTTCTGCGATATACAAATTTACAACCATAATCTCACATCATATCATCTTCTGTATTACACAGTCTACCTATCATCCCCTCTTCCGTGGTACAAATTTTTCACTGAAAACTTCTGAGACATACAATTTGACCTTCGAGTCCTCACGTCTCCTGTGGAACTATTGTCACCCCATTTTCAATCCCGTCTGTCCACTTTCCATACTTCTCCATTTCTTCGAATTTATTTCACAGATCATCGGGTTGGAAGGTTAAATAAATATCCAATTCCTAATCATTTTTTCCTGTGCCCATGCCCTTTGCACTTATTTCCAAGTATGCAATAACTAAGTTTTAATGATAGAATCTCACCATGCATCGAGGAGACTGTCATAATAATTGTTCCTACACAACTTGTACAGAAGCATACAGAAAATATCCTTCTAGGTAATGGGATATCTATTAAAAATACTTACCAACCTTTTTGCTTGCGACCTACCGGGCAGGAGGGGACAAGATTTCCCTTGCATTGTTCCGCGACCTGCAAACAACACTAGGAATTTCACGATATAGATGCATAAAATATCTTTCTAGGTAATGGGATATGCATTACAAATTTCAATATATTAGCGAAAACAAGTCTGACCGATCGTTTTCCTATTCCATACTTACCCACTTTTTCGATTGTGGTTACCCGGACAAGCGGGCTCAAAATTTCCCTTCCATTGTTCCACGACCTGCAAACAACACTCAGAATTCCACAAATATTCAAACCATCTTCTGGACTGCCCCATCTTTTTTACTTAAAATAACAAATATTGTTTATATATATATATATATATATATATATATATATATATATATATATTATAAAGACATATAATTTGACCATCAGGCCTTTAACTCTCCTTCGTATCGCTTGCAACCCTACTTTAAATCCAGTTCGACCATTGTTCATACTTATGTATATATAAAAGAGTCGTATTTATAATACAAAATATTATATATATATATATATATATATATATATTATGTGTTTGTGTATATATAAGGTGTTATTTATAAGTATGCAATTATCAAGTGTTAATGCTAAACTAGGATTTGAGGAGATCTCCCATTAATACACATAAAACCAAAATTTCTGGATGGTTATATTATCCCTTCCGAGTGTTAATTTCAAACAACATGGAATGTCATTTGCGCGTTGTCGAGTTGGATTGTTCACAAAATATTCAATCCTTAATTCTGAAAATGAGTCTGACTGATCGTTTCCCTATTCCATACTTAGCCACTTTCCTAGAATTCTGCAAATATACAAACCAGTCATTGAATTGCCCCATCATGCTCTCTTCATTATTACACGTTTTGCAGTAAAAACTTCCGAGACATAAAATTTGACCGTCAGACACTCACCTCTCCTGAGTATTCCCTGTAACCCTATTTTGAATCCTGTCCAACCACTTTTCATACCTTTCCATTCCTTTCTTTCTCTTCCTCGTCTCCTTCACCTTCACACTCGTCTATAATAAAA
>ML778375.1:520771-601317 GCA_009831015.1 Picea engelmannii | reverse complement strand
ATTTCTTTTTTTGTATTTGTAACTTCATTCATCGGTGTATACCTATGGTTATGTGCGTATATATACATTGTTATATGTGTAAATAGGGCCATTCAATTTCATCAACTGAGTTGAGCGGCTCTTTGGATTCCCCTAGGAATCACTGGTCAACATCCGACCCTGGGGTCCTTCCCATTTCTTCATGGCCTTCCCCCGGGACTGTGCCCAAATTCCCTTTAGGAATCCTGTTTATCGGCTTCGGGGTTTCCTTATGCCTAATGCCAATGCGCTACCTTATACCGTAGCCCTTCCTTGGATACGCTTTGGTCCAGGGGACCCTCTCCTACGCGACCACAGTCTTATCCCTTATCAGGATTCAGGGTTTCACGACTTTCGTTGTTACGAACCCCTGCCCTCACAGTCTCCTGACTGTCGATCTACCGATGCAGTACCATGTGCGTTAGCCCTCCTAGCTAGGCCTTTTGGCCCATATGACCACTATACCACAGGCCACGACCTTGTCCTACATCGGAGTTTTGAATATCTCAATACCGCGTGCATGAATCCCGTGTCTACAAAATTCCTGATATCTCGATACGCCTCCTCTCTGTGCATTCGCCCCGTTTTGGCTATGCCAAGGTCCATGTGATTGATTCCTATGTGATCGCTGCCTTATGGCTCCCCATCGGGGTTTCGGTCCTTCTCGAGCAGAATTTTCCTTACTTCGAATTTCGCGATGCCTTAGCATTTACTTTTGGTCAACGAAGGTTTAAAAGTGGGTTAAAACTTTAAATATTGCGAGTGAACTGTCAATGAAATCGGGATTCGGGGTTTCCCGTAACAAAGAATCACGAGACTCCGATCTCCGATTTCGCGACGTGATTAAGGCCTAATTAAAACATTGATTAATTAATCCTTTTTAACAAAGGTTTAAGTGTTAAGTTACTTACATCGTGTAATCTACTACGTTTCCACCGCTGACCCTTCTGTGGGCCCCGCTATCCCTTGACCCATCGGGAAATCACATTTTGCGATTTCATAATGCATGGATACTTGGTTCACGGGATTCCCGATTTCCCGATGACTCAAACCCCGATGGATGATTCCTTATCGGGACTTCTCCGATAACACTGATCTCGTCCATGCGTCCCCTAAATGAACGGTCTTGATTCCTCCGGGGTTTCAGAACTTGCGATGCCACGGTTTCCTTGTTCTCAGGATCTCCGATTTCCCAATCTGTGACTTTCGCCCGATTCCCGACACCTGTCCAATGTAACGGATGGCTCTAATCCTCCCAGCGTTTCGAGACTTATGGTGTCTCGATTCCCTTGCTCTTGAGAATTGTGATTCTTCGATGGCCAATATCTCGACTCTCGTGCGATCTCTGCCACGTGTCCTCTAAAATGAACAGTTCAGATCTTGTCGGAAATCATGGATCGCGATTCCGTGTGACATGATTTTCATGTGCTTGAAAACTCCAATTCCCCGATTCTCGACTCTCTCCAGGGTTCTGACATGCATCCTAAATGATGGACGGTTCATATCAACTCTCGAGGTTCGCTACTTTAGAAGGCTAGGAACCTTCACTTACCTGTACCCCGATGACCAAAATCCTGATCTGGTGGTCACGCGACACGTGTCCGGAATACCGATGAACTCTTGACTCCCTGCCACCTATCCCCAACAGATGGATGACTCTATTTGTATCAGGGTTTTCAATATGGGTTTCCCGACCCCTTGCTCATGGAACTCCCGATTTTGTGAACTACGATATCCCGATTCCTTCACACATCTCGTCAGGATTTCTCCTCCCATATTCTTTGAGGACTTAACTCCCTCGCAACTCCTTGTAGATCCGTCAGCTATCGGGTATCTGCCCAAGATCTGACAGTTCCGATCTGTTCTCCTTTGGGGATACTGATTAGTTGCATGAAACCCTACGCGGTGTGAAAATTTCTCTCTTTGGCATGATCAAAATTGTATCGGTCTACTGTTCAAGATAGTTTACGTTATTTAAGATTTTACCGAGGCTAATACAGGCAGGTAATTTACGTACTCCCTGTGCAATACAAGTTTTCCCGTATCTCTTTGCTATTGTGCATTAGCAGTTCCTCATTTGGGTTAAGTTTGAGATAAAATAGGCCCTTTCAAGGTCTTGCAAATTCCCTTTTGTATTTTATATAGTAATAATTTGTGCAGTTATTAAATTTTTTTTTTTCAACTTCAAGCCTTCGACAGAAGCTTCCCTTGATATTTCATCGATTTTCAGGTGTCAATACTACTCGAAACTTCATTGACAAACATTGCTCAAATAAATTTAAATTATCAACTCTCCTTTTCGTGCTCAATAGCTTTATCAGGTTGCTTTAAGGGTAGCCATTTTGTGGGAAGTGATTCTTCATCTATCTGGTTCAATGCTGCTATTTTAAAGGGCGTTCCTTTGAATGTTTCGACTAATACCGCATTATCCATTCATGATCCGGTTAACGGGTATTGTCTAAAACGGTCGCTTGTGATATATGTGAGACCATTTGCTTGGATAATATAGGGGCGCTACCTTGAGTATATTTTCTCTTTAGAACACATTCCCAGAGGAAATTGGCTAGACGTCACATAAAATAGTATATCCTTATACCATTTAGATGATGCTAAAGTTGAACTCTGTATGACGACATCAATTGTATTAGGAGGATAAATATTTACAACTTCAATTTTGGTCATGAACTTTCATATTCATTTCCCCTTGAAAATTTCAAAGGCTTGATCGCCAAATCATACTCTTGAAGCTTCGCCAACAATTTTTTTTTTTAATTCTTGGGTGAGTATGGAAGCAATGGTTTCCTCTAATATAATGTGAAATTTTTGATCAAAACTGGGACTAATAAGAAAAGGGTAGTAGTGATTGCATGTTTGATTTCTATAAAAGCCTTTTGAATTTCCTATGTTCATTCAAATTTTGTATCCTTCTTTAGTAAACTATTTATTGTCTTAACAATCATTGCATAATCTAGAACAAATATTCATTCAAAACTTATCTTTCCAAAGAAATATTATACTCCTTTTCAAGATATAGGAGGATTTAAGTAATTTATTGCGTTAACCCTTTCTGGATCAATGTATATGCCTTCTTTAATCACAATATGGTCTAGTATTCTCCCTTATAATATAGAGATAACACGTTTTTGGATTCAAAGATATCATGTCATACATCCTACATAGTTCAAAGACTTGTATGATATGTTTGAATTGTCTTTCCCTTAGTTTTGAATGAACTGTCAAATCATCTCGATAATATGCCATATACCATATCAGTCGTGTTTGTTCAAGCTGAATGTTGCTCGACACAATCTATTAAGACACAAATGATGTGTGTTTCTTACAGGTTAAGCATGGTTGGAGTTAATCGTTTGAGATTTTGGCCCTTAGGCCCAGATTTCGAACTAAGATGCTCTGATACCATATGTAATGCCCATATATTTCTAAACATCATTAAGTTTCCTAAACATTTTAAGAAAGTAAACTGAAACAAAAACTTCATAACATGATATTGACTTTTATAACAACAACTTCAGTAACTTGGATTTATCAATAAATACTAAATTATTTACAGTATGAAATAAATACATAACTTAACAAGTATCTGGATCTGATGCTAATTTATGTTGCCTCTTTGCTTTGCTGCTGCATTTCTTCTCCCTGCTACACTGATCAACCCTGTCACAAACAGGAAAATAACTGCCCAAAACTACTGTCCTCCCTGCCAACTAGGAAAACTACCTAGCTCCAGGATATCTACAGATATCCTGGCCTTCCGTGCCCAAAACCTCCAGCAACTCGGTGCCTCCCCTGATCTAAAGTCACAGTCCAGAACACTCTGTTCCTTTCTCACAACAAGCCAACAGTCCACAAAATATCACAGGCTCACAACCAATACCACAGTGCACAGAAAATCGCTGCTCACAGCCAATACCACAGTGCACAGAAAATCGTTGCTCATAGCCAATACCACAGTGCACAGAAAATCGCTGCTCACAATAAATGCAGAATCTCTTCTCACAGCAAAAGACAATAGTTCTCGGCCCACATAGCCCGCAGCATCCATCCCCATCGAATGGTGTGCACATCCTCCTCTTCCTGTCCCTTATTCCTCCGTGCCGACTCACGCACTTACTCCTTCAACCACCCTCTGTCCTCCATCCTTCGTCATGAGTTAATGTTTTATCTTCTCGGGATCCATGGCTATCCCTCTCTGTATACGCCAGCATTTTTATATCATTTTTCATTGATATTTTAATTTTATTTCACAGGGCATTAAATGTGATCTGTAGTTTGAATTATTACGCAGTTAACCATAATTAATTTCTTTTAATTAATTTTACTTTATAAGCTTTAAACATGTATCCAATTAGGGTCGTTACACCCACTTCTTCTTTCCATAGTCCTATTTATTGTACATGTTTCTCTTATGTTCCACGGGAGCCCCAATCCTATTCTATATGACAAATGCATTTAAATTTCCAGGAATATGTAACAGACAATATTATTTTTTGATATATTTCAAATAATTTTTTTTTTGATATATTTCAAATATATATATGTCCTCGTAGATTTTTATCTTCCATTATGTTGAATGTTGATAAATTGTATTTATTTAATTTTAATATAAAAAAATTTGTGTTGGCACATATAGAGACAAAATAGACAAAAAATTTGAACATAGCAAAATAGATTATATAGTTTCAAAAAATAAATGGGACTCTAGGGGGCATGTGTCATTTACTGCATCAATACCACCTGTGCTTCATGCTTCTTGCCACATCTTCGTTGCAGTTTCCATCTACCAGCGCTACTTTTTCCCTATCCCTGTGCATTTATTCTCAATTCAACCTGACAGGGACTACACTGCCATGCAACACTTGTTTTAACATAAGAGAGGTTTTGTAAACTTGTTTTCAATTCTCAAAATCCTTTTCAAAATGTATGGATTTCCCATCATATTTCCCTCTAACTATTAGTGGTAAAATATTATCATATACGCAGATCATTAAAGTTGGTAACTCATACATCATCCATTAGAGTCAAACCCCCGAAAATTGTTTGAAGTACAAAAGAAGTACAATAGACCTAGATAAGTGAAGGTTGAATTGTGTGAAACATAAAGGATTTTTTAATTTTATTTGAAATCTAACAATTTTTTTGGCCTTTCAGGATTAAAGAGAAAGGTATGATGAACCGATTTAGGGGTAGGATCTGGTCATTATTCATGGGAGCTTGGTGGAAACACTTGATATGATTTGAAAAAACACAAGGGGATATAGGTTCCAAATTTATCTTCTGACATATATGCTAATAAATCATGAGAGATGGTTATACGACACCAAAAAATCATACAACCCCTAGGGAATTGATAAGACAAATAAAAAAATTAATTAAATAGGGGCATCGCCTCTTCTTTCTCATCATGTATTGTTTAGAAAAGGAAGAACGACTTAAAAAAACACAAAAGGGGTAGAAAAAATTCATTTAGTAGGGAGGATTGATCAAGCACGAGCTGCTATGTCTGCAACATTCTTGTAAATAGACCCCTTCTCTTGGTTGTTTTCTCCCAGAGAAATTGTCAGGATTTAACAATTCCAAATGTATGTGGGGATTTACTTGTTTTCATGAAAATAAGAGTATATGTTCTCAAATAACATAGGATACACTCAAAGATATGCTAGTAATACACAATATAACCTAAGGTCCATAGATTTCAATAAGAATATCCAAGATTTGACCATGCAACAGGTACGGAGAAAAGGAACAAAGGTCAATAGTTATTCGTTTGTGTAAATGAAGAAGGATGAGAGGAATATTTTCATTTAATTCTCAACCAACTAAGTTCCCTAAGAAGATGAAAGAGTTCTTGGATAAGTGGATAGGTTTTCTTGTATTTTCTTTTCATTTGGACAAAAGTTTGAGAGATGATGCCCTTCATGCCAAAGATTTAGTTTCTCACCTTCCTGAGGAGGTTAGAGTAGGAAGGAATACTATGTAAATATTTTCTCGATTTTCTTCTATAAAGAGAAAACAAAAAATGTAAAAGGGATGGCAAGAAGGGGAAGTTGTAATGTTAGTAACTGTAAATCTCCATGGTTAGGAAGTCTAACACTCTTTCTTAATTTATAAAATTATGTTTCATGCAAAGGAAAATGAGGGGGGTGGAGAAATAAATTTGAGTGATGTATAGCTATTTGTCAAGCTCAAAGGTGGAAGAAAAAGATCTCTAATTGTTCTTGTAATTTTGAGACAAATTATTTCTTTGAAGGAAAATAACACAAATAAAACTCATGATTTTTTCATACAATGGTGCACTATTTTTTATTATTTTCTACAAATGTTTTTCAATTTGTCACTTATATTAATTTTCATTTGCAGGAAATGATTTTGAATGAATTATAATCTCAGTTACACAGACATATTTATGGTCATCTATATTAAATTTGGGACACTACTATGATTTAATTATGTAAAATAAGAACTATTCCTACTTTGGGAATTGAGTTGTATATTTTTAATTGGTTCTTCTATCATTAGAATAGGTCTATAGTTGGGAATTAAAGTAGGATTGCATAAACATATTATAATAGATTTTCACTTAGGATTTAGTCCATATTACATGAAAAAGTTTCTCTTATGAGAGCAATTCACTTGGTTAGAGACAATTGGGCCCACATACCGGTGAAGATTACTACACCAAAGAAGAGTAGGTGTTATTGGGACTATCCATTGGGTAACTCTCCCACATGTTGGTGAGAGTATTTTTCCCCACATAAACAATTACTCCTCCTTCTAAGAGGCCTAATAGAATAAATAATAAGCATGAGTTGTTTCTATAAAATTGGAGATTATTTGGAATTTCACCTAGTGAACTAGGGTTTAGTGATCCATTTATTAATATTCTTTTCCATTCTCTATACAAAACCCTTATACATCTTGAGGTGACAAAAATTATATGGAAGAAGTGCCATGAAACTGGAAAATTTCCACCGAATAAATCCAAGTCTAATTTTAAGAGGACATCCAATATGGCATGGACTAGTGACGTTTTCTACAACATTGCATCCGGCCAATATTACAACATTTTTTGACAAGCCACTTTGTGAGGATATAATCTAAATTTTTTTTCTTCAAATATGTTTAGAAATGTCCCCCTGTACAATTTTTTAGTTCATAATTTTATAATCTTAGGAACAATTCAACCAAGTATTTTTTTTGAAAAAGGTAGAAATCATGTCTTCAAAATTGTAAAGGGGATACAAATTTTACCACTATATTAAAATGATTCATTTTTACCAAATTTATTTGTATTATATTGTTCTGACTTTATATTCTATTGACGGGTTTAATTAAAAAAAACATACATATTTTTATCATGTAGAAAAACACATCGTAAAACCTAGTATGGAATTTTGTTATATGCAGAGGAGTATCCTAAAACCTAATATGGAAGAGATATGTAAGGAATGAATGAGTGATTATAACATTAATATTAATTTTTCTTTTGAAAAAAAAAACATGTAATTTTATTAATAATACAAAATTATAATACATCAGATACTCATAGAATTCCTAAAACCTATTATTAAAACCTTATATAGTTTTGAAAAGGATCATAAATTTCATCAACTTTCTATGTAACTATATCTTCTAGATTATCATATTTTTCTTCTAGCTACTCAAAAAACTATTTTGACTCATCAAATAAAAAACCCTTTTAACAAAGTCCTATTTATAGTTATTGTTTCCAACATATTATCCCATCTTTATGCATGAAAACGTAGTAACAAAGAATTAAAAAAAAAAATCCTTTAGACCCAGAGATCATGAGCATATTATGGGACAATTCCCTCCAATTGTCTAGAGACACCCAGTTTCCATAATCTAGCCTTGTTCCTTCTTTAGAGAGTCCATCAATAGTCTTGTTTCTGTCACTATAGATATGTGAAAAATAAATGTGTGAGAAAAATAATAAAATGATCGAGTGTCATTATACATAGGTTGTAATGTGAAGTTCCTCAGTATTATTTCAATTGGAGATATTACATAGCCACCTATTATTTATTTTTCTATGTTTCTTAGTCTATGTTGAGGGTGCCTCTAGTCTAAGATATTATCTGCTAGATGAGGGTGCCACATCCTCTTCAATGATTACTCATTTTTACTTCAATTTGACTAGTGGATTCAAGTATCACATGTAAACCTTGGAATTTTCACCATATGTTGCATGCTCACCTTGGAATCATCACTAAGATGACACACTTCACATGCATGAAGCTAGGACAGAACTACACATGTGCATGCATGAGATTATTTCCACTCAATTTGTGTGAGCTAGTTAACTGATGAGTGCAATGTTGGTTAATTAGGACTAGCTAGTGTTTCACTTCAATTTATGTTAGTGTATGTCCACATCTCTTTAGATCATTACTATGGAGCATTACTTCATCCTCTGGAGTATTCACCTTGTTGAACAATATCTTATCATGTTCATTCATAAAGAGGGTTTTTAAATTGTGAAAAATAAGGTCAACATATTGTAGGTATTGGCGGGGGGAGGATGTGGAGTATGGGGTGATTCATAGGTATTGGGGGGTATAAAAATAGGTGTCTAGTAAAAATATGGGTTTTTATTATTGGAAAGATAAATTGGGATGGGGGTCCAAAAAAAGGATTTTGGGGGGTATTTATTAATATCTAGTGAAATTAGGGATATATAAAGTTCATGAAGTGAATACCCTTTTTTTCATCCATGTAGAGTATATTAGATGTGTCTTTTCATTCTCTCATAGTGAGGAGTACAATTATTTTATTCTTTCTCTCCAATTCTTCTCTTCTTCTCTCAAATTTGCAAGTTTTTTGTTCAATGCTTCTAGATATATTCTATAAGTAGGTTTCACTCTAATTTCACATGTTATTAGAGCTCACAAGTGCTAGGAAGAAGGTGCACATACTATCTATTTCAATTTAAGAATATAAAAAAACAGAAAGAATGGAATTCCCACCATCAACAATTCTTACACCATACAACTAGTTTGATTGGAAGCCAAAGATTCTACTTCAACTCAAAAGAGGTAGCTTATATCGAATACCAAAGAAATAGAAACATAATCCACATCCACCATTGAAAAAACAAAATATTTCAACTAAATGGATGAAGATTTTGGAATTATATACTTATCTATTTCTCCTAAATTATTTTTCCATTTTCATTCATATAGAAGTCCATATAATGTTAGGAATACATTGGAGGGCCTCTTCAAAAAGTAGGATGAAATGCATGGTCATATTCTAGAGAATGTGTTAATCTCATTAAATCCAAGCAATACAAGAATCTTCAATTCTTCTTCACAAGGTTCAAATCCTTTCTAAATCAACTCGAAGGATACATAATATATAAATAAATGCAAGGAGATTAACTAATCCTTTCCATTCTTTTTGAAACTGGGTCTAGAGTACTCGGTCTTCATTTCTACATTTCACACTACAAATATTATAGTAGGTGCAACATGGAAAATTCCTCCACTAGATACATTCATAGAATCCCTCATTCATGAGCAAGATAATATCATAAAGATGGGAGTCCACAAGAATTCAAGAAAAGAAAAAGGATTTGGAGCCTCAAATGAAAGAATGCATATTTGTGGGTTATCCCAAAGGTGTTAAGGGATATAGAAATATAGATACTTCAAAAGATAATTTGATCATTGAAAGGAGTGTCTGGTTTGAAGAAATTACCATGCATGCATCTCAGGAACAACATGCAGAAAATTATGTGCTTCCTCATATAGAAGATATCTGAGATGATGCATCATGTCACTTAGATCAGACCCAAATGGGCATCGTCTTCCCTATAGGCATAAAATGATATTGTCGGTGATCCTATGGACCCAAGGATGACAATATCCAAATTTAAGGAAGCTCCTCATGCATTCACTATCGTAGAACCAATAATTCACATGCATTTATATATGGTTCTAGCATCATAACCTCGTACCTTTGTAGAGGATGAAGGGAATCCTTATTGGGAAGCATCCATTATCGAAGTGAAAAACTCCCTTGTTGAGAACCAAAATTGGGACTTGGTTATGCTTCCATAAAATCAAAATATTGTCAAATGAAAATGGGTCTCAAGATAAATAAATAAAATAATGGACTAGTGAGAAGATACAAAGCAAGGTTAGTGGCCAAATAATTTTAGTAAGTTCATGGGATCAATTACGTAAAAAACATTTCTCAAGTGGTCAAAATGGATCCCATTTGGTTTTCTCACGCCATTGCAGTAGCAAGTAAGTGGGAGGTTCACCACATGGATGTGAAGAATGCATTTATTCATGATGATATCAAAGAGGAAATATACATGGTGAAACTGCAAAGGTATGTACATAATCCATATCTAGTTTGCGGACTCAGTAAATCACTCTACAACCTCAACTAGACAGCTAGATCATGGTATGATAAAATGGATTCTTTCTTACTCTCTCAAAATTTCATTCATTGTAAATCCGATCTAAATGTTTATATGATAAGATATTTTGACTCTCTATTGATTATAGTGCTATATGTAGATGATATTTTAATCACAAGTTCTTCAGTCTTAGACATTGTTGCAGTCAAAATAACTTTGCAGGATAGGATTTCTATGACCAACATGGGTTTAGTACACTACTTCCTTGGTCTTGAAATCATCCAGGATGATTCAAGGATTAGGATGTCTTAGTTAAAGTATGAAATCAATATCTTGGTTAGATTTCACATGATTGGTTGCAAGCTAGAAACCACACCTTCCTTATCCTGTGTAAATCTCAAGGATGGAAGGGATACACCATTGGTTGATTGTACCAAGTATCATCAACTAGTGGGGAGATTTAGTCACCTCACCCACTCATGTGGCAACATATCATATGCAGTGGGAGTAGATTCCATATACATGCAGGAGTTGCATGAGATACATTGGAATGTTTCCAAGAGCATATGTCGATATGTCAAAGGTACCACCAACCATGGGAATCATTATGAAAAAGGATGTACATTAGATATAATCAACTAAACTAATTCAAATTGGAATGGAGATAGAAGATATCACTTCACGATATGTTCTTAGTTTGAGATTCATCCCCATTTGTTTATACAATAAAACAATATCAATGATTTCTTTCTCATTAGAAAAGGTTGAGTATATAGGTGTGGTCAACATCACAATTCATGAAATTTGGTTGTAAAATTTCATTATAGATCTTGGCATTTTGTTTCATTTCCTGAATATCATATGGTGCGATAGTCAAAGAACATTGAAGTTTTGTAGAGATTCAGTGTAGTAGCAGAGAACCAATCACACTAAGATCCACATGCACTACATAAGAATCTTGATACATGATGTAATCATTGACATGCAATATTGTCCCTCTTCTAAATAGACTACATACATATTCATTGTAATACCCCAGTTTTGAGTGCCTGGATTAATACGTTATTTTGTATATTTTATGAAAGGATAGAATTCCCAAACAATTAAAGGGGTCGAAGTGCCTAGGAAATGTAATACTTTGAACATTTAAATTAATAAAATACATCGTCGACTGCAAGATGAAAAGGGATAAGAGTTATAATGGGATATAATTCCACAAGAGACAGGGAATAAAGGGGCTAAGTCTTCATATTACATTTTATTTACCCATATTTCCTTTTATTTGGGAAAAGTGGTTATATGAGCTTCTTGGGGAGAAGGCCATGTGGTTCAGATTTTCATGTAAATATATAAGCCCCTCTTTTGTGTTGTTTGGGGGTTTTTTATCATTCATTGTTTCTCATTTGATTCATCATTGATTCATTGTTGTTCTTGGTTCAAGAAATCGAGAGTAATTGCTGAGGAAAGGAGCCATTATTTTATTGGCTATATTGATTTAGGAGCATCCTTTCCACCTCAACAATGTGCCAACTTTCCAGCACATCAAAGTGAATTCAAGAAGGGAGAGAAGCGCCAACCCTCTCATTTTTCCTTAAATTTAAAAATTCAATGTAATTAAAAGCAACTAAATGTTGTAAGGCTTAGTAGAGACAAGTTGATTCCTTTGTATAGGTTGTAGTCAATATCTCCTTTAATGGATGCTGGTAAGTTGATATAGATCTGATTCGGACTAGATTTTCATTTATTGTAATAAGCCTCAGTAGATAGGCATTTTGATGGTGATTAGACACCACTAGTGTAGTTTGGAGGGAAGGCTCGATTAGATCCTCTTGTATAAATCATTGTGACATATTCCCAATAGAAGTCGTGGAAAGTTGATAGCCAAGGAGAAGAAGGAGAAGAGCCGAAAAGTTGTTGCAGTCCAAGATTGCACATATTGTAATCATGCACTCATATTAATACAAAGAGTAGTTTTTTCTGCCTATGAGTTTTCTGTTTGTTTATGTGTGTTACAAATGATTTTTGTGTGTTCATTTATGCTGTAGATGCATGTGATAGGTTCCATATGCAGGAGGAATATAGAATTCACTATCTGGTTGTGAGTTTGTTCAGTTGTTCAAGGTTCTTTAGGCTAACTGAAAGGAGTGCACGAAAGAGTATTGAGATCTATGTGAGCTAGCACAATGAGTGTGTATCTGAATTCTACATCGAATTCAAAGAATAATGTGCCATGAGGGAACACCAGAATAATTCACAATACCAAAGAAGAGCCTCAAGGTTATTGCACACCTTGGAGGAGAAACTCTCTAGAGAAGGTGCATAAGACAAAGTTGTTGAAATCTATGTGGAACTCTTCCAGGTGAACGTTTAGTAGGTGCAAGTGTGCACAAGAGGATTTTGTTTCGAGCCCAAATAAAAATCTGCAGAGGAGAAGACACCCTATAGTTATGGAAAACTCTGAAAGCCAGAGAAGAGAAATACTTCAGAATTGTTGAACACTCTGAAGGAAAGGCTCAGCAAGGGGTACTTTGAGCAGGTGTAAGGAGGGCACATAACCAATACATTCTAAAGTGTTGGAGGAAGTGGAGGAGAAACCAGAGTTACTGAACACCCTAGGGGAGAATATCTGTAAGGAGTGAATTGAGTGAGCGCAAGTGTGCGCCGAAAGATAGTCAAATTTTTAGATTGTAGGGAGAAGCTTCACAACTATGCGTTGAATAAATGCAAGGAGTGCATTAGTGAACTTGAAGTATTCAAGATTCAGGAAAATACCTGTAAAAGGAGTGCACCAAGCCAACACTTATACAAGTTTTGTGAAAGTATGAGTATTTGGATAGGTGAAAGGAGTGTGCCAAAAGTGGAGTGTTTCAACTCTTCATAAGCTCAGGAGGATGAGCATTAAGTGTCGGTAGCACACATGAATTCCTTTGGAGGAAGAAGGAGGGTTGAGTCCCTTAGAAATCTGAGCAAATCCAAAGCTTGGGAAAGATAGTGCAAGTGTGCACAGTGACCTTACACAACGAGTGGAGGCCAAGGAACTTTACAGGTTCAAATTGTGAAGACAGTGCAGGTTTTCACTGAAGAGAGAACAAGGTGGGAACATGAGAGGGAACTTGCTTCAAGTTTCCAGAAGCTCAAGAAGGGATATATTTTTAGAAGCGTATGAGAGACCCAACTAGTCAACATCACCGGAGAATGTTCAAAGGCCAAAACCTTTGAATACTTACAAATTCTTCCAATTTGGGAGAAAGAAAAAGATCAAGAGAAGGAGAGACAATAGCGGTTGGATCAAGCTACAAGAAGAGATATGGATTGTTGATTCCTAGGTCTAGACAACAGAAGAAGCATTTAAAAGAGGATAGAAGATCCCAGTCATCGGATTTGAGTGCGAAGGATCGACACTCGTTGGATCCAGATAAAGTGCACAAACCTTAAAGTTCTTTAAGTGCACAAGAGATTGGATGCACCAAAGTCCCAAAGTCTCGAAGTGGATCAGGACCATCCATCATCCAGAAGGGTACGTGGCGGAGATCCGGGTAGTTAGGAAAAAGAGTGCTTTGGATGAAAGCCTATGTGGAGTGCGTAAAACACCTGAAGACAGAAGGAGCAGAGAACATCTCATCCAACCATCAGTCTGAGACATGTGGTGGGAGATCTTTTATTCCGGAGGAGCGAGTTTATATTTGGGTGAATAACTCCCTAACTCATCAGGAGCTGAAGCAGATATGGGTCGTTGATCCTGCAGTGACAAGTGTTGCCAGATCCTGCACTCTGAAGAGGAAGCACTCTGAAAGAATTGAGGATTTGAGGTGCGAGGAATCCCAAAGGCTAGAGTCACAAAGTCATCCCAACCTTCCAGGAAGGAAGATGCTTGGCAGAAGATTTGCCAATATGGAGAAAAGTCACTTTGGAGGAAAGCGAAGTTTGTTGGATTCGGAACTCCCGAAGGCTAGAGTGTTGAAGGAAGAGACTGAGTCATAGATCTTGATGAGGAATGATGAAATTTGATCTTGCTTATGTGGTTTCAAAGGATTGTGCCTCTGGAATAATTGACCACAGCATGGAGTGAAAACAACCAGAGCTCGAAGCTCTGAAGCACCCTTTGAGTAGATGCATTTTCATAGTTCGCGGCCACATACAACTGTCGCTGGAGAAAATGGGATAAATCATGATATTGGATATTGAAGTCATGAGAAGCTAGAGAAAGCACCTGAGGGGTTAGGGTCAACACAGACCTACACCAAGTGGATTAAGAAGTCCCGAAATCATTGGGTATAAGTAGAGTTTTCCCACAGTTTGGACCATGGTCTCTTGGAAGACTCTGGAGGTGTTCGAAGGTCCTCTTTTTCTATTTTGAGCACGTGGAAGAGATTAGAGGCCCGTGGACAAGGTTTTGTGGGTCTAGTAGAGGCCCAAAGAGCCAATTCAGCTCAATGTTTTGAATGATCCTAGACTGGGAGGTCTCACAACCTCTAGAAGAGAGGGGTCTTGCATCAAGTGGCATCAGAGATGAAGTTTTCTTGCAGACAATAGGAAAAGGAGAGAGGAGACAAAAAATATATTATGATACCATCAAGTGGTATCAGATCACATAATTTAGGCTCTGTAAGAAACAACACTCAGTAGAAAGTTAGGTGGGATGAAAGGGAAAGATGGAGGTGCTCTTAGTTGCAGGGTAACCAACATACTTTCCAGGGGGTAGATAGAGAAAGAAAAATCATTGATGAAGGCCATTAGCATCATTGAAGAGAAGACCACCACTAGAAAAGAAAAGAAGAGATGGAAAAAGAGCTTGAGGAGATGAGAGCAAAGTTCGACAAGATAACGTTGAAGATGCACAAAGAGGCACATGTACACTGGAAGTATGAATGGCGAATTAAGAAGAGATAAAAGTGGCCTCTCTAGAAGTTGTTGTCCAAAAGGAAGCAATGGGTAGTGAGGAGGTGGCTGAGGGAAGCTGAAAACCTTAGTGGCACAAAGGAGGGAATGGTTTTCATTTGTAAACCAAAGGTTGGAGAAGACCTCAATGAGGAGGAAGAGAGATTTGGTGATCTCATAAACTTACAGGAGGTAAAAGGTGAATTTTCAAATTGCCAAGTGGGAAATGAAATGATATCATCTGAAGATCTCATAGGCTGTCGGAAGGGAAGAAGTGAAATCCAAAATTTCCAGGTGGGAGAGGAAGATAAAATAAGTTTGTCTAATAGTCTTGAGAACTTGAAGATAAGTTCAGATCAACAAGGAGTGCTGACAAAGGAGGATTAGAGGAGAATTCTGGTCATTGGTGCAATTCAGATATTCCTGCCAACTATCCAAGAAGAGGCTAGAATAGGTGTTGTTAATGCAAAAAAAATACATCCAGGTGTAACTATAATAGAGGAGAAGGATAAGACATAAGAATATTCCAAAGCAATAGAAGACGAAGTAGAGAATTCAACATAATTTCTTAGGATTTTCAGCTAGGAAGTTGAACAAGAGGTGATTGCAAAACTGGAACCTGCAGTAGAAGAGGAAGCAAAGAGCATGGACTTTGTTGATCTATACAAGGAATTGGAATCCTTGGAGAGAAGGGTGATAATGAAAATTCAACACATCCAACAGGCCAGGTTGGAAATAAATGGAGGAGCATAACAGCCTGAGGATAATCTGGAGGAAGTTGGACATATACCGGTAGAGGAACTGACAAAATTTGAACTGTTAGAAGATATGGTTGAGAAACAACTCAGTAAGGAGTCTGAATAACTGGAGTTTGCAGTGAAGTGGAAAGTCAAGGGAAGAGGATATGAAGACAACATGGGAGATTAGGATGATCTTCCCTTAGATAAGCATGGAAGTGAAATAGAGCATACTGCATAAGGAAATCCAACCAATGGACAACCTCAACAAAGAGATAAAGGAGATTAGAGAGTTGATGTTGAGGTCAGTAGAAGAAGCTATCAACAGGAGGAGGTTGAGAAAAACAGAACCTGCAACAGTAGTAGGGAAGCAACAACAAAAACAACAAATCAAGGGAGCAGGTGGACAACTCCAGAGAGAAGTTTGGGATCTAGGAGGATTTCAATAGTGGAGCAAATGATCTCATGAGTAGGATCTCATGATTTTCTCAGCAGTGGATTATGATGTTGGAGAATGCTTTCAACCTTAGAAACATGACAACATTCCAGCACATCAAAGATCAGTCAAGAAGGGAGAGAGGCACCAACCCTCTCATTTTTCCTTAAATTTAAAAATTCAATGTAATTAAAAGAAATAAAATGTTTTAAGGTTGAGTAGAGACGAGTTGATGCCTTTGTACAGGCTGTAGTTAAGGTCTCCTTTAATGGCTGATGGTAATTTTATCTAGATCCAATTCGGACTAGATTTTCATTAATTGTAATAAGCCTTAGTAGATGGGCATTTTGATGGTGATTAGAAACCACTAGAGTAGTTTGGAGGGAAGGCTTGATGAGCCCCACTTGTATAAATCATTGTAACATATGCCCAATAGAGGTTACTTAAAGTTTATAGAAAACATTGTAATCCAAGGAGAAGAAGGAGAAGAATCGAGACTATGTTGCAGTTCGAGCTTGGACATATTGTAATCATGCATTCATATTAATACAAAGAACATTTTTTCCTTCCTATGAGTTTTATGTGTGTTTATGTGTGTTACGAATGATTTATGTGTGTTCATTTATGCTGTAGATTTATGTGATAGGTTCCATTTGAAGGAGGAAGATAGAATTCAATATCTGTTGTGAGTTTGTTGAGTTATTCTGGGTTCTTTAGGCTAAGTGCAAGGAGTGGATGACAGAGTATTGAGAACTCTATGAGCTAGCACAAGGAATGTGTATCTAAATTCTGCATCGAATTCATAGAAGAACATGCTAGGAGGGCACACCATAATAATTCACAATCTCGAAGAGGGGACTCAACGTTACTGAACACCTTGGACGAGAAACTATCTAGAGAAGGCGCAGAGGACAAAGTTGTTGAAAAATCTGTAGAACTCTTCCAGATAGACGTTGAGCAGGTGCAAGTGTGCACAAGAGGATTATGTTTTGAGTCAAAGAGAAGGGTGCCAAGGAGAATACACTGGAGAGTTACTGAGCACTCTAGTATACAGATAAGATAAATACTTCAGATTTTCTAAACACTTTGAAGGAAAGGCTCAATAAGGGGTGCTTTGAGCAGGCGCAACTAGGGCATAGAACCAACACGTTCTGAAGTGTTGGAGGAGGTCGAGGAGAAAATAACTGAACACCCTAGGGGAGAAGCTTTGCAAGGAGTGCATTGAGTGAGTGCAAGTGTGCACCAGGAGATAGTCAAATTTTTAGACTATAGGGAGAAGCTTTGCAAGTGTGCATTGAGTGAACTCAAGGAGTGCATTAGTGAACCTAAAGGATTCAAGATTCAGGAGAAGACTTGTGCATGGAGTGCACCAGGACAACACTTAGACAAGTGTTGTGAAAGTCTAAACATCCAGACAGGTGAAAGGAGTGCACCAGAAGTGGAGTGTTTCAATTCTTCATAAAGATTAGGAGGACGAAAGTTAAGTGCCAGGAGGGCACAGGAATTCCTTTGGAGGAATCAGGAGGGTCGATTCCCTTATAAATCCAAGAAATTGCAAATATTGGGAAAGATAGCGCAAGTGTGCGCAGTGTCCTGACACAGTGAGTGGAGGCCAAGGACCTTTACAGGTTCAAATTGTGAAGATAGTTCAGGTTTTCCTTGAAGACAACACAAGGTGAGCATAGGAGAGGAAACTTGATTCAATTTTTCATAATCTCAAGGAGGGATAACATTTTAGAAGTTGTTGGCACTTGGTGACGTCATGTATTAAGGAAGAAAACAAAGATTAAGGAAGAAGAAAAAAAAAGTATGAAGCACACGAAAGGCACACAAATCGAGGAAGGGTCGAAGTGGTTAAAGAAGCATAAAAGAAGGAATGAAGTAAAGGAAAGTAGGCTATTGAAAGATAAGATCAAGGAAGAAAAAACAACAAAGAAGATAGATCGTGGAAAAGTCAGCAAGCGGAGGAAGAAACTAATGTGTGCTTTGGAGCAGCTCACGGAGAAGAAGTAAGAATAGGTCGACAAAGTCCTTAAAATGAGGGTTATGTGGACCTAGGGTTTTGGAAATGTGGATATAGGGTTTTGGCACCTTGGCTTCAGTCCATGGTTTTCTAAGAGTCATGGAATGTATAAATAGAGTTCTAGAAGATTAGAGATGGGAAGTAGTAATGGTGTTGATATGTAGAAGTGTTATGTTTTAGGGCATTCTTGTATTTTGGGCTTTTAGTTGGGTTGGAAGATCGACTTTGAAGTTGGGTGTGCAAGGATAGTAAATAAAGAGGAAGCGAGAGGGAGAGGGTGAACCACGTAAAATCTTGTTGTTCCATGTGGTTGATGCTTTGTTATGTACTACCTTTTATATTGTTATTGCATTGTTATTTTTTCTGTTGAAGATAGGAAGATATAAATTACTTCCTGAAGTTAAGCATAATGACGTTAAGAATCTATGGGCTATTTTGCATTATTGTTTTGGAATCATCTTGCATTTCCTCTAGTTGTAGACACCTATGTCCTGTAACCACCCTATTGCTACTTCGGGTGAGACTTCATCTACTTCGCAGGTGTTTCCGTAAGGGCCAATAGTTAGGGTTTGTTGGTGCGTTGTTAGAGTTGAACACTGGGTCTTCCCTTGTGCCAACAAATGGTTCTTTTTTTGGGACCAAGATCTTCTTGAGGGAATGTCAAAGTCATTTCCATCGAAGACAAAAATTCAGAATTGGATAGAAGAACAAGAAAGGGACTTTGTTGAAGCTCTGAACAAGAACCCTAGCATTAGTACAAAATACTAGTTGGGAAGGAACATCTTTACTGATGTGAAAAAGATTTTATTTGTAGGAATTCATCAGGAGTTGTACGAGTGGTTAGCAAGACTAGCAGACACTCAGTTTGAAATCAGATCTAGACCATGTGTGGTTTGGACATCAAAGTTTATTAAGAAAGTCAAGAATGTTGATAACGTTGTGTCAACGACAGTGGATCTCTAGTTTGACAACACTATTGGAGGGTACATTACTAAATTTTATATTGACAGAGTGGAATCATATAGTCAAGCAGAGAGGTATTTCTTCAAGGAACCTAGAGGAAAGTTCCTACACTTTTTGAAGTTGAATATTAAGATCCTATTGCATGATAAGAATATCTTGAAGATACAGTAATTAGCTGGATTTTAAAGCTAATGTTCAAGAATGCAGACAACGACAGTGACATAGAGGCTAGACACACGCACAGTGGGAGATCATTCAGAAATATTCCTCTTGTGAACCTGTTTAAGCAGAGTTATAGGACATTAGCAAAAGATGAAGGATTCTACAGTGGAAAAGAAGTAGAGATATTAGACAAAGAGTATTTAGAGTTCACAAGGGAAGAGGAAGTATAGACTGAAGAACCTCACCAAGAAGAACCAAGAACTTTAGTTACTATGCCTATTGTCGAAGTAATTATTGCTACTCCTCTTGTTGTTTTAGTAGCACCAAGTAACCAGAGTAATCAGAGAACTGAGAGTACTGTCAGAAGCAGTTTAGTATAGAATCAGTCGAGAAACCAAGGAAAATCAATGGAAGATGAAATGAGGTTACCTATTTTTCAGAGGAGATGGATCTGAGGATCTTGAACAACACTGTTTCTTATGTAAAGTTGTAACAACACTCTTTCTTATGTAAAGTTGTATGGAGCATTAAGAAATTCACCGACGAATTTGTTAAGAGAGATCAGTGTAGTACTACCTTGAGGTACAGTGCACTAAGCCGGTATATTAAGTTTGTCACAACATTTGTACAACCAAAAGTGATGAATGAAATTAATACTGCATTGAGTGCAGAGTTCAATAAGCCTAAGTTGGAGTCGTGGTGCATTACAGAGTTGAAGGAAATCAAGAAGAAGGTGACTGAACCTATTTGGGAATTTGATCAGAGGTTTAATACCTTCACAGGCCATTTAAGTTTTCATATTATAGATGAACAACATAAGGAATGGTTCATCGCTGCCCTCCTGCCACACATTAGATCTCCTCTAATGCAACAAAAGGTCTCTTCACAGGCTGAGGTATTAGAGATTTCCATGAAACTAGAAGAAACACCTGTAGGAGAGTTCAGTCCAGGTATGAGTCAGATTTTGAATCAATTGACTAGTTTACATTTATAGGTTGAAGACATGAAGAAAGATAGAGGAAAAGAGAAAAGAGAAGGCATCTGGTGTATCATATGTAAAGTAGAGGACCATGAGAAAGAGAACTATCCTTTATTTAGTGAATACTTGGACTCTGGACCTCCTAACCCTTTGAAGTATGATACTTTACCATGGTGAGAGGTATGTAGAACTAGACATCGCCCTAGTGAATTTTATTATATGCAAAACTATGTCTAGACACCCACCAATATTTATTGTACATTCTATAAATTTGTGGGGCATTATGAGAAGGACTGTAGGGATTATGACCTCATGAATGAAAGGTCAAGGGATGCATATAGAATTAAAGAAGAATTACAGCCATAATGGAATGTTGCGCAATTCAATTCCCTAGGAGGAGGAAGCTTCAACCCTCATGGTGGGTTAAGATGAAGAGGATGAGGATGAGGCATCGGCCGAGGTCGAGGTCAAATTATTTTCTATAACTGCGCCCAACCAAGTCATTTTGCAAGGGATTTTCATAACCCTTGTACTACTTGTTGCTACTATAATTCATTTGACCATGTCATTGAAGACTATCCAATATTGTTAGTTAAATTTCAGGAAAGACGAGGTGGAAACCAACAAATCCATAAAATATCAACTGAACCTCGCGGTAAGGAACCCAGAGTCATTGTTATTACTAGAGGAGGTGTTGTCATGAGAGAATAAAGGGTGACTCCAGGAAATACTACATATGGATCAGGGATAATAATATCTTTAGAGAAAGCATCATTGTTTGATCCAAGGAAAGAAAAGCATACTTTTGAAGAAGCAAGAAGAGAATTTGTAAGTGAACATGCTTCTTCATCTAGGGCACAATCAGAAGTAAGGGAATGTGAGATGCCTCCAGAATTTGATCAATATGCCCCACCTAGACAAGGAAAAGAGGTAATCAAGAAAGTGGACTTCTTGTATACTTGTATTGATTTGATTAAATATGAAAGAGATGTGCAGGAACTGCAACACCTAATAAGACAATATGAAATTGGAAGAGTAGATCCTCTGCTAAGTAGAGATGTGAATCAATTATCCAGAAAAAGGAAGACAATAAAGGAACTGCACCTTAGTGCTCAGATTGGAGACTACGACATGGACTATGTGGTCCTCGACCTAGGATCAGAGGTAAATGTTATGATGAAGCAGACTTGGGCATTGATGGGAAAAACTAAATTGATTTACTCTCCTATTAGGCTCAATATGTCTAATCAGCAGGTGGTGAGCCCCTTTGGAAGACAAGAGCATGTCATTGTGGACATCGATAGAGTGAGGAAATTTGCATACTTCAAAGTGATCGAGATTGTTGATGATAGTTGTCCCTATCCTGCATTGTTGGGTATTGATTGGGATATCGACAATTTGACTGTTATTGACCTGAAAAAGAGAAGAATGACATTTGAAGGTGATGGCCTTAGGTTCATTGCACCTCTTGACTATAAATTGACAGTAGGACAATAGGATTATATTAATCCTACAATAGATGGAAATCTAAGTTGGCGAAGTGAAAGTGCATGCTCGTCAGATTCAGAAGAAGCATTGGAAAATTGTAGAACAAAATGTATGAATTCTTTACGCTAAGGTGTGCCATATTGACTAAGGCAGTTCGTTGGATTGGCACAGAAGTAAGTAATCTTCCTACATTTGATGGCTTGAATAATTTAGATACATTTCTATTTTAATTTGAAGGAATTATACTAGTAAAATAAAGGTTGTTGGAACTAGATGAATCCTTTAAAGCAACGCCATCTAGATGGTGGTGAACACATAAGAAGAACATCACAGAGTGGGTACAATTTCGCACCTTGTTGACAGTGGTCTTTTCAGACCAAGTCGAAGGTTACGAAGTTCGATACACAAGTCAGAATTGTCCTAAGGACCATGTGAGAATTTGTGAGGAAGCCTGGAGCATCATTCCTAAAGAACAGTGGGTACATATGTTCATTAACACCTTAGATACTACACCTATCAGCTGGTATCTTCAAGAAGAACTACACTTAGTCACTACAAATTGGTATGGTATGACCTAGAACTTTATAGCTATGTTCCTATTTGAAATTTAGTACCCCACAGTAGATCAAGATTTACAAATTGTAAGAAAGAAGGTCTTTGAGAAGGCACCTAACCCCCCTCTTCAACAAGAAGAATATGAATGGACTGTGCCTCTTTAATGGTTACAGGGTTGTTATAATATTAATGTTGATGAGGATGATGACCCTAGGAATGTGAACATTTCAGAAACTGAAGGACAATGAGATATAGAAGGGCTAGGGATTGAATTACCTTTTGTTGGGAAGCCTATTAAAATTAAGAAGGTTAATATTGGAACAGAGAAAGCACCTATGTTGGTAAATGTTGGAGACTATTGGGATGATGCTACTATTAGTAAGAATACACAATTATTTCATGAGTATCAGGACTTATTTCCAACCAAGTTCATAGACATGAAGGGCATTAACGAGACCATGGGAGAAATGAATATTCCTTTGAAAGAAGATGCAAGACCTGTCAAGAAGAGGCCTTACAGACTGAATCCCAAGTACAAGGAGAAATATAAGACTTAATTAGATAGATTGATGGAAGTAGGAATTATAGAACCAGTTGAAGAATTTGAATGGATCATCCCTATGGTGGTCGAAGATAAGAAGATAGGATAAATTAGAATCTGTGTAGATCTAAGGAAATTGAATGATGCATGTTTACATGATCCATTTCCTACACATTTTACTGATGAAGTTCTAGATAATGTAGGAGGACAAGAAGTTTATTCATTCACAGATGGATTTTCAGGATATCACCAGAGCAAAATTGCTAAGGAGGACAGACATAAGACTACATTTACAACATAATGGGGTTATTTTCAGTACACTGTGATGCCTTTTGGTTTGAAGAATGCACTAGCCATCTTTTCCGGGGTGGTCATCGAAGCATTTAATGAATTTCTACATAAGTTTTTGGAGGCATACTTTGATGACTAGACCTTTTTTAGTCTATTGAAAGATCATATTGAATGTTTGAGATTAATGTTGGATAAGTGCAGGCAATGTTAGATTTCCCTGAACTTGAAGAAGTTTATTTTCTTGTCACCTTTTGGAGTGTTGTTAGGATACATTGTGTGTAAGCAGGGGTTGTTGGTAGATCCTTCCAAGATTGCTATCATTGTTTATCTACCTCCTCCTACTTCGGTTAGACAATTGCACACTGGATTGGGACACATTGGATACTACATAAAGTTTATTAAGGGTTACACACATATAAAAACACCTATGGAGAATCTATTAAATAAGGATAGTAAGTTTCAATGGATAGAGGATTTCTAGCAGAGCTTTGACACATTAACGTAGAAAATGATCACTGAGCCTAGTTTGGTTTTTCCAGATTGGAGTAAGGAATTCCAAGTTCATGTCAATGCTTCATCCATTGCATTAGGATCGATTTTAGCACAACTAGGTGAAGGAGATATTAACCACCCTATATCCTTTGCTAGAAGGAAGATTTCTACATCTGAAATGAATTACACTACCACTGAAAGAGAAGGCTTAGCTATGGTATATGCAGTTGAGAAGTTTAGACACTACTTGTTGGGAGGACAGTTTAATATGTTTACTAATCATTCTTCATGGAAGTACTTAGTCAACAAGTCAGTGTTGGGGGGAAGAGTATGCATATGCTATTATTATTCCAAGAGTATGAATTTGAGATTGTGGTCGAGCCAGGAAGAATAAATAAGGGACCTGACCACTTATCCAGGTTAGAACATGGAGAGGAACCTACCAAATTGGATGCTACACTACCAGATGCACAGTTGTTGGCCTTTAGGAAAGTCGATGATCACTTCGTCGAGATAGTCTAGTTCCTGTCCACATGAATGACACCTCGTGAGTATACAATTATTCAAACGAAACTTTTGGTAGTCCACATTGCAGATTTTCAACTTATAGTTGGACAATTATATAAGATGGGACCAGATGATATCTTAAGAAGATGTGTTATGGAGTCATAAATACCATTGATTCTTGCAGAAACATATGAAGGCATCGCAGGAGGACATTATGCAGGGAAATCGACAACACAGAAGGTTCTCAGAGATGGCCTATGGTGTCCCACTTTACATAAGGATGTTGAGGAATACTACAGAGCCTTGAATGTATGTAAAAGAGTAGGGAAGCATTCTAGAAGGGATGAGATGCCTTTAGTACCTCAGTTAACTTTACAGGAATTTGAGAAATGGGATATTGACTTTGTGGGACCTATCAACCCACCAGGAAATCACACAGGAGCTCGATATATCATCACTTCTACATAGTATTTGACCAGATGAGAAGAAGAAAGAGAAATTAAAGACTGTAGTGCAGTTATAGATGTGTGGTTCATCTTTGATTATACCATAACCAGATTTGGATGCCCAAAGATCCTTATGAGTGATCAAGGCACACACTTCATTAACAAAACTATTGAACCCTTGACCCAGAAGTTCGAATTTCACCATCAGAAGAGCACACCATATCACCCACAGACGAATGGTACATTCAAAGCTTTCAATAATATTTTGGAGATAGCGTTGACTAATATTTGCAGTGTTAAAAAAGATGATTGGGATTTGAGAATTCCAGCAGTGTTATGGGTTACTAAGAAAAATTATGAAGCATGCGGAAGGCACACAAACCGAGGAAGGGTTGAAGTGGTTAAAGAAGAATAAAAGAAGGAACGAAGTAAAGGAAAGAAACCCATTGAAAGAAAAGATCAAGGAAGACAAAGAAACAAACAAGATAGATTGTGGACAAGTCAACAAGCAGAGGAAGACATTATTGGGTGATTTTGAGCACCTCATAGAGAAGAAGGAAGAACAGGTTGGTGAATTCCTTAAAATGAAGGTTATGTGGACCTAGGGTTTTAGCAATGTGGACCTAAGATTTTGGCACCTGGGATTTGGTCCATGGTTTTCTAAGAGTCATGGAATGTATAAATAGAGGTCTAGAAGAGTTGAGATGGGAAGTAGTAATGGTGTTGATATGTAGAAGTGTTATCTTTTAGGGAATTCTTGTATTTTGGGTCTTCAGCTGGGTGCAAAGATCAACTCTGTAGCTGGGTGTGCATTGATAGGAAACAAAGAGGAAGAGAGAGAAGGATTGGCAGCTGAGTGCATAGATAGAACTATATATAATCATTTATTATATCAATAAACACATTTCTATGGACGTATCCCTAGGGAGAGGGTGAACCACATAATCTTGTTGTTCCATGTGGTTGATGCTTTGTTATTTACTACCTTTTATACTGTTATTGTACTCTTATATTTACTGTTGAATATAAGAAGATATAAATTACTTCGCGAAGTTAAGCATAATACTATTAAGAATGTCTAGGCTATTTTGTGTTATTGTTTTGGAATCATCTTGCATTTCCTTTGGTTGTAGACACCTGTGTCCTGCAACCCCCCTATTGCTACTTCGAGTGAGACTTCATCTACTTCACAGGTGTTTCTATAAAGGACATTAGTTAGGGTTTGTTGGTGGCTATTAGATTTGAAACCTAGGTCTACTATTGTGTCAATAGAAGAACAAACAAGACCCAAGTAGTCGGGCTCGCAGGAGAAGATTCAAAGGTCGAAACCTTTGAATACTTACAAATTCTTCCAATTTGGGAGAAATCAAAATCTCAGGAGGAGCGAAAATAATGGTTGGATTGAGATGCAAGAACAGATCTGGATCATTGAATCCTATGTCCAAACAATAGAAGGAGCATGCAGAGGAGGAGAGCAGATCCCAACCATCAAATTTGAGAGTGAATGATCGACACTTGTCAGATCCAGATAAACTGCATGGAATTTAAAATTATTTAAGTGTATAGGAGATTCGACTCTCTGAAGTCCCAAAGTGGATTGGGACAGTCCATCATCCAGAAGGTTACGTGGCAGAGATCCACGTACTTTAGAAAAATAGCACTTTGGAGGAAATCCTATGTGGAGTGCGTAAAAGTCCTGAAGCCCGAAGCAGTGGAGAAGATCTCAATCAATTTTCAGTCAGAGACATGTGACATGAGATCCTATATTTTAGAGGAGAGAGTGCAGAGTTGGGTGAAGAACTCCTGAAGTCATCGGGATCCGAAGTAGACCTAAGTCATTGATCCTGTAGTGAGAGGTGTTGCTAGATCTTGCACTCCAGAGTGAAATTGCTTCATAATAATTGAGGAGTGGAGGTGCGAGGACTCCGGAAGCCCATAGTCACAAAGTCATCCCAGTCATCCATGAAGAAGGACACGTGGTAGAAGATCTACAAGTCCAGATAAAATTCACTCTGAAGGAAAGTAGATTTTTTGGAGCTAGAACTCTCGAAGGCCAAAGTGTCGAAGGAGAAGACTAAGTTGTAGATCCTGCTAAGGAAGGAAGATTGTTGATCCTGTTTCAGTGGTTTCAAAGGATTGTGTCTCCAAAATAATTGACCATAGTGTGGAGTGAAAATGCTCAGATCTCGAAGCTCTAAAGTTCCCTTTGAGTAGGCGCTTGGTCGTAGTCTGCAGTAACATGTAGTTACCACCAAAGAAAAGGGGATAAATCCTAATATTTGAGATTGGAGACACAAGAATCTAGATAAAGTGCCTGAGGGGTTTGGGTCGGTGCATACCTGCACTTGGTGGATTAAGAAGTCCCAAAATCGTCCAGTATAAGTATAGTTTTCCCATAGTTTGGCCCGAGGTCTCTTGGAACACTCTATGGGTGTTTGAAGGTCCTCGTTCACTATTTCGAGAATGGGGAAGAAATTAGAGGCCCATGGAGAAGTTTTTGTGGGTCTAGAAGAGGCCCAAAGAGCCAATTCGACTCATTGTTTTGAGCGATCCTAGACCAAGAGGTCATGCAACCCCTAGAAGAGAGGGATCCTGCATCATATATTATTTACTGGTGTATTCCAACCATGAATTGGTGCATGTATGCTTGAGATGCATTGACATGTGCTAAATCCTCTTCACAAGCATGAATCTTGAGCATCCCAACCATAGATGATTTTAGGCGCTAAATTTCACAAATGGGCTAATTTTCCATGGTTTTTACCAAAAAACGATTCACTAATTTCCATTTTTTCTAAAAATGATTCACCTAAATTCCATAGAATAAAATTCTTTTACCTTAAAAATTGCCAATTTTTTTATATAAACTATATAAAATCCTTAGAAATTTGAATATTTCTACAAAACTATTGCCAAACATTTTACATTTTTCATATTAAAGACTAGTAAGATTATCCCATGTTTCTACATTTTAATATAAATGTACATCCTCAAAATCATCCTTGGTCTGAACATGGAGATTATTGACCAGATGCACTAGAGCCCTAGAAATAACTGGACAATGTGAGGGACTACGTGGGAGTGAAGGGGTTTCATTGTCTTTGGGAAGTGCAGGGTGGAGAGAAGAGAGTTTGTTTACTTTGGATTATTGTGTGTTGAGAAACCTATGAGAACTTGAGTGTTGACTATTTTGAGAATACATCTATCACTCTGGAACCCATCTTTGTGGATTCATACCCCTGGCTCAGGGGTGACTTGTTGTTGAGACTTGGAAAAAACATATCTAAGGTTGGGTGGAACATCCTTGGTTTGTGGCCAATTGGTGATTTGTTTTCTTTAATATAAATACTCTCTATCATGGCTTCCTTTGCTTGTATATTTATTTTCGTTGTGTATTAATTATTATCTTTGAGATATGTATTTATAATGTGTCTTCTTGTTGGTTAATGTTATGGATGGAATGATGAAGCATTATTTTTAATTCGAGCATGAATATTGATTATTACATGTGTGATCATTTTCATTTCTTCCATGCTTATTTATTAATTAATTGTTATCATAATTCAAAATTACTTCTGGAAGTGTGATTTGAAGTAGCGTGGCCAGCCTACTGGTGGTTGGGTATGTTAAATATTGGTATCAGATATTCTAGTTCAAACACCAGACTTGTATGGGTAAGGATGAGTGTGAATTGGGAAAATTATCTATTGAATATTTGATTCTATGTGAATTTGGGGAAAACCATAAAAATTAGAGAGAGATCCCCCAATTTCATGAGCAAGATCCAAATTAAATGTATCAAAATTGTCTAAGAAGTTAAATGATTCAATTTTCATAGTTGAAGAGATGAATTTGACTTGGAAGGTAAAAAATATTTGATTTTTAATGGTTTTTGTAGAACTAGGAAGAGTTAAGTGAATCTATGGTCGAGGTCATGTTCGATATCAAGATCAACAACCTAGATTCACCCTTGATAAATTTAAAAAATTATAGGGTTTCAAATTTTGGTGGGGTTTCCATATCTATGATCCATATTTGTTTTGTTTATTGAGAGAATGAGACAGATCGACATTATGTATCAGTTTCATAGTTTGGAAGGTTGGAGAAGAATTGATGGTCAAGACCATTTTTTAGTAGGAGATCAACGATCCAAATTCACTTGATTTTTGTTCGAAATTTCTAAGTGTTAGAGTTCACCAAAAGAATTCATCAATGGATAATGGTTGGATCAACAAGTTTAGAGAAGAGTTATTTTGGCCAAAATATATATCCAATCGGAGGTTGATAAGTTTTGGCAAAGGAGTTCATGCCTCCAAAATAAATCTGTGGTTGTTGATCGCTGATGGTTAAGGGTGTGTAAAATTAGTGGGATGTTGATATTGTTCCAAGATAAGTGGTCGATCACCGATGAAGAAAATAGGAGGGTGATGTGTCATGTCATATTATCTTCCATGTGCCATTCCACATCAACCAAGTCGATGTTGTTGGATGATGTGCCATGCCTTGTCATCATCCATGAGTCATTCCATGTTAGCATAGTTTCCATGTTGGACAAGAGATGGCCAATGATCGATGGCTGGGGTTCGAAAAATTGTAACTAAGTTAGTTGTCAAAGGAATTCACCAATGGTCAATTTTATATGATCGAGGATTGGTGAGGTTGATGGGAAACTTTTGTTTTGTGAAAAAAAATGATCAATGTTCGATGATCATGGGTCAGGAAGCTCAATGGGTAAATTATGGTTTACAAAAGAAATATTCAATCATTAATTGTCGATAGATAGTCGATAAACAATCCATATTTCTTCCAATTTGATATCGGCGGTGCAAATTATGTTGATTAATTGGGTTGGTTTTCATTGATGTCAACCCTTGAAGAAAGTTTTGTAGCACAAAGGTATGGATAAGGGAAATGATCTTTTTTGAGGTATAAGGGAATGAAGATCAATGAATTTATAGGTAAGAATATTCTAGATGGATATTACATGTCATGCCATTTCCGGTGGTATGTGGAATGTCACATAACTTCTCACAGTTAGAGAGTTATTCCCATGTGAGGTTGGAGAACCCTCATGAGTCATCTAGAAGCCCCAAAAGGTCAAAGTAGTCAAATTGATTGCAAAGAAGAAATTATTTAAATAATAAAGAGAAGTGATGAGTGTACTATCAGTCAAATTGGATACAAAATAAATTATTTAAATAATAAAGTTAATGGAGAAATTACTAAGTGGACAAGTGGTTAGAAGTGGGCTATCCCTAAAATAAGGAAAGTGGTTTAGTGGTTGCAAAGAAGAAATTATTTAAATAATAAAGTTAATAGAAAAATTACTAAGTGGACAAGTGGTTAGAAGTGGGTTAGCCCTAAAATAAGGAAAGTGGTTTAAGATGCTTAAAAGGTAACCCCTTCATGAAGCTACACAAAAGTATAAATAAGAGGCAAGGGTCTCTCATTTTAATCACAGTTGATCATATTGAATCTCTAGAAGTGAAAGAGGTAACCAAAGAATATCTAAGGCGAATTTCAGAGGGAAGGTGAAGTAAACAAGGCCTAAATTCAAGGGAGGATAAATTCTTTTGATGATGATTTCTAAGGTATGTTATTTATAGGTCATCTCACCATTTTCACAATAACTTTTTTCTAGAATGATTCAGACCGAAAAATATGGAGTTCGTTGACAAAACATATCCAATTAGCTTTGATAACAATTTCAGCTGATGGGACATTGTAGTTTTGGAGTTACACTCCATGGAAAATAGTGTTTGTGGCTAGTCTAGAAACTAGTCTAAAACATATGTTTCGGGTAAAAATGTCATAAATTCTTCATAACAGATCCAAATTCAGTAAGACAAAATGTATTGGTTAAATTAAAGTAAGTAGTATTCTTTGTACTATTTTCAGATCCATACAACAAATATTCTGTGTGGGGGCTGCTCTACAATTTTTCTCTATAGAATAAGCTAGAATTCAACAAGGTATACCATTTTTTCTATAACTCCTTTTCTGAGAGGTTCCAAGTAGTGAAACCTAGAGGAATTGCATAAAGAAAGTAAAGAAAATTGTGTACCCTTTTCATATATTTATTCATTATAGGTACATAGTTATGATTATTTCAAGTTAGGGTTCTTTACTAATAAAAAATTAGTCATGTGAGACTAAAGTAAAGTTTGATGAAAATGCTAGTCTCTTGTTGTTAAAGTTAAGGAAGGTTTGTAGGTATGTGATCATATACATTAGGTCTATTATAGAGTTACAAATCAGATTTGGATGATGAAATTGATGATGGCTTTTGGTTGAGGTACATGTTGGGTACATGGTTGAGACAAGTAGTTGATGAGTTGGCACATACATGAGGTGTATAGTTGATGATGTTGGTACATATTGATGAGTCATAGTTTATGTGTATTTGATGCATGATTTGTATAGGTTTGGTGCATGGTTGATGCAATTGTTTATGGAACAGGTTGATTACAGATTGATGAGACAGGTTTTTGTAATAGGTTGTTTGGACAGGTTATTGTGACAGGCTATTTGTACAGGTTTGGTGCATGGTTGATGCACTTGTTTATGGTACAGGTTGAGGTATAGGTTGATGTATGGTACATGTTGGAACATGTTATTGGTAAATGTTGTGAGATGTTTTTTGGTGCAGGATGATTGGCACAATTTTACAACACTATATCTCACAGTGATAGTGTGACAGTGGTTCCATCATTCTACTTATATTTTAGGGCGGTTGGATGGGGCAAGAACAAGTGGTTGCAACCACCTTCCAATTGTATTCGGAGAACATAGGGGGTTGTAGCCTCCTTCTAGTTGTATCCAGAGAATTGGGGAATTGGAGCTTCCCTTAGGTTGTATCCTGAGAAAATAGGGGGTTGGAGTCTCCTTCCAGTTGCAGCTAGAAAACAAAGGAATTTGGTGCTTCCAATGAATTTAATTCTTAAAGACATATAAGAAAAATCATTCCATGGTTTTCTCTCACTTTGGGTTTCCATGTAAAAACACTGGTGTACTGTGTATGTGTATGATTGCTCATTTGTTCATTGTTTATTTACTCTACAACTATTGGGTGATAATGCTACATTGATATAAAACTTGCATTTTAAGGTTAAAAATGATTAAATTTCTCTATTATTGATTCACCCCACCTGTCAGTAATCCAATAATTGGTATCAAAGTAGGATGCTTCAGGAAACAATTTAACCACTGGAAGGAGGTCATGGATTATTCTGAGAATGGAGTATCACACTTTAATGGTTAGAAATTATGAGTTATGTAGTGGAAGTAAGAAAGTGTTTTTATAGGAATAGGGTTATTATATTTGGCTATTAGTTGTTATAGAATATGATAGTTCAAAAAGGGAAAATACAGTAGCAAAGAAGGAATTGAAGAAGAATAACAAAATAGAAATGGATTTCATCTAGGAAGGATTACCTAATCCAGTAGGAGAAAAGGTTGGTAAATGTTAATCAACCAAAGAACTTTGGGATAAGTTACATGATATATATTCTTCACCCATCGCAGATTCAAAAAATGCCAAAGAAGATGTAGGTACAGATCAATAAGAAATATGTTCACCATGTCAAATAGGTTCAGAAGATGAAGAGTTCATAATCAACAGAGGTATGTTGTTTTTCTTTAATTGTGAAAAATGTAGACATCTTAAAATAGAATTCCATGAAGGAAATGAGACAGAAAAACTGACTGAAAAAGATGACAATTATGAAGAAGAATTGATCAGTACTTTAGATGAACTAAGATAAGAAAGAGAAGAAGACAATTCACTGAAGAAATAATTCATGAAACAAAAGGAAAGTGCTCACATTTTTGAAGAATCCCAACAGGTCATAAAGAACTTAAGAACTCAACTAGAAGAAGCCATAAAGATCGAAGAAACTCTTAAAGATCAAAATCATTATTTGGAAGCCAACGTAGCAGCATAGAAGGAATAAGCAGAAATGAGAGAAAAATATATTGACATATCATCTTAAGGAAATAACTAATGATCTAAACCAGCTTGACGAATATTTTGGTCAAGAAGAAAAAGGACTTGAAGAAGAAATAATCACATTAAAATTCCATCTTGAAGAAGCGGAAATAACATAAGAAATCATGAAGTCTCAAATAATGAAGAAAGAAGAAGAGGTTGAGAAGCTTGAAGAAGAACATTGAACATTGAAGAGACAAAAATATCCACGTCAGTTATATAGAATGAAGAGAAGCACTCTAGGTTGCTATAAAAGAATAATTAATAAAATAGAAAGAGTTATGCAGAAGCACTCAAAGGAAGGAATCATGGTCAACCAGAATCTAAGAAAACTATTAAAGATACATCTTCAATAAAACCATCCATGTTCAAGCCACAAAGAAGCTTCAATCATGATCATGATCAGTCAAGGAAGAAATTTAGAAGGACTACACCAAAAACAAGATCATTCACTCCTAGGTATGAAAATTTCTTTTATGGTCATTGTTTTTATTGTACTAATTTTGGAAATAAGGTTTCATATTGCAAGGATTATAAAAATGTTCAAGAAATAAATGCCTATGTGGCCCCACGTAACATTAAATGTTACAAATTCCATAAATGTGTACACATAGCTAGTGATTGTAGAAGCATGATCGATACTTCCATGAAAGAGAACACTGATATTAGATATAATAAAGTATGAATAAGAAAATATGAAGAATAGGTGAACAAATGCCAGGTCCCAGAGATTGCAATATTGGAAATACAACGAGATGAAGAAAATTCTACAGAAATAAATAAATATGTCAGATACATAAAGGTTTGGAAAATAACTGAAAGAAAAGAAGGACATGTAAATAAGGAATGGGTTTAAGATATTGTACTTTCAGGCATTATAGTGAAAGATGAATCTACAGACAGAAAGAAAGAAGTTAGATCTCAGAGAGATAATGAATCTACCAATGAAGATGATGATGAATACACATCAGAGAAGGAATTGTTATGATCCATCTGGCTTGGAGACTCCCAGGTAATATGAATATTAGACAGGGGGAGTCTATGTGATAGTTGTGACGGAGAAAAGAACCATCCTTCGATCATATTGCAGAGTTTGAGAAGACAGATCCAAAGCATTCAGTTAGCAGAAGTACAGTTTGATAGATTAATCAAGACTTCATGATAGTATAGTGATAAATGGGTAAGCATTATGGACAGTTGTGCATGTAGAGTTTTGGACAATATGGACAGAGATGGATTTGTAAGAACACTTAGAAGGTTTGGAAATATATATGAAAGTGGATGAGAGCATGGATTCAGGAACTGGTTCAGAGACAAAGGAACAGTATGGATCTTAATTACACATGAAATGGCTCGAACAATGCTAATGGATTCCAAATTGACAGATACTTTTTGGGCATGTGCAGTGAATACAAAATTTCACATTCAAAACAGAGTAATGCTCATAAACAACAATGAAAAAAATGATTACGAGATATGGAAAGGAAGACCAACAAATGTGAATAACTTTAGAGTATTTGGAAGCAAATTCTACATCAAAAGAGAAGATGGAAGACGGGAAAAGTTTGAATCTTGTGTGGACAAAGGAGTACTTCTTGGTTAATCAAGTACAATGAAATCATACAAGTGTTACAATCTAAGATTGAACAAATTTTTGGAAAGCATAAATGTAACAATTGATGAAATAGGTGGACGAGAATCAAAGGAAGAAGAAAATGAATCAGTGGAACAACTTTATGAAGAAGAAGCAAAAGATGAAGAATAAGTAGAAGGGGAAGATGAATAATATCAGATAGAAGTAGAAGAGAAAGTTCAACAAGTTCCTCCAAATACACCTAGCAAATAAGTACAAAAGAATCATCCTTCAGAACATATTATCGGAAACAAGGATTTAGTAGTTGAGACTAGAAGAAGAATCTGTTCACTAGAACAAATGCACCTAGCACTCTTATCTACGATTGAACCAAACAGTTTTGAAGAGGCCAGGAAGGATGAATTATGGATTAATGCCATGAATGAATAATTTGATCAAATAGAGAAGAATGATACTTGGGAATTGGTTCCAAGATCAAGGAAGAAGAATGTGATTGGCACAAAGTTGGTTTTCAAAAATAAATGGAATGAATATAGACTTGTTACAAGGAACAAAGCTATATTGGTATGTAAAGGATATGCACAGGTTGAAGGAATCGACTTTCAGGAGACATTTTCCCCAGTTGCCAGAATGGAAGAAATCTAATTCCTTTTGGCTTATACATGCTCCAAGAATATTAAAGTGTATCAAATGGATGTGAAATCAAATTTTCTAAATGGGGAACTTGAATAAGAAGTCTACATAGAACAACCAGAAGGATTTCAATTGTTAGAGAACATAGATTACGTGTGCAAATTGAAGAAGGAATTGTATGGTATAAAACAGGCTCCTATAGAATGGTACTATAGATTGGATACATATCTACAACATGCAGGATTCAGAAAAGGAAGTGTAGACAACAACCTCTACATCAAGGTAACTAAAGATAATATTTTATTAATTGAAGTTTATGTTGATGATATTGTTTTTGGAAGTAATGATGACAGTTTAAGACAAGAATTTGCAAAGGATATGAAAAATGAATTTGAAATGTCATTACTTGGAGAACTATCCTTCTTTCTGGGTGTTCAGATAAGTCAAAGAAACCAAGGAATTTTTATTTCTCAAACTAAGTATATCAGAGAAATTCTAAATAGGTTTGGAATGGAAGATTGCAAACCAGTTACTACTCCTATGCAAACTAGTTGGAAGTTGATAAAAAATGATTATTCAAAGTCTACAGACCAGAGGAAATATAGGTCAATGAGTGGCATCTTACTATATGTGACATCATCTAGACTAGATGCAATGCAGCTAGTTGGACAAAGGACATGATTTCAAGCAACACCAAAGGAATCACATGTATTAGCAGTGAAGAGGATTTTCAAATATCTCAAAGGAACATAAGAGTTTGGATTACGGTATCCAAAAGGAAAGGATCTATCACTTATTGCCTACACATATGAGAATTGGGAAGGTTGCATTGATGACTGATAAAGCACCAGTGGAGAAGCATTATACTTGGGTGATTGTTTAGTATCTTGGCTAAGAAAGAAACAATCATAAATATCTTTATCTACATCCAAAGTAGAGTATATTGCAGCAACATGATGTTGTACTCATGTTCTATGGATGAAAAAAACTTTGACAGATATACAGTTTGAGTATGATGAGCCCATTCCAATCTATTTTGATAATACAAGTGCCATCAGTATCTCAAATAACCCATTGATGCACTCCAAGATGAAGCACATTCCAATAAATTATCACTTTCTATGGGAACAAATTACAAATAAGAACATCATATTTGAATATGTGGGTGAAAAAGAACAAGTGGCAGACATCTTTACAAAACTGCTTCTGTAAGAAGAATTTGAGTATCTTCTCCAAAGACTCTGAGTAATTTCTACTCCAAAATTAATGCTTGCGAATGCTTATCTTATATGTCTTATATTTACACGAGGAAGCACCATAAAGAGGAAAGTTTAGGTTGGGAGATCGTTTCAGGAAGAGTTCAATCAGGGGGAGTATCCCCAGGGACAATTTAGTTAGGGGGAGCATCCTCAGATGGAAATTTACCTTTTCCATTGATGACAAAAGGGGAGAGATTGATCATATGCGGGATAGAGAGTTAGATTCTTGTTGAAACATAACAAAGGCATGGTTCGAGGCAGAGCGATGGTCATAGGGAGAACATGAGTGATAAGACTTCAGTATTGCATCAAAGTGTTGCCATCAATGCCAAAGGGGATATTGTTGATTAATTGGGTTGGTTGTCATTGATGTCAACCCTTGAAGAAAGTCCGATAGAAAATTCTGGTAGCACAAAGGTGTGGGTAAGGGACCCAAGTTTGTTTGAGTTATACAAGCATAAATATAAATGAATTTATAGGTAAGACTATTCTATATGGATAGTACATGTCATGCCATTTTCGTTGGTATGTGCAATTGCACATAACTCCTCACGGTTAGAGAGTTATGACCAAGTGAAATTGGAGAACCCTCATGAGTCATCTAGAATCTCCAAAAGGTCAAAATAGTCAAAGTGGTTGCAAAGAAGAAATTATTTAAATAATAAAGTGAAGTGATGAGTGTACTAAAACTCAAACTGGATACAAAAGAAATTATTTAAATAATAAATTTAAAGGAAAAATTACTAAGTGGACAAGTGGTTAGAAGTGGGTAAGCCCTAAAATAAGGAAAGTGGTTTAAGATGGTTAAAAGGTAACCCCTTGAGGAAGCTACATAAAATTATAAATAAGAGGCAAGGGTCTCTCATTTTAATCACACTTGAGCATATTGAATATATACAAGTGATTGAGGTAACCAAAGGATATCTAAGGTGAATTTAAGAGGGAAGGTAAAATAAAGAAGGACAAAATTCAAAGGAGGGTAAATTATTTTGATGATGTTTTCTAAGGTATGTTATTTACAAGTCATCTCACATTTTTATAAATAACAATTTTTCTAGAATTATTCAGATCGAGAAATATATAGGTCATTGAGGAAACATATTCAAGTAGTTGTTATAAAACTTTCATCTTGTGGTTCGTTGTATTTTTTGAGTTACACTACATGGAACATAGGGTTTGTGGCTAGCCCTGAAACTAGTCTAAAACATGTGTTTCAGGTAAAAATGTCATAACTTATTGATAACAATTCCAAATTAAGTAATACCAAATGTATTGGTTAGAATGAAGTCTATAGTATTATTTGTACCATTTTCATATCCATACAACAAATATTTTGTGTGGGGTACGCTCTACAAGTTCACTCTCTAGAATAAGACAAAATTCAACAAGGTATGCCATTTTTTCCATAACTCCTTTTTTAAGAGGTTAAAAGTAGTGAAACCTAGAGGAATTGCATAAAATAAACTGAATAATATTGTGTACTATTTTTAGATCTTTATTCATGATAGATACATAGTTATGATTATTTCAAGTTAGGGATGTTGACTAATCAAAAATTAGTCATGTGACACTAAAGTAAAGTTTGATGAAAATGCTAGTGTCTTATTGTTAAAGTTAAGGAAGGTTTGCAGGTATGTTATCATATACACCAAGTCTATTACATAGTTACAAATCATATTTGGATGATGAAATTGATGAGGGATTTTGGTTGAGGTACATTTTGGGTACATGGTTGAGACAAGTAGTTGATGAGTTGGCATGTACATGAGGTGTATAGTTGATGATGTTGGTACATCTTGATGAGTCATAATTTATTTGTATTTGATTCATGATTTGTACTGGTTTGGTGCATGGTTGATGCACTTGTTTATGGTACAAGTTGATTACAGATTGATGAGACAGGTTGTTGTGATAGGTTGTTTGGACATGTTATTGTGACATGTTATTTGTACAGGTTTATTGCATGGTTGATGCACTTGTTTATGGTACAATTTGAGGTACAGGTTGATGTATGGTACATGTTGGAACATGTTATTGGTATAGGTTGATACAAGTTGTTTGGTGCAGGTTGATTGGTATAGGTTTACAACAATATATCTCAGAGTGATAGTGTGACAATTATTCCATGATTCTACTTATATTTCAGAGCAGTTGGATGGGGCAAGGACAGGTGGTTGTAGCCACCTTACATTTGTAGCCAGAGAACATAGGGGTTGTTTCCTCCTTTTGGTTGTATCCAGAGAATTGGGGAGTTGTATCTTCCCTCAGGTTGTATCCTGAGAAACTAGGGGGTTGGAGCCTCCTTCCAGTTGTATCTAGAAAACAAAGGAATTTGGTGCTTACAATGAATTTAATTCTTAATGACTTATAAGAAAAAGCATTTTGTGGTTTTCTCCCCCTTTGGGTTTCCACGTGAAAACACTGGTGTACTATGTATGTGTATGGTTTCTCATTTGTTCATTGTTTATTTACTTTTCACCTATTGGATTATAATGCTACAATGATATAATACTTGCATTTTATGGTTAAAAAGGATTAAATTTCTCTATTACTGATTCACCCCCCCTCTTAGTAATCCAACATATTAAAGAGAAGTTATAATAGGAAAATAATCAAATTTCTATGATATTTTTTTCAGGTTTTTGAAGATCATGAACTTGTGGGGAAATTTTGAGGCCCTAAATGATGTTTTTAGGCAATCAAAACGCACATGAATATATTTTACAAAGTTCAACTGTGTGTCCACAACTTAAATAAAATAACTTGAGGAGACATATCCAATGAGTTACTCTGGGCACAAAATAGAGCTTGTATGAGAAAGTTACAAAAAAAATAGTTAAGGTAAAATTTCGGCCCCAATTTACTTTCTGAGGGCATAACTCCTTCCTCAAAAGCATGCTTGAGGAAAAAGACTAGTCTATGGAAATCTTATGCGCCATAGAAGAAAACCATGATGCCATATTTTGGATCTGGGTATGTGAAAATTGTTGATGTTGGTGGTAGAATCAAACATGTATATATGCACAAGTGTATGTGTATAGACATGTGGAAATCATACAAATCCTTCTACTCTTGAATTTAATTTACTTAACAAAATTATTAAAGTAATTTTTTTTTATCAATTAATCATTTAATTAATCAAGTTATTTAAGGAAAATGCTACAAATAATTAGCATGTTTCTAAATCTTAAGTGAGTGTGAGAAGTGATCTCAATCATCAATCTCTTTGAAGATTAGAAATAGATTATAATTCACGATTATAAAAGAAAGGACATGATAAGGGAGGAAGATACTTGATACTTGTTTTGAGAGAGTTAACACAGGGAGGATTGGATCATGAAGGAATTTGATTCAATATCTTGGATAGGTGGATAAGGACTTCCATATAGAGATTAGATCAATGAGAAGAGATAAAAAAGGTTGTCACAAGTGGGTTTTAGTCAAGCCAACCCATAAGGAAGAGTTGTGTTGTATGGATATTTCTATATAGGTTTTTCATAGGTGTACATAGGTGCAAGTGGAGACAGTTGTGTGTACATGGGTGTAGAGTATCGATATTCATGTACATCTTGAAATTCATGGATTTCTAGTTCATACAAAATATATGGTTTTGTCAGGTTTGTTTGCAATCTTATTTATATTAGTGGGACATTATCCATATTATGGGAGCCCTGATTTTAGCATTATTAATTATTCTCATCATTGGTTTTCCCTTTGGGGTTTTTCCAGGGGTATCTACCCAAAAATATTTGTGTTTATGTGTGCATGATTTTTGGTTTCCTTGTTTATACTTTTGTTGTATGTTTAATTGATTACTCAAATTTTATTTAATTCAATAAGTGATTTATTTGTAATTAACTCTCCGGTTTTGGGTAGGAGAAATTTCAACAAAAATGTGCAGGAAGAGGAATAAGACACTTATAACATATAGAGATAAATTCGGAAAAAATGTATAAATTTCTTTGTACCATCACTTTCATCTCGAATCTCATATTTGAGTGAAAAAATAGTATTTGGAAAGGTATTTACGAGGAGGAGACATGTATTAACCCAAAATTTTGAGTTGGGCACCAACATTTCTTAGAAAGTAATAAAGAGATGTCTGTTGTGGTAAGTGAGTGGAAATTAGAACCTATGACTGCTATAACGTTTTGCTCAGAAGTCAGAATGAGACATGAGTACAACTGTTAGAAAGTTGAATTAGAGGAGAATAAATTAAAATTAATCTAATTGGGAGAAATGTGATATAATTCCTCATGAATTGAGAAGAAAAAGGACCTATAACATTAATTGACAATTTTTTTATAATATGCATAATTATAACAAAATGGTTGCTTGCACATTTTACAGAATTCGGGGATATAAACATATCAAATCAAGATAAGAATGCATATTTGGTACATCAAGGAAGGAAATGCATCCTTTAGTTGTTAGAAGGAAGAATAATGTCAAAATATTAGTGTTGGTAATGCATATACAAAATCAAATGGGAACATGAGAAAAAGGGAGTCAAAAACCTTAATAGATACTATTAGAAGTTTGAGAATAAAAGTGCATAGTTATAAACTAGACAATGAAAATATGATGAGAGAACAAAATCAAATCAATGCTCAAATGATGCAAATCGTAAATTAGTTTCATAGGAAAGTAGGGAATGTATCAGAGTCAATATAGGAGGAAGACGGAGAAAATCATGAAAGAAGAGATGACTATAGAAGAACTAGTCATTGAATATGTTCCAACAAAATTCATAAACATCACCCACCTCCTTAATCGACAAGAAAATTTTATGCATTCAAACACTCCATAAATAGCCTAGAAGTGTCTCTTATTAGGCATCAAAGAAGAAGACAAGAATTGGATAATTTGCAAGGAGAGTTGAGGAAGTTTAAGACACCATACTTTGATGGTGAAAGAGAAAGGGAATATGATGATAAATCATGGTTTCTTTGAATCTAGAAGTATTTTTACTTGCACAACTACTCATCTAACCTAGAAGAAACAATTTCCACATAGCATTTGCATGGAAAAACTTCTATGTGGTGGGATCATTTGAAGCAATTTGAGCACATTAATGAAAATAGGATCACTTGGAATAAGTTCAAGAGATATTTTCTAAAAGATAATCCTTCATAGCACTTCTATTAAAGGAAGATGCAACAGTTCTTTGAAATTAAGCTAGGAAACATGACCATGGGAGAATACAAAAATAAATACTTGGGATTTTTTAGGTATGTGAATTTTATGAAGGATGAGAAGGTGAAGATACATAGGTTTTTGAGTGGAGTGTAGTCATTTTATAAAGAGAGTATTCAATATGATGAGCCCAGAATTTGATAGAGAGCATTAGGAAGGATAACTACTTGTATGAACAAGGAAAGGGCATATAATCCTTGTATAAATCTTGGAAGGATAATAGGAAGGAGAACTCATATTAGAGACGGAAGGGATTCATGCCTCCTTTCAACATAAACAAACCTAATATAAATCAACAAGATCAATATTCTATGAATGAATCCAAGAGGGAAGACTCGGGAAAAATAGGAAGAAAACTAATAAAATGTTGTGGATGCATGAATGATCACATGTACAAGGATTTTCCTCACAAAAAAGAAAAAAATAATATCATTCACAAAAACCAAGAGGCTACAATAGTAGAATACATGGGAAAAAGTATTCCAAGAATAAATGCAACCTTAGAAAATTGACAAGTAGAACATCAATCACATATGATTGATGTGGAAGGTAATATAATTAATCAACGTGTTACTATTTTAATTTATTTAGGATAAATCCATTGTTACATTGATCCTAAAATACTGGATATATTTCATTTGGAGGAAACTAAGTTTGAAAAGTCAATTTTGGTTCAACTAGCCATTGGAACCAAAATAAGGATCAATGAGATTGTCAGAAGTTGTCCAATATGTCTTAATGGAATGATTACTAATACTGACCTAAATATCATACCATTGGGATATTATGATATCCTAATTGGAATGGATTGGTTGGAAAAACAACATGATGTCCTATATTGTCATAACAATACATTTACATGTCTTTATGAAGAAGTAAAACATATCACTATGAAAGGAATTCCAGGACCCATTTCTATAAGGGAGATTCCATCCTTACAACCAAAGAGATGTTTCAAGAAAGGATGTTAATTGTATGCATATCGTGTGGAGGAGACAAAAAGGACCAAATGGTGAAGCATTGAATATTTTCCAGTTTTGCAAGAGTTTGAAGATGTATTCCAAGAAGTACCAGGATTGCCACCAATCAGGGAAATAGATTTATTTGTTGATTTAGTACTAGGATATTCCCTAGTCTCAGAAACTCCTTATAGAATGAGTACACTAAAATTAAAATAATTACAAATGTAGCTAGAAGAATTGTTGAGGAAAGGGTACATACACCAAGTGTTTCACCTTGTTGATTAAGGTCGGTTATCATTGATGTCAACGCTTGAAGAAAGACCCATAAAATAACGGTTGGGTAATGGAACCAAGATTATTTCATGTAAAGATTACTCATTATTGTATTGTCATGGTTTATAATAAGTAGAAATGGATGAACTCCAAAGTGGTCCCCTTATGGTGAAAGCCCTCATGAGAAGATGCTTTGTGGATTGAGTTATCCTAGAAGTATGGTTAGAGAACCCATGCTTATTTATGGAATAATTATATGAATGTCATTGAATTTTTTAGTGAAACTATCCTATATGGATAGTGATTTTAATTCTATTTCTAGTGGTATGTGGAGCGTCACATAAATCCTCACGGTTAGAGAGTTATGGCCATGAGAAGTTGGAGAACCCGGGTTTGGATAATGGACCCAAGTTAGTTTGATCCATAACAGTATGAGTTTTGATATATTTTTAGGTAATACTATTCTATATGGATATTACATGTCATTCTATTTCTGGTGGTATGTGGAATGTCACATAACTCCACACGGTTTGAGAGTTATGGCCTTACGAAGTTGGAGGACCCTCATATGTCATCTAGAAGCCCCAAAAGGTCAAAATAGTCAAAGTGGTTTAAGAGATTTTAAAAGGTAAATAATAAAGTGAAGTGATGAGTGTACTATAATTCAAAGTGAATAAAAAATAAATTAATTCAATAATAAATTTAATGGAAAATTTAGAAGTGGGTTAACCCTAAAATAAGGAAAGTGGGAAAAGTGACCTAGAAGATGTTTTTAAGGAAGCTACTTGGAGAGTATAAATAAGAGGCAAGGCTCTCTCATTTAAGAAACACTTGAGAATATTGAATAACTATAGGTTTATAAGGTAACCAATGTATATCTAAGCCATTTTTTTGAGGAAAGTGAAGAAAAGAACATTGGAATTCAAGGAAGGATAAATTCTTTTGATGATGCTTTCTAAGGTATATTTTTTTCAGGTCATCTCACCATTTTCGCAATAACATTTTTTATAGAATGATTTAGACATTGAAATTTCTATGAAATTGAGGAAACATATCCAAGTATCTGTGGTAAAAAAATCAGCTTGATTTTCATTGCATTTTTTGATTTACGCTCCGTGGAAAATAGGGTTTGTGGCTAGTCCCGAAACTAGTCAAAAGCAGGTGTTTGGGTAAAAACGTCATAACTTCATCATAACTGATCTAAATTTAGTAAGACCAAATGTGTTGGTTAGACTACATTCTTTAGTATCCTATGTAATAGTTTCATATCAATTAGACAAATATTCCGTGCGAGGAAAGATCTACAAGGTATCTCTCTAGAATAAGCCAGAATTCAGCAAGGTGTGCCATTTTTTCCATAATGCCTTTTCTGAGAGGTTACAAGTAGTGACACCTGAAGGAATTGCATAAAACACACTAAAGAACATTGTATATCAGTTTCAAATATTTATTCATTACAAGTACAAAGTTATTATTATTTCAAGTTAGGGTTGTTGACTAATCCAAAAACTAGTCTTGTGAGACTAAAGAAACATTTGATGAAAATGCTAGTATCTTGTTGTTAAAGTTAAGGAATGTTTGAAGGTATGTGATCATATACACTAGGTCTATTACATAGTTACAAATCATATTTGGATGATGAAATTGATGAGGGCTTTTGGTTGAGGTCCAAGTTGGGTACATGGTTGAGACAAGTAGTTGATGAGTTGGCACATACATGACGTGTATAGTTGATGAGTTGGCACATGCATGACGTGTATAGTTGATGATATTGGTACATATTGATGAGTTATAGTTGATTATTACTTGAAACATGATTGGTACATACTTGGTACATGGTTGGTTGCACTTGTTTATGGTACAGGTTGATTACAGACTGTTTGGTACAGGTTGGTGCATGGTTTATGCACTTGTTTATGGTACAGGTTGATTACAGGTTGAGGTACAAGTTGATGCATGGTTGATGCATGGTTCAGGTTTATTGGTACATGTTTATAGTGTTATATCTCACAGCGATAGTGTGACAGTGGTTCCATCATTCTACTTCTACTTCAGGGCAGTTGGACGGGATAAGGACAAGTGGTTGTAGCCAGATAACATAGGGGGTTGTAGCCTCCTTCTGGTTGTAGCTAGAGAATTGGGGAGTTGGAGCTTCACTCATATTGTACCCTAAGAAAATAGGGGGTTGGAGCCTCCTTCCAATTCCAGCTGGAAAACAAAGGAAGTCGGTGCTTCCAATGAATGTAATTCTTCAAGACATATAAGATAAATCATTCCATGGTTTTCTATTGATTTGGGTTTCCACATAAAACACTAGTGTAATGTGTATGTCTGTGATTGTTCATTTATTATTGCTCATTACTAGATAATAATTCTACATCAATATAACACTTAGATTATTTAGATAAGAAGGATTATAATTACGCTATTACTGATTCACCCCCCCTCTTAGTAATCCAACAATTGGTATCAGATTAGGTTTCTTCATAAATGAGTTTAACCACTGAACAATAGATCATGGAGAGTACCAACTCATATAAAAATGGAATACCACATTTTGATGGACAGAAGTATGAATTTTGGAGCATAAGGATGAAGACATATATACAAGCACAGGGGTTTGAAATTTGGTAATCAATTGTGGATGGATACACAGTACCAGCAATTCCACCAACAAATGACAAAGCACTGAAACTTGGTCAGAATAATTCCAAAGCTACAAATGCACCATTGAATGGTCTCAGTGAAACAGTATTCACCAAAGTTGCACATTGTAAATATGCCAAAGAGAGTCGGGACACGCTTCAAAATATCTATGAAGGAGATACAAAAGTCAAAGCAACAAAACTTCAAACTTACAGAGGTCAGTTAGAACAACTAAAAATGAAGGACGATGAGAATATTGCAACCTACTTATTAAGAGTTGACGAAACAATGAATGCAATCATAAGATTGGGAGAAGAAATCGAAGAATCTGTAATTGTTCAAAAGGTACTAAGATCTCTTCCTATGAGATTCAACCCTAAGATATCAATACTAGAAGAAAGATCAGATCTGAACTCAATAAGCATGGAATATTCACAGCATATGAAATGAGAACTGAACAAGAAAATCCATATGTAAAAGAAGCAGCCTTCAAAGCATCCAAAATATCAAAGAAAAAGAAAAAGAAACAAGAAGAATATAGCAGCAACAACAACATCTCGAAAGATGGTGAAGATGTGGCCAACTTCGTCAAAAGATTGAACAAGGGAAACAATGGTAGGTATAGAGGTAAGCTTCCTTTAATTTATTTTAATTGTGATGGTATTGGTCATTTTGCTAACAAATTTCCTCATAAGAAAAAGAAAAATGATGAAGGTTACTCAAAATGCAAACACACATATAAAGGAAAAAGAACTACAAAGAAATATTTCAAGAAAATCTTATACATCAAAGAATACATCTCATCATCAGATGAAGATGAAACTAGTGATAGTGAGATAGGAAGAGCTCTATTCATGGTAGTAAAAGATTCTGACAAAGAAGACTTCGAAGAAGAATATTAAGAAGTGTTGATGGGACAAATTGAACTCTCGTCAACTGGAGCAGTGAATCCAGTCCGGGGTTGTCTAATTAACCCAAGCCGTTTGGATTAATTCACTCTAACGAGTTTTGCGGCTCCATTGGCAGATCTAAATCCTAAAGAAAGTGAAAAATAACTAAAGGAAAAACAAAAACCTAATAAATAAAAATCACTAGAATCTATAAGTACATTTAAATATACATACATACAATGTGTTTAACTAAAATTATAATCAATAACATTATATACAATCTGTAAAAAACACAAATTTTAATCTAAACTCGTAAAAATCAAATATAGATTGATTACTTTTAGCAATAATAATAAAGCAAGTGAAAACACTATCTAATTTTTTGGGTTTGTTTTCTTAAATGTATACAGTCATGACATCACATATTAAACTTCCTAATTGAACATAAAATAATAGATAGTAAAAAATGTTTTATATAGAGAAAACTTCTATACTTAGGAAACTAGCGAAATCAAATAACAGGCTAACTTGTTATTGCATCCAATGTCTGTTCGATGTTGAATATCCAGCCACCTTTATCTGATGAAGTAAACCTACTACAGATCTTGAGATTGCCCCTAATAAATGAGGAACGATAATGTTGGAGATTGAGTTTATAATAACAGAGCATATAATAGATGCAGTCACAGTAATCTTATAATTTGCAAGTAACTATGATGAAATAATTCTTCCTGTAAGAACTTGCATGTAAATATTCAACTGAAATTAAAGATAAATCTCCTAATTTAAATTGAATAAAGGATCATTGTGTGTTATATCTGAGACACGAGATATGGGAAGTATGTGAAAAGGATTATCTCAAAAAACAATAAATCATGTAGACGAAAGGCTATCATCATCTATCATCGTATTGAGATAAGCAAAACTTAAATTAAAACATGATACAGAAAGCTAAAGCTGTAATGTATTATGTGTCATTCAAGTCTGTATATAAATATACATACTCTCTCCCCAGGCCGAAATGATCAAATGTTTACAAAATGATATGTTTATATAGGTTTCAGGAAACATAATTGTTTCTTGTTGATAAGATCAAGTTGGTTTCAAAAAATAATGGGGGATGCAACCACCTTGATTTCACTAAATATAAAAAAATACCAATAGTCTAATCTGTTTACTCAAAATACAAAATTGATATGGATGGGAGATCTCAAAAGTGCCTCATATCATCTTGGAAATCATGGGCTCCTTAATCATCCTAAAAACAAATGAAAATGAGAATATCTCAGATATGTTTTCAATTATCAAATCAAACAATTCAAATTTTCATAACTGGCTACAAAATCTTGCGATTCTGTAGCTAGTTATAATAGCAAATACAATCATATTTTATTAAATAAACAAAACATACTAATATTAATAACAAAAATAGTTTATTCAATAAAATCGAATATCCTAACTTAAGAGTGACACAATCATGCTAAAAATTATAAATATCATACCTCAAATCATGAAATCAAAACGTATCAAGAAATTTTGGAATTAACGATAGTTGTTGCTTCCTCTACATTTTTGAAAATGACATGAGCTATAGTTTTCAAGTGTTTATCCTTCCCTTGGATAATGGATTCAATTCTATTGTTTTCATTTTTCAACATATCAACTTGGTCTCTTAAAGACTTGAGTCATGATTGTAGCAGTGGAACATCAATATAGTACCTGTCGATCCACGATCGGCACACATCACATTGTGACTGTAAGGAATTTTCATTAGCACGAACACCATTATGGGTCAGAGAATCCTCCATGCGAATGGTAGATTTATCACAGAGCTGGATACCAGGAAATTTTGGGTTGTCCTTTAGACAAGGAGGCAGATTATTAACATAGTCATAGGGTCGGTCAGGGTATAGCTTGAATGACACAGGGTTCTCTTCAACCAGGAATTTCTCAATTTCTCAATTTGACTCTTCGCTCACTTCAATTGTGTTGATTGTGTCTGCACGTGGTTTCATTTTATTTCGAACACATCGAGAAATTAAATGACCAGCTCTTTTGTTCTTGAAATTGACATCAACACTTCCTTTTAGCTTCTTTCCTATAGGTTTCTTAACAGTTTTAGTGCAATCCTTTGGATGTGTAACTGGTCGGATATCCTGTCAAATGACATGAAGGTAGCTTGAGGGTTTGTTATTAGGGGAAAAATCATAGGCCTGGAGCGGTGGAGAAGAGGTCGTAGGGTTCACAAGGGTTTCCACAATGATCGACTTATCTACCTGTCCCAACTCATGGTTACCAAAACCATTTCATGTATTGAACGCATCCCAACAATCATTTTGTGACTGTAACTAGTGCATGAGGATGATTTTAATGAGGCCATGATGAAATAGACTTGAATATGACCTGTATTTCCTAAACCGTTTACCCATTTTATACAGACTTCTGAGCAGGTAGTAAGGCATATTCAACGGAAAACCAAAAAACTCACAAGCAGGCATAGATGATATAGGAAACAAATTCTGAATCGTCCCTCACATGTGATGAATTGCTTCATTACAGCAAGTAAATCATGCCACCTAGGTTTCAAAAATGAAATTGGCATACCTCGATCACAACTGGTTATTTTTCGTGAGGTAAACAGTAAAGTCCAAGGGACCTCCTCCACTTTCGCATTCTTGAACCATTTCTGACCAACCACTGGCAATCCTGTGGCTTGGCTTAAGAAATCTTCTATTACTTCCAATTGCACATCATCGATCTTTTCCCTACAGCCATCAAAGGTTAAGGAAAACTCTTGGGCGACCTAAAGGTTAAAACCCTGAAATTGTTTTATGAACAAATGCCAACCATTCCTTTCCAAATCTTCCCTAGAGTTATCATACAAAAGAAGGGTTTGGATGCTGTTCGGTTCGAACCTTACCAATGGAGCCATACTGCACAAATGGATAATTAGCACACAACACACAAGTAGGGTTTGAAAAAAGGAAACAAAGCCATAGCCCCGAGCCTTATCAATACGTGTTGTGATAATTCAAACGACGGGAAAGGTGTTAATCACAACGTGTGTGAGCAAATTCGTGAAGCCTGAGACCATGCTAAGGAGTAATGGCATGTTGTAAATCGCATACCACCTTGGCATTTGGTATATGCTAGGACCAGAGTACTCTGAAAATAAAATAGAATGCATCATAGTTTTATTGCAAAGTTAGGTCAGTTTACAAAATCGAATAGTCAAAGGTTTCATAAAAGAAATATAATCAAAAATCAAACCAAAATCAATACAAAAACAATTGAATATCAAATGGAGTGGGTCTTCCATTCATATAACCACAAATCTCTTAGGCATGCTCATAATTGAAAGGGTCACAAACAAGGAGAACAACATGCTCATAGCAAGAAACCGCAATTCTGTAATAAACCATATGATTTTAATGATATTTTAAAACATAAAAGTAACGATAGTTGTGAGTTTTCATTCTTTCAGTCATGAAAACTAAGAATGAATAGATGATAGGTAAAATGTGATGATTTACAACTATCGTTTAGAGAAAATGCCTGTGTAGGCAGCTTATAACAATAATAATTATAAAATCGCTACCAACAATGGTGACGTGCTGGGAGAAGCAGTTATCTCTTCCAAATGAACGAGTTTAGGTTAGAATAATAAAAAAAAAAATTGAATCGAAAACAACCGAAAAGTTTTTTGAGCATCTCAAGTAATTATAATGCAGTCCAGTTTAAGACAACTGTTATTTTTAAAGAAAAGAAAACTGATGACAATCTTAGCAAAAGTGAGCCACGATGTTAAAGTTAAAATCTTCAATACTGTTAACAGGGCAAATGCTGCCAGAAGGCATCCATAGCCTTGACAGGGATGTCAATTAACCCACTCTGATATTTGTATCCTGTCAAGAAATTCCAGATCAGAATGAAGGACGTTTAAGGTCAAAACAAAATCCATATCTAAGAATTTTCTTTTACCTGACATTGCTTTATTTCCAACAGATCTGTTCAGTACCCCGACAAAGTTGTCTTGGCATCATGCATGCATTTACTCGCTGCTAGCAGACCTGTTCAGTGTCCCGGCGGGTTTACAAGCACTTCCCATAGCTCTCTGAAAATTTATATTATAGTTTTTAAAGATATTCAATAGAGCGGGGTGACGCTGAAAATTTTAGTTTTTTAACACATATTAATATGTCATAGACCTTGAAAAATTCTTTTAGTTGTCCTTCATCAAGATCTAGAAATAGTTTATTAATAAAACTGACTTTCGAGAATAGGGAGACATCATTGAGTTGTTCTCTTAAATAACATGGATAGCATAAAAGGGATTTTTATAGATGGTCGTGAGTACCTTCAATTGCAGATTGAAATCAAGAAAATGCTTTTCAAACAACAATTCATCTTCAACAGAGCTGCAATTTCAAAGAAATACAACAATTGATGTTTTAACAACTTTGAACAGTCATTTTCGAGAGGAATTTTTTCTGTTTTATTTGTCTGAGCTAGCCCGTGGTGTAGGCATATGTGTTCCAAAAGAAAGAACAATAAGCAGAAATGAGAACCAAAACAAACCATAAAATAAAAACAAACAGCAAATAAAACAAAACAGAAAATATTTACAAAGGGTGTATGGGAGCGTCATCAGACAAAGTAGTTTTTTAGAGCTTGGCCATTCATCGGGAAGGTGTCTGGCTGTCCCTCTAAATTCTGTAAGCAAAAGGAACTGGGACCCAATTTCTCAGCAATTAAAAATGGTCCCAACCATAAGTTCTGAAACTTAGTATGCTCTCATTTTCCCTCATGAGGTTTGTCCCATTTTAGGACAAGGTCACCTACCTCAAAATTTTTGTCAGAGGCAGAATTGGAATCAAACTAGTTTTTAACAATGAGTTGATGTTGATCCAATTTTCGTTTTGCTTGAGCCCTTACTTCCTCTAACTTTAACAAAGCATTAATTCGACTCTCCAAGGGGGGACAGTCTTCTTCTTGTACCTTTTGTGATAACTGCAGAGATGGAAGAAGGACTTGCGGTGGAAGAATCACTTCCCTGCCGTAAACAAGAAAGAAAGGTGAGTTACCCACAACAGTTTTAGGAGTTACTCTGTCAGTCCAGATTGCGTTTAACAGTGCGTTATGCCAATTTTTATGGTTTTCGGAGACCGTTCTCTTCATAATTTTGATCATATTTTTATTAGTTGATTCCGCCAAACCATTGCCTTAGGGGTAATAGCTGGCAAAGTACTTTAATTTAATTATTTTTTCTAGAGCGAAATCACTCATTTCAAGAGACGAAAAATAAGAAGAATTGTCAAATACCAGGCATTCAGGGATACCGAAACAAGTGATAATATTTGAATTCAAGAAGGATATTACCTGGCTGGTATTTATAGCTTTTAATGGGGTAGCCTCGGACCACCTTGTGAAATAATCTATGGCTATTATGATGTATTTATGCTGCTACAAGGATGTCGGATTGATTGGGCCTATAATATCTAGGCCCCACTGCTGAAAAGGGGAGTCTACCGAAGCTGGTTGCAAAGGGAATGCTGGTTTCTGTATCCATCCGGATGCCTTTTGACAAATCACACACTTGCGACATAAGGCATGTGCGTCTTTAAAAAGGGTTGGCCAGTAATAACCTGCTCTTAATACTTTGTGGGCAGTGGTGTCTCCACCAAAATTCCCACTAACTTCCCCTGCATGTAACTCCAATAAGACTTTTTCTGTTTCATCTTTTTCAAGACAGTGCATAAGTATTCCATCAAAATTTTGGCGAAACAAAATACCATTAATCAGCTGAAAAGAAGTAGATTTTAATTTTAGTTCTCTCCTTTTTGGGGGATCAAGGTGATGGGGAGATGATCCATGTATAAGACAAAATTTGATGTCATCGTACCAGGAACTAATAAGGTTTTTTGCACAACAGATTTGATTTTGATAGTGCTGATCTGGATTTAACATATCCGCTTCATTTTGTTGTCCTACAGTTGAATCGACGACCAACTTGCATAAACCTTGGCCTCTTACAATTTTTGCTGGGGTGATTTCTATGTCATATTCTTGTAAGGATGTGACCCAGTTTTCCCTTCTTTCACCTAGTTCTTTATGTACTAACAAATTTCTGACACCCAAGTAAGGGACAATGATTTTCGTCCTAGATTTCAACAGATAATACCGAAAGTGTTTTACTGCTTTAAAAATAGCATAAGCTTGCTGATCTACTGCTGGGTAATTAAGTTCTACCCCCTTGAAGGATGAGCTCATAAAGGCAATTGGGACTTCATTGTTTTCAGCATTCTTTTGAGTTAGGACAACAACGTAAGACCGATTAGAAGCAAACATGTAGAGGGTGAAGTATCGCGAAAAATTAGGGCTCATTAGAGAAGGAGTGTCTATTATGGTATTTTTTATTGAATCAAAAGCCCGACTTTCTAAAGGTCCCCATTGGTATTGTACATCCTTTTTTATTAAGTTTTGTAATGGTCTGACCATTTCTGAAAAGATGGGGACGAATCTCTGAACAAAGTTTATCTGTCCTAAAAAAGATTGCATGGACATTTTGATGAGGGAGGGGGGAGTTTAGAAATGAATTGGGTCCTTTCAGGGTCGATAATCATCCCTTCATTCGATACAATGAATCCGAGGAGCTTACCTTGTTCTATTGCGAAGAAAGATTTTTTAGGATTTAAAGAAATTCCATACTGACGACATCGCTGTAGAATAGATCTTAAATGAGCTAGATGATCTTCTTTATTTTTCGAGAAGACAGTGACATCATCCAGGTAAGCTACTATAGATTGATTGATTAAGCCACAGAAAGTGATATACATCACTCTCTGAAAAGTGGCACCGACGTTTATGAGTCCAAAGGGCATCTTTTTATAAGTGTAGGTGCCCCATGGGGTACGGAAAGTAGTTTTGAGTTGGTCTGGGGGAGACATAAGGACTTGGTTATACTTGGAAAAACCATCCAACAAGGATAATATTTTAGAACCAGATACTTGTTGAAGGATCTATTCCATGGGAGGGAAAGGGTAGTTTTCTTTATCAGATGCTCGGTTAAGATTTCTGAAATACACACATAGTCGAGTTTCACCACTCTTCTTTCTGACGGGGATAGGATTAGAGACCCATTGTGTGTGCCTTACTAGAAAGATTATTTTAGGGTTCAGGAGTTTGTTTAATTCCTTCTTGACCATTGGTTCGAGTTTTGGGTGCATCTTCCTTGACTTTTGTTGAAAAGGTTGGGTCTGAGGTTTGATGGGAATAATGTGTTGTATGATGTTAGGATCAAAGGTTTTTAGGTTGTCGTATGTCCAAGAAAAAACATCTTTGAATTCCTTAAACAACTTAATAAATTCTACCTTTTCTTGCTCAGAACACCCCAACCCCAAATTAATGCACTGTGGGTTGTCTTTAGTTCCCAAATTTACTTTTTCATGTGTGAAGGAGGAACTATTCGTTTTACAATTCACTGATTTTTTGAACTTATCATGAAGATCATAAATTTTTTCTAACCTAACCACAGATTTCGGGATAGTGTTTACCATGTCTGATGCAGATTTCGAGGATCTGGGATCTGGTATTACCGTAAAGTCACGAAGATTTTCATCATGGGCACCTTTGTTGATCACTGTTCCCTAGAAAGTTTCTTCCATATGCAGAAAACTTATAATTTGTTGATCGTCATCGCAGACTATCCAATTCATGATGTTGTCTGGGATGGACGGTCTGAACAACAGTTCAACGGAAAACGCATTTGGAGATAGGCCTTCTGCAGGGAAAAGTTTTGAAGCGACGTTAGCTAACAAATGAGCTTCAAAATTATTCAATCTAGGAATAGAATTTATGTTAAATGCGGAAAACGTGTTCATCAAATTCCATACCTCAATCTGATAGCTTTTTAGGTGTGGAGATAAATAGTGGATAGAATTTTTTACCTATCTAACTATTATTTCTGAATCACCAAAAACAATCAAATTCTGAATGTTTAAATCTAGTGCTTTTCTGAGACCTTGCAGGAGTGCCTCATATTCGGCCGTGTTGTTTGTACATTCGAATTCTAACCAGCAATCAATCAAAGTCTTGTTACCTGTTGGATTGATGAACATGCACCCCGCACCAACTCCTTCCTTAGATTTTGACCCATCGAAGTAAAGAGACCATAATTGATTTTTGTCATATGCATGTGACCACCGATAGGAGGCTGTTGACTACGTGCATGTCATAATTTCGGATTGTTGTTATGGGTCAATGATGGTAGAAGTTTTAGGCATGAAATTGCTGAAAAAAGTGTCCATCCCCTGTATTTCAGGCGAATTGGCAGAATGAGTGAATGGTTCATTGCGATCATTTAAATCAGTTACCATGAACTTAAGATAACGTTCACGATTTACCTTGATTATGTTAGGCTTTCCATTCTCGGGCAGCCACAAGTGAGACCAATCTGTTGCAAAATAGCCATGTAATTGTTCTGATCAATGTCTACTTAAAAACAAACCATATACTTCTGGGATATCTACAACAATGATATCAATCACTTGATGGACTTTAGGATTAGATGACAATCTTATAAGCACATTTTTTATTTCGCCTATCACTTTAACACTAGTTCGATCAAGCTGGATAATTTTCAAGCTAGACGATTGAACTTCGACATTAATCTTTTGATAGATAGACCAAGGCATTACGTTAGATGACGCACCTGAATTTGCCATACAGTTATGTACATTCCTATTGAAAATTTCAAAAGTCAACAAAAATGGAGAGACATTTCTGCAAGTATTAACAATAGAAGTTTGTTGTTTTTTAATCGCAGCCTCTGAAACTGGTTTATCTACATTTGTTACACTATTTACAGGAAGGTCTCTTTTATCATGAGGCTCGGATGTAGTCTTGGCAGAGGCCTTCTGAGGAATTTTGGGGCTGTTTTGAACACCTTTGTTGTTGTTTGGATTGCTATTTTTGTTGTTCTCCACAATATTCTGCAACATCTTTTGCAAAAGAAAAGGGAATTTTAATAATTCATAAACATAAATGTTATCCCTAAGATTTTTTAGATCTTCAATCAAATCATAATATAAACTTGGGTTTGTTGAATTCTGTTTAGTCTCAATTGATTTAGACTATTTTGGAGGCAAAGTAGTCACAATTTCAAAAGAAGGCTTATTTGTTTTCTTTCTCCTGGTATTGTAAGGATGCACTGTTTCAAAATTAGCTTGAAAAATGTTGTTCGAAAAATGTACGAAAATGTTAAGAGAGAGTTCATCTTCTTCTACTATCTCTTGTTCATCTACTTCTTCAGGAATATCGGGAGGAATAAAGTTATCATGTGCTTCTAGGATCGTTTGAATAGCAAATTGTAAGCTTTCTAGATTTAGATCTTCAAAATTTGAGTTAGGTCAGTTTGTGGGAAAAGGCTTCCTAAAAGGTGGTTTGTAAGGCTCTTTACTCGAAGAAGCTTCTTCAGCCGACCTTTTCAAATCTATAACTTGATTGGATAACTTCTGAATGAATTTCTGTAGGTTTTCTAGATCCAAACTCTCAGGTTCAACTTTATTTTGGGGAGGTCTAGGAAGGATTTAGATTTTCTTCTTGGACAATGAACTGGTCTCTATCTTGTTGTCGGTATTGTCTTTTAAGTTGAGAATATCTTTCTCAACTTGACTCGCCTCTTCGAAGGCTTCTAACAATGTGGCTTTCTTGGACCTATTTACCCAAATGGCTATGTTTTGATGTAAGGATTTTGTGTAGTATGCGACAATAAGATTCTCTACAGGCATTGAATCCATGGGGATTCAGTTTTTTAGTATCAGGAACCTTTGATTAAAGTATTTTATCTTTTCTTTGGGTTTCATTTTTAAACTAGAAAGCTCCATGACTAGAACTTCAAGAGACTTGTTGTCTCTAAACTTCTCAAGGAAATAGGACTCAAATTTATCCCATGAAACGATGGTGTGGGGTTGTTGGGAAAAGTATCAGGTAGAGGCATTGCCTTCAAAGGTGTAGGGAAAAAATATGCACACTACGTCTTCATTCTCAACACTACGGAGCCTAATGGCTAGCATAAACTTTTTGATGTGATCTTCAACGATCTGCTTCGAGTCTGGGTCAAATTTAAGGAGCCATTTCTCTGGGTGTTTAGGTAAAGGATGTTGAGGCCCAGGTATGTCCACTGCATCTTGGTCGAACCAGAGTTTGGTGGGATTGTTTGGATTGGCCATAGGTGTGGGTGGTGTTGAAGGTTGAGATGAGGAATTGTCTTCATCTGAGGATTGTTCTCCAGAAGAAGAAGGAGATGAAGGGGGTGGTGATGGTGGAATACCAAATTCTCCTGCTGGATCCATAGGGTTTAAGGTAAGGTCAGTACCTTCAAGTTTCTCTCTAATATCAGAGAATACTAATGGTTGGTTCAAAGGTTGACTTGGTTGTCTGATATGGGCTAAGGCACTGTGTGTTCTTATGAGGGCTTGATGAACAATCTCTTGTATGTTGCCACCTGGGGGATTTGGAATTATTGGTTCAACTATGATCTGTAGATCATCGTTTGATGTGGTTGTTATTTTAGGGAAAATTTTGTCGTCTGAACGACTTCTAGTTACTATAGGTGAGAGGGTAGGTGGGGGAGGAGTCTTACGACCTCCTCATGCCATTAATAGTTTTCAGACCCTCCTTCTAGCGCCATTTGTTGATGGGAAAAATTGACCGCTCGTCAACTGGAGGAGTGAATCCAGTCCAGAGTTGTCTAATTAATCCAAGCCATTTGGATTAGTTCACTTTGATGGGTTTTGAGGCTCCGTTGGCCGATCTAAATCCTAGAGAAAGTGAAAAATAACTAAAGGAAAAACAATAACCTAATAAATAACAATCACTAGAATGTATAAGTACATTTAAATATATATATGTACAATGTGTTTAACTGAAATTATAATCAATAACTTTATATACAATCTATACAAAACACGAGTTTTAATCTAAACTTGTAAAAATCAAATATAGATTGATTATTTTTAGCAATAATAATAAAGCAAGTGAAAACACTTTCTAATTTTTTGGGTTTGTTTTCTTAAATGTATACACTCATGACATCACACATTAAACTTCCTAATTGAACAAAAAATAATAGATAGTAGAAAATGTTTTATATAGAGAAAACTTCTATATTCAGGAAAGTAGCGAAATCAAATAACAAGCTAACCTGTTATTGCATCCAATGTCTGTTCGATGTTGAATATCCAGCCACCTTTATCTGATGAAGTAAGCTTGCTACAGATCTTGAGATTGCCCCTAATAAATGGGGAACAATAATGTTGGAGATTCAATTTATAATAAAAGAACATATAATAGATGCAGTCATAGTAATCTTATAATTTGCAAGAAACTATGATGAAATAATTCTTCCTGTAAGAACTTGCATGTAAATATTCAACTAAAATTAAAGATAAATCTCCTAATTTAAATTGAATAAAGGATCATTGTGTGTTATATCTGAGACACGAGATATGGGAAGTATGTGAAAAGGATTATCTCAAAAAACAATAAATCATGCAGACAAAAGGCTATCATCATCTATCATCATATTGAGATAAGCAGAACTTAAATTAAAACATGATATAGAAAGCTAAAGTTGTAATGTATTCTGTGTCATTCAAGTCTAGATATAAATATCCATACTCTTGCCCCAGGACGAGATGATCAAATCTTTACAAAATGATATGTTTATATAGGTTTCAGGAAACATAATTGTTTCATGTTGATAAGATCAAGTTGGTTTCAAAAAATAATGGGGGATGCAACCACCGTGATTTCACTGAATATAAAAAACTACCAACAGTCTAATTTGTTTACTCAAAATACAAAATTGATATGGCTGGGAGATCTCAAAAGTGCCTCATATCATCTTGGAAATCATGGGCTCCTTAATCATCCTGAAAACAAATGAAAATGAGAATATCTTAGATATGTTTTCAATTATCAAATTAAACAAGTCGAATTTTCTTAACTAGCTACAGAATCTTGCAATTATGTAGCTAGTTATAATAGCAAATGCAATCATATTTTATTAAATAAACAAAACAGACTAATCATAATAAGAAAAATAATTCATTCAATCAAATCGAATATCCTAACTTAAGAGTGACACAATCATGCTAAAAATTAAAAATATCATACCTCAAATCATGAAATCAAAACATATCAAGAAATTTTGGAATTAATGATAGTTGTTGTTGCCTCTATGTTTTTGAAAATGACACGACCTGTAGTTTTCAAGAGTTTATCCTTCCCTTGGATAATGGATTCAAGTCTATTGTTTTCATTTGTCAACATATCAACTTGGTCTCTTAAAGACTTGAGTCATGATTGTAGCAGTGGAACATCAATATAGTACCTATCAATCCACGATCAACACACATCACATTGTGACTGTAAGGAATTTGCATTAGCACGAAAAACATTATGGGTTAGAGAATCCTCCATGCAAATGGTAGATTTATCACAGAGCTGGATACTAGGAAATTCTGGGTTGTCATTTAGACAAGGAGGCAGATTATTAACATAGTCATAAGGTCGGTCAGGGTATAGCCCAAATGACACGGGGTCCTCTTCAGCCAGGAATTTATCAATTTCTGAGTCTGAATCTTTGCTCACTTCAATTGTGTTGATTGTGTCTACATGAGGTTTCATTTTATTTCGAACACATCGAGAAATTAAACGACCAGCTCTTTTGTTCTTGAAATTGACATCAACACTGCCTTTTAGCTTCTTTCCTGTAGGTTTCTTAACAGTTTTAGTGCAATCCTTTGGATGTGTAATTGGTCGGTTGTCCTGTCGATTGACATTAGGATAGATCGAGGGTTTGTTATTAGGTGAAAAATCATAGGCCTGGAGCGGTGGAGAAGAGGTCGTAGTGTTCACAAGGGTTTCCACAATGACCGACTTATCTACCTGTTCCAACTCATGGTTACCAAAACCATTTCGTGTAATGAATGCATTCCAACAATCATTTTGTCACTGTAACTGGTGCATGAGGATGATTTTAATGAGGCCATGATGAAATAGACTTGAATCTGACCTCTATTTCCTAAACTGTTTACCCATTTTATACAGACTTCTGAGCAGGTAGTAAGGCATATTCAACGAAAAACCAAAAAACTCATAAGCAGGCATAGATGATATAGGAAAACAAGTCTGAATCGTCCCTCACATGTGATGAATTGCTTCACTACAAAAAGTAAATCATGCCACCTAGGTTTCAAAAACGAAATTGGCATACCTCGATCACAACTGGTTATTTTTCGTGAGGTAAACAGTAAAGTCCAAGGGACCTCCTCCACTTTCACATTCTTGGACCATTTCTGACCAACCGCTGGCAATCCTATGGCTTGGCTTAAGAACTCTTATGTTACTTCCAATTGCACATCACCGATCTTTGCTCTACAACCATCAAAGGTCAAGGCAAACTCTTGGGCGACCTGAAGGTTAAAACCCTGAAATGTTTCGATGAACAAATGCCAACCATTCATTTCGAAATCTTCCCTAGATTTATCATATGAAAGTAGGGTTTGGATGTCGTTTGGTTCAACCCTTACCACTGGAGCCATACTGCACAGACGGATAATTAGTGCACAACACATAGGTAGGGTTTGAAAAAAGGAAACAGAGCCATAGACTTGAGCCTTATCAATACATGTTGTGATAATTCAAACGATGGGCAAGGTGTTAATCACAACATGTGTGAGAAAATTCGTGAATCTAGAGACCATGCTAAGGATTAATGGCATGTTGTACATCGTATACCACCTTGGCATTGGGTACATGCTAGGACCAGAGTACTCTGAAAACAAAATGTGCACATCATAGTTTGATTGCAAAGTTAGGTCAGTTTACAAAATCAAATAGTCAAAGGTTTCATGAAAGAAATATAATCAAACATCAAACCAAAATCAATACAAAAACAATCGAATATCAAATGGAGGGGGTCTTCTGTTCATATAACCACAAATCTCTTAGGCATGCTTAGAATCGAAAGGGTCACAAACAAGGAGAGCAACATGCTCATAGCAAGAAACCACAATTCTTTAATAAACCATATGCTTTCAATGAGATTTTAAAACAAAAAAGTAATGATAGTTGGGATTTTTCGTGCTTTCAGTCATGAAAAATAATCATGAATAGATGATAGGTAAAATGTGATGATTTACAACTTTTGTTTAGAGAAAATGCTCATGCAAAGTAAATAAAATTTCATAGACCCTATATAGACAGCTTATAAAAATAATAATTATATAATCGCTGCCAAAAAGAAGCCAAAGAAAGATATGAAGAAGTCAAAGATGAAATTGAAGAGGAAGAAGTTGACTATTGAGAAGAATTAATCTGTTCCATAGAAGTTATCAGAAGAGAAAAGAAGAAACACAAGAAACTGCAAGTAGAACTAGACAAGAAAAAGGACACCAAAGAACTAGAACAAATGATCACAATATTGAAGGTTCAAATAGAAGAAGATAAAAGAATTGAAGAAGCACTCAAAGAACAAATAGAAGAAAAGGACAAGATCATTGGAAACTTGGAAGTAGATATTGTCACACTAAGAAAGGATACTTAAAAGAAAATATGCAAAATAGCTCAAAAGTTTTGGATGAAATTATCAACAGTAAAAAATATCATCTTGACAAGTCTGGACTTGGATACAATCAGACAGAAAAGGGATCAAGCTCCAAAAAAATAGAGCAAGAAACAAATCCAAAATGCTATGCAAAAACAATCAAAGGGGATAGGAAGATGTACAATGAAGATTACAGGGACACTCCTCCACCGAGAAGATTTAGATTTCAGAATCAACAACAGACAGATAGGCCTAAAGAAGAAGAAGGATTCATAAGAACACCTTCTTTCATGAGATCTTCAACTCCCAGGTATCAAACTATATTTTTTGGTTTATGTTATGCATGTAATAGTTTTGGACATAAAGATATGAATTGCATATATAACAATAGGAACAATAACAACTTTGAGAGTCATACACAAAGGGGTTACTCAAGAAGACCTAGTGAGACACGAACAAGAAGTTACAACAGGTTTGAATATTTGAGCACTAAAGTGGAATGTTACAAATGTAACAATTTTGGACACGTGGCCAAAAATTGCAGAATGGAAGTCCCTCCTAAAGAACCTCAAAAGAATAACAACATTCACAGATAAGAACCTCAGAAAACGACATGGATAAGAAAGCAAGATCAATATAGCAATGAAGAATGCACAGTCGTTCTACAAGCTAAGCAGAAGAAATACAGTTGGTATGTTGACAGTGGGTGTTCAAAACACATGACAGGTGATAGAGACAAATTTCTTACATTGCGAAAGGAAAGAAATGCATCAGTCTCCTTCGGAAATGATAAATCAACCAAAATCATTGGAGAAGGCACAGTTCGAATTGGGAACAAGAATAAAAAGGCACAAAATGTTCTACTACTAGAAGATATGAAACATAATCATTTAAGTGTGAATCAAATGTGTGACCAAGGTCATTAAATTATTTTTGATTCACAAAAGTGTGAGATAATAAGAGAAGGTTTAGGGAAATTGGTCGGTACAACTGCAAGAACTTCAAACAACATATATGTGTTAAGTGAAATTTGAAATGAAAAGTGTTGTCTAGGAAAGGAAGATGAAAGTTGTCTATGACACAAAAGAATGGGCCACATGCATTTTGATAACCTTGTCAATGTCATCAAAAGAGAAGCAGTCAAATAAATGCCCCATATCATGAAACCAACCAAGACTTTATGCAAGCATTGTCAACAAGGAAAGAAAACAAAGACCATGTTCAAATCAAAGGAATATTCAACAACAAGACCACTAGAAATTGTGCATACTAATCTGGTTGGACCAACTACAACAAAGGGCTTAAAAGGTGAGAGATACTTTATGTCATTAGTTCATGATTATACAAGAATGACTGTAGTTTGATTTCTGAAGAATAAGTCAGAAGATTTTGAAAACTTCAAGATCTACAAGGAAATGGTTGAAAATGAGATGAATTCAAGAATCAAATGCTTGAGATCTGATAATGGAGGAGAGTTCACTTCAAAGGAATTTATGGAATACTAAAGTAGTCATGGAATAAAAAGGAAATTCTTCGTTCCTAGGACACCTCAACAGAATGGAGTTGTTGAAAGAAATAGCAGAACAATATAGGAAATGGCTCGAACAATGCTAATGGATTCCAAATTGAGAGATATATTTTGGACACATGTAGTGCATACAATAGTTCACATTAGAAACAGAGTAATGCTCAGAAACAACACTGATAAAACTCCCTACGAGCTATGGAAAGGAAGACCAACAAATGTGAATCACTTCAGATTTTTTGGAAGCAAATGCTACATCAAAAGAGAAGATGGAAGAATGGGAAAGTTTGACTCTCGTGTGGAAAAAGGAGTACTTTTTGGTTACTCAAGTACAACGAAATAATACAAGTGTTACAATCTAAGATTGAACAAAGTTGTGGAAAGCATCGACGTAACAATTGATGAAACAGGAAAACCAGAATCAAAGGAAGAAGAAAAAAAATCAACGGAACAAATTGTCAAAGAAGAAGAAGCAAAAGATGAAGAGAATCCGAAAGAAACAGAAGAGCAAGTTCAACAAGTATCTCCAAAGACACCTAGCAAACAAGTATAGAAGAATCATCCTTCAGATCAGATTATTGGAAACAAAGATGCAGGAGTTGAGACTCGAAGAAAAATGTGTTCACTGAAACAAACACACCTAGCACTCTTATCTACAATTGAACCAAACTTTTTTGAAGAAGCTAACAAGGATGAATTTTGGAATAAGGCCATGAATGAAGAATTGGATCAAATAGAGAAAAATGACACTTGGGAACTGGTTCCAAGACCAAAGAATAAGAATGTGATCGGCACAAAATGGATTTTTAGGAATAAATTAAATGAATATGGACACATTACAAGAAATAAAGATATATTGGTATGTAAAGGATATACACAGATTGAAGGAGTCGACTTTGAAGAGACATTGACCCCAGTTGCAAGAATGGAAGAAATCTGGATGCTTTTAGCATATGCATGCTCCAAAAATGTTAAAGTATATCAGATGGACGTAAAATCATATTTTCTAAATGGGGAACTAGAAGAAGAACTCTACATTGAACAACCATAAGGATTTAAGTTGTCAGAGAACGCAGATTATGTGTGTAAATTAAAGAAGGCCTTGTATGGTCAAAAACAGGCTCCTAGAGCATGGTACTCTAGACTGGATAAGTATCTGCAACAGGAAGGGTTCAGAAAAGGAAGTGTAGACAACAACCTCTACATCAAGGTAAGTGAAGGTAATATTTTATTAATTGAAGTTTATGTTGATGATATTATTTTTGGTGGTGATGATGACAAGTTAAGCCAGATATTTGCAAAAGAAATGCAGAATGAATTTGAAATGTCATTACTTGGAGAACTATCCTTCATTTTGGGACTTCAGATACATCAAAGAAACCAAGGAATCTTTATTTCTCAAACCAAGTATATAAGAGAAATGCTAAAGAGGTTCGAAATGGAAGATTGCAAACCAGTTATCACTCCCATGCAAACTAGTTGCAAGTTGAGAAAAGATGATGATTCGAAGTCTACAGATCAGACACAATACAGGTCAATGATTGGCAACCTACTATATGTGACATCATCCAAACCAGATGTAATGCATGCAATTGGAAAAGTGGCACGATTTCAAGCAACACCAAAGGAGTCACATGTGTTAGCAGTGAAGAGGATTTTCAGATATCTCAAAGGAACATAAGAGTTTGGATTATGGTATCTAAAAGGAAAGGATCTATTACTTATTGCCTACACAGATGCAGATTGGGCAGGTTGTATTGATGACCGAAGAAGCACCAGTGGAGCAACGTTCTACTTGGGTGAGTGTTTATTATCATGGCTAAGAAAGAAGAAATCATTAGTGTCTTTATCTACAACAGAGGCAGAGTATATTGCAACAACATCATGTTGTACATAGGTTCTTTGGATGAAACAAACTTTGACAGATATACAGTTTGAGTATGATGATCTCATTCCAATATATTGTGATAATACAAGAGCCATCAGTATCTCAAAAAACTCGGTGATGCACTCCAAAACAAAGTACATTCCAATAAAGTATCACTTTCTACAGGAGTAGGTTGCAGAAAATAACAATAGAGTTGAGTATGTGGGCACAAAAGAACAAGTGGAAGACATCTTCACAAAACCACTTCCATGGGAATCCTTTGAATATCTTCACCAGATAATTAGATTTATTTCTACTCCAAAATGAATTATTTTTGAATGTTTATCTTATGTGTCTTATATTTACATGAGGAAGCACCATAAGAGGACAGTTCAGTCAGGGGGAGAAACCACAAATGAAAAGATACCTTTTCCATTGATGATAAAGGGGGAGAGATTTATTAGATGCAGAGGGTAGAGGCAAAGGACAGAGGCATGGTTCCAGGGGGAGCATGAGTGATATGATTTCAGTATTTCATCATAGTGTTTCCATCAATGCCAAAGGGGGAGATTGTTGATTAATATCGGTTGTCATTGATTTCAACCCTTAAAGAAATCCCTGTAGCACAAAGTTTGGGTAATGGACCCAAGATTGTTTGATGTAAATATGAATTTTTATTGTCTTTTCATGGTTGATAATAAGTAGAAATGGATGAACTCCAAAGTGGTCCCCTTATGGTGAAATCCCTCATGGGAAGACGCTTTGTGGATTGACTTATCCTAGAAGTATGGTTAGAGAACCCATGCTTATTTGTGGAATAATGAGATGAAAACCAATGAATTTTTTAGTGAAACTATACTAGATGGATATTTCTTGTCATTCCATTTTCGGTGGTATGTGGAAATCCACATAACTCCTCATGATTAGAGAGTTATGGACATGAGAAGTTGAAGAACCCAGGTTTGGATAATGGACCCAAGTTTGTTTGATGGATAACAGTATGAGTTTTGATATATTTTCATGTAATACTATTCCATATGGATAGTACATGTCATTCCATTTCTGGTGGTATGCAGAACATCCCATAGCTCCTCACGGTTTGAGATTTATGGCCTTACGAAGTTTGAGGACCCTCATATGTCATCTAGAAGCCCCAAAAGGTCAAAGTAGTCAAAGTGGTTTAAGATATTTTAAAAGGTAAATAATAAGGCAAATTGATGAGTGTACTATAATTCAAAGTGAATACAAAATAAATTAATTCAATAATAAATTTAATGGAGAAATTAGAAGTGGGTTAACCCTAAAATAAAGAAAGTGGGCAAAGTGACCTAGAAGATGTTTTTAAGGAAGCTACTTGGAGAGTATAAATAAGAGGCAAGGCTCTCTCATTTAAGAAACACTTGAAAATATTGAATACCTATAGGTGTCTGAGGTAACCAAAATATATATAAGCCTAATTTCTGAGGAAAGTGAAGAAAAGAAGGCCAGAATTCAAGGATGGATAAATTCTTTTGATGATGCTTTCTAAGGTATGTTTTTTTCAGGTCATCTCACCATTTTCACAATAACTTTTTTTCTAGAATGCTTCAGAACTTTAAATTTCTATTCCATTGAGGAAACATATCCAAGTATCTGTGGTAAAACATTCATATTGTGGGTCAATGTATTTTTGGAGTTACACTCCGTGGAAAATAGGGTTTGTGGCTAGTCCTGAAACTAGTAAAAAACAAGTGTTTCGGGTAAAAACATCATAAATTCTTCATAACATATCCAAATATAGTAAGACAAAATGTGTTGGTTAGAGTACATTTTTTAGTATGTTTTTTACTAGTTTCATATCAATTAAAAAAATATTTCGTGTGGGGCACGCTCTACAAGGTTGCTCTCTAGAATAAGCAAGAATTCAGCAAGGTGTGCCATTTTTTCCATAACTCCTTTTTTGAGAGGGTCCAAGTAGTGACACCTAGAGGAATTTCATAAAACATACTAAAGAACATTGTGTATCAGTTTTAGATATTTATTCATTACAGGTACAAAGTTATGATTATTTCAAGTTAGGGTTGTTGACTAATCCAAAATCTAGTCTTATGAGACTAAAGAAACATTTGATGAAAATGATAGTATTTTGTTGTTAAAGTTAAGGAAGGTTTGTAGGTATGTGATCATATACACCAGGTATTTTACAGATTTACAAATCATATTTAGATGATGAAATTGATGAGGGATTTTGGTTGAGGTACAAGTTGGGTACATGGTTGAGACAAGTAGTTGATGAGTTGGCACATACATGAGGTGTATAGTTGATGATGTTGGTACATACTGATGAGTCGTAGTTGATGAGTACTTGACACATGATTGGTACATACTTGGTACATGGTTGGTTTCACTTTTTTATGGTACAGGTTGATTACAGATTGTTTGGTACAGGTTGGTGCATGGTTTATGCACTTTTTTATGGTATAAGTTGATTACAGGTTGAGGTACATGTTAATGCATGGTTGATGAATGGTTCAAGTTTATTGGTACATGTTTATAGCGGCATATCTGACAATGATAGTGTGGCACTGGTTCCATAATTATACTTCTACTTCAGGGCGGTTGGATGGGGCAAGGATAGGTGGTTGTAGCCACCTTCTAGTTGTATCCAGAGAACATAGGGGGTTGTAGCCTCCTTCTGGTTGTAGCCATAGAATTGAGGAGTTGGAGCTTCCCTCAGGTTGTAGCCTAAGAAACTAGGGGGTTCGAGCCTCCTTCCAGTTGTAGCTGGAAAACAAAGGAAGTTGGTTCTTCCAATGAATGTAATTCTTCAAGACATATAAGATAAAGCATTATGTGTTTTTATTTAGATTTGGGTTTCCACGTAAAACACTGGTGTACTGTGTATGTGTGTGATTGTTCATTTCTTATTGCTCATTACTGGATAATAATTCTACATTGATATAACACTTGGATTATTTGGAGAAAAAGGATTATAATTATGCTATTACTGATTGACCCCCACTCTCAGTAATCCATCACACCTTTGGGAGAACCAGTACTCTTTGTCAAAAAAAATGATCGAACATTGAAGTTTTGTATTGACTTTAGAGAGATGAATAAAACCACTGTGAAAAAAAAATACATTCTACCCAAAACTAATGATCTCCTTGATCATACAAGAGGGGAGAAAATATTTTCAAAGATAAACTTGAGATCGAGATACCATCAGGTAAGAATCAAGGAATAAGACATCAATAAGAAAAACTTTAGAACCAAGTATGTAGATTATGAATTTGTAGTCATGCCATTTGGACTGACCAATGCACCGATTGTCTTTATGATCTTAATGAATTAATATTCATAAATTACTTGGATAAGTTTGTCATTGTATTACTGTATGACATAATTATATGTTCTATGTCAAAGGAAGAGCATGAACACCACTTGAATTTGGTGTTTCAAGTGTTGAGGGAACATCATCTTTATGCCAAGCTTAGCAAGTGTTCAATTTACTAAGAATGAATCCATTATTTGGGGCACATTATTTCAGAACAAGGCAAAGTAGTGGATCTAGAGAAGATTGAATACATTATAGGATGGCCAACACCTATGAATGTTTCTTTCATGGGATTATTTGGATACTATAGGATATTTATAGAAAGATTATCTAAAATTGCTCATCCCATTATTTCTTTACAAAAGAAGGGAATTAAATTTGAATGTACAACACAGTGTGAAGAGAACCTTAGTTTGTTGAAACAATTACTTACTAGTGCACCTATATTAAATATTACTAACCCAAATGAGAGGTTTCTGGTATGTAAAAATGCATGCAAGCAACGAAATGGTGGATTTCCCACTCAAAATTGACATGTCGTTACTTATGATTACAAAAAGCTTACAAAACATGAGAGAAATTATGCTACACATTATCTGGAGCTTGCTTCTATAGTTAATGCATTGAATATGTGGAGGAATTATCTCATGGGGAAGATATTGGAATTAATAACATACCACATTGGTAAGAAACTTTTTGAACAATCAACATCGAATTCCAAGAAGACAAGATGGATAGAATTTTTAAGTGAGTACACCTTTAATCAAGAATATCAAAGAAAAATAAAATAAATTTGTGGATGAACTCAATAGAAGAGTACATCTCATGAATTTTACAACCATTAGTATGGATTAGTGATATTTAAAGAGAAAATTTTTGAATGTTATTGTTACAGACCAATATTATCTACAACTAAAATAAATTTTATAGTAGGAAAATATACAACAAAAAATTAAAGAATATGAGATGAAGGAACATGGATCACTTAAGAACAAAAATAGAGTTTATGTTCCTAGTTTCAGAGAACTTAAAAAATTAGTATTAAAATAAATGCATAGTGTTCCATGTGCTTGACATCCTAGTTACCAGAACAAAATTCCAGCAGTAAGAATCCAATTCTTTTGGTTAGGAATGAAGAAGGATGATGTTGATTACATTGCCAGATATATGGAATTTTAGAGAGTGAAGGATGAGCATAGACACCCAATGGGTTTTCTACAACCATTGCCAATTCCATAGAATAAATTAGAAGTGGTAACCATTACTTTTATAACTAATTTTCATAGGACAAAAGGGGAACATGATTCAATAATGGTAGTGGTTGATAAATTGACAAAGGATGCACTTTTTGTTCCTATAAAAATGGGTCATAAAACAACCAATATTGCAGAAATGTCCATGAAGGAAATTGCTAAGTCACACGAAATACCTAAGGCAATTGTCTCAAACAACGATACTTAGTTTACTTCAAATTTCTGGAGGGGATTACTTAAAGGATTTTGTACAAATCTAAAATTTAGCACAACATACCATCCAAAATCAGATGGGAAGACAGAGCGAGTCAGCCAAGTGATTGAAGACATTTTAAGAAAGTATGTGATGGAAAATCCATCTAAGTGGGAAGATTAATTTCATTTGGTTGAGTTTTCCTATAATAATGGGTATCAAGATTCATTGAATATGAGTCCATTTGATGCTTTGTATGGTAGTAAATGAAAGACTCTAGTGAGTTAGTAAAAACCAATAGACAAAGTAGTACTTGGCCCGGAATTGCTCAAGGATATGGAATACTATATAGTTAAAATTAAGAAGAATTTGAAGGGAGCACAAGATACACAAAAGCGTTATGCAGATTAAAATAGGTCAGCTAGATAATTTAAAGTGTGAGAGTATATCCTTTTGAAAGTGAAAGTGAATCCCAAGAATATCTCATTGAAGTTGGATAGTTTTACAAAGAAAACATCTAGATTATGTGGTCCATTTGAGATATTGTGTAATGATCCCAAGCCATTATGCAAGGATCATCAATGTTTTGGTGTCTTTTTAAAACTTTTTCTTGGTTGTGGTATTTCGTCAAATATTTTGTTGACCTACTTGTTTAGATGTGTTTAGATGTGTGTATGCCGCAAATAACAGAAATATATAACCATAGAACATACCTCAACCATATGCAATAAGATAGACAAGACAAAACATCTCAAATCTTCTTTATTCATAAAATAAAAGAACCTGCTACAATGGAGATGGTGATCTGGAATGCTCAACAGATGGCCAATATGATAGACAATGGATAACAAGTATGAGCTGCTACAAAATGCTCCAAACAATACAAAATAAGCCTCCAAAGGCTGGATAAGAGATGAATACCAATGACAAGTGCCAAACCCCTCACTGTTGGAAGATGCCACACTCTGCTAGATAACTGAAGCTCCTCAACAATTTGGCCCGTGTGCCAAAGATGTCCAAACCTCCAGAAAGATTCCAAACAGTAGATCAGGTGATGGTAAGAGCAAGCCAGGTGCCCGAATCTCCAAGATCCCTCTCAATCTCTATAGATTTGAAATCCCCCACTGAATGGTACTCCCCACTAGATGATTGAAGCCCTAGGTAACTCAGCCCTGATGAAAGAGGCCTCCAAATGCTCCAAAACTCTCCACAATGATAGATCAGGACGCTAAAATGAGAACCCAAGTGCTCGAATCCTCAAATACCGGCTAGATCCTTAGATCTAGCTACCCTCCAAATAATGGTGCGCCCTCCTCTTGGGAAAACATCCCACTCTCAATACAAATCGATCCTCCACTGAAAGACTCTAGAAAACCACCAAGAATGATGCCAAGACACCTACAAAGGAAACCGACTACCTGGAATTCCCGAAATCCCTTATCCTCAGCTAGGACGAATCCCTCCTCAATGAATGGTGCACCCCCCTTGCTGGAAACCCCAACTGGTGTGCCCTCTCTCTACCTGCACAAGAAATTGATGTGGAATCCTCCTGCAACTGAGTATATATGGAACTAGAATGGTGTGGGAGCGTATTGCAGCTCTGAGACCAAGCTTGGGACAAGCTAGGTGGAATCTTTCACCATCGAATCGTCCTCTAGGGTTTGTTAAGTCAAAACCCTCAAAACCCCCAATGTTGGGCTTACTAGCTAGAAGCCAGAAATCAAAAGATAAACATACATGAATGAATGAGAAGAGGCCCTTGCCTTTCCTTTATACTTTTTGGCTCACCTTGTCCCTCCAAAGTGACTTTCATTTTATTAATATTTAATTAATTAATTAAATCAATTTAATTAATTAATTAACCTTTTTACCTTTGAAAAGCTCATTATCTCTCCTTGTGGCTTCCCTGGCCACTGAGAGTCACTTCTAGCCATCCCATCCTGTAGTGTTGCTCCTCCTGATTCCAATGAGCTATTACACTGAGAGGTTCCTGCAAGTAATGTGCCCAAAATGACCTCTTCAGTGAATTCCATTAACTTATAACTCAAAATAGTCAAAATCCTGGAAATCGTCAGAATGCAAGGAAACCAAAGCCAACCTATGCAGAATGGCTCATAATGATGGAATATGATCATCAATGCAAGATGGACACCACAATGCCTCTCAAATACCCCTGTAGTCGCTATAGCATCCATCTGGCTACTCTGGTCATCATAAATCTCTGCCCTGTGATGATGTCCCAAAGTGGGGACATTACAGTCCTCCCTACTAGAAAATTGCTTGTCCTCAAGCAATAACCAAATCATCTCAAATAAAATACCAGGATCCTATGTCCACCTGTGGGGTACATAGCCGAACCCATCCAAAGACGAATAATAGTACATTCCACCCCCTGGATCCCATATCAGGAAGTGAACTGTAATACTCTGCGAAGCATAGTCCTGAAAAATATCAACCCTGTGAACCTCTTGCACATGACACATGGACTCATCTCGGAATGAGTCAATCCTACAAATATCTACCAAGATCCACATGGCCTCCATCAACTGCACATGATGATGCCTGACTGAGGTGATGCAATACCTCCATGAGGCACCCACAAGCGATGCGCTCCTCTCCACACTGAAGCTCAATGGAAAGCTAGAATGACTTTCCCCTGCAATGGTCCACTCTCCCTTGTCGGTCAATGAACTGCTCAATCCTGCAATCCCTGGGTACCATGCTAACCTCTGTCGAAGATCCTCATGCTAAAACTACACTACTCTGACCATGACTATCTGTCCCCTGCATACATCCTGAACCCTCCTCTCCTGGATCCTCCAGCTGAAATACCTGTGACCACCAGACCTGATGTCCAGAAACTGTATCTGTAAGGGCATCTCTATAGAAGACGTACATGTCCAAACATCTCTATGCCCTATCCTGATGATTAAGTGGAAGGAAAGGTCTCACCCCATAGGACAAGTACCTGCAGACCCACTCCAAACAAAACCAAGGTGGAGTGTCTGGCTCTCTGGTGCAACCTGGGTCAACATAAACATCATGCTAACAAAACGGACTCCCGGGTCCCATGGAAAACTTGGAAGTTTATCACTTCCAATTTGTTCTAACTGCTCCTGTGTGAGGCTAATCACTGTCAGAAGCCCTCTGTGCTCATATGTCGACATCTGGTCTATGATGCTCACCATCACGCACCAAATATCAATTGTCTGTCTAACACGGTCCACCTCTGACCTACTGTATGCCGTAAAAGTACCCCTGTCATGTAGTCTCGGCCTACTCACTCTCCATGCCCTCAACCACGACCTATCCCTCCTCATGCGGCTATCTATGGTAAAAGTTTCAGGATGGGCTAATAGAAACATCTGTTGTTGTCTGTAGGACTGAAAGGCGTCACATGCTTTGGTCAATCCCAAGGATTCGAACAGAAGATTGTCCATCGGTATCCATGAGAACTACTCACCTGTAGTCGTCACTAAACCCCTATCATCAGGTACAATCGAAAGTAACTCCTCCAACTGCTAGTAAACCACTCTCCATCTCCCCTCACCCAAGCAACTGCTGAAATGGTGAAGGTGAGGTCTCATAATCATATGCTGCTGAAAACGAGTGGTACCTGCAAGCTCCCATAAGTGTGTCTCCTCCCTGCCAGGAAGTACACCCATATGAATCTTACTGTACATCTCAGCATGTCTCTGTGAGATATCATGCATCACTATATGCTTCGACATACTCCTTTCATCTCCTACAAACTCATGCTGCATCACATATCTTGGGCATTCGGTTGGATCAATCTCTATATGGAGATCAACCACTCCCAAGACACAAATGGAAGTGTCCCTCATGAAATGGTGCTCCTCTGCTAGATCATCAACATCCTCTGTCAACGTGACTGACTGATACATCTGAGTGTCCACTGAGACAGATGAAGTGGATCTCTGATGGATCTCCTTAGGAGACTCATATGTCCTAGACTCTGATTCTTGAATGGTAGTCTATGTGCCTCTCAAGAATCCCCGAGTGCTCACCAACTCCTGAGTGAGTCAGCCCATATCCAACTCCTGCTACCTCAGAGCCACATGATACATCTCACCAACCCTCAGTAGATAATACCTGTCTGTCAACAACTACTGGTAGTCAGTCCTCATCACAGATGCTCTATCCTTTATCCGAAATCAGATCCAGAAGCCTGACAGGGCTTGAAAAATGCTCAAAAATGAAAGTGCTTGGAATGCGTCGAAACCTGTTCCATTGCGTTCGTCTCGTCTTCCTGATTCCGATGGTATATTTACTTTGTCAAATAGAGTCTGTATGGAGAAGATATCGCATTCTATCTGAAAAGTCAAACGGGCAAAAAAATTGTTCACTGTGCAGTCCATACATTCTGTATGGACGCTGACGTGGCATGTCCATACATATGACACATGGCAGGTCCGTACAGGTGACACGTGGCAACCTCAGGTAGTGCCACATGGTAGGAATTTTGGGACATTTGGGCATACGGCTGGACCTATCCCGAGGTGACACATGTCACCACTATAAGGGTGACACGTGGCATGGGTGACGTCAGCAGCTGATGTGGCAGGCTGACAGAGCGGTACGACTAGGCTGATGTGGCGGGTGATGAGGTAGTATGGAAATCGACAGGTGGCAGCATGTGGTCCAATCAATGACTGACACGTGGCATGTTTTGGTTGGTGGTTAAGGTGCCACGTGGCTCAGTCATGGGATGCCACGTGGCACCCTTTTATTGGCTATTGGTTGTTATGTAAAATTATATGGGTCCATGGGGGTCTAACCCCGGACCTCTCCCCACCATGTAAAGTCTTTTCACAGTCCGATTTGCCAACGTGCCATCGTATTGATTCTTAATATGTAATGTTTTCATATTTATTTAAAGTTGATTATGGTTGGGTTTGGGCCGCGACCGAGCCGGGGCTTAGCCCCAACCCTTGGTCGTGCGCCATTTAAACATGTGAACACCTTTGTAACATATATTGCGTGCATTTTGTAATAAGGTTTGTATACGGATAAGTCCACGGTTTTGTCCATATGCCATGCAACCGGTGCTAGCACGCGAAAGGGCAGGGCCAGCACATAGCCCAAGGGCTAGCGCTTGGCCACATGGCCCATATGACCGTTCCAAAGGTGTGTGCGCCCAGGGGAGGGGGATTAAGCCCGTATTATAACTATTTTATAGTTAGAAAGTGGGTTTTCTAACCACTTTCTGGATTTTTAATGTAATTAATCCATTTTTGTGAGTTATTGGGTAGTTTTGGAGCCTAACTTCTTGGAGGAAGTTGGAGATGAGAAACTACCTTCCAAACTATATAACCCAGGCTTTTTTGAGGCCATGGGAGTAGCTTTGAGGGCATTCAGAGCAGACTTATGCTGAGGAGAAGCCAAGCCAAATCCATTTGCAGGTAGAGAAGATTTTGAGGAGGAGACGTTGTCAGACCATTTCTGGGAGCTCTAGACGTCCGTTTTGTGTGCCATTTTCTTTGCATGGTTCTAGAGATATGGAAGAACATGACCATATCAGTCTTGTATCCATTTGGCATTGCAGCAATGTACTTTTTAGCTTTTGAATAGAAATAAAGAAGCCTCCCCCATAGAGAAAAAGGCCCAGAGACATAGGCAAAGTTGTGCCGAACTTCGTTATCAATCTGCGTGTTATGGTTTTCTATTTATTATTTCATTTCAGATCTGCATATGTGTATATGGCTATCATAATTCCTCTTCTTTCCTCATTCTTTCACTAAGTTTCTCATATGGTTAATTAACGCATGCAAAATTAAAACTCAACCATAGTCATTAAAAGATCCGGCGGATCAAGTGGTATCAGAGCTAGTTGACGTTTGGCTTTGAGTTTTGCATGTTAACCAGGGAAGAGCTCATCTCAAGGAAGAAAATGGAATATACAGGAGAAATTTCTCAAAATGAGAAGGAGTTCAGAGATTCGGTGTTTTCCATGGCTGAGATGGTGAAGGTGTTGTATGAAGACTACTTGGAACGAAAGAGCACAGTTCAAGTGAAAGATTCAAAGAACAACAAAGGAAAAGAAGGATTGAAGGAAGTTCCTTCTACATCTGTTTCAGAAAACATATCTGAGGTATGCAGTGAAGGTTCCTCATCAAATTTTCCTCATTCTCATCAAGTTGGTTTTGGTGCATTCGAAAAACATACAAAAGGTGTAGGTTTGAGAATACTAACCAAGATGGGTTATGAAGAAGGAAAGTGCCTTGGATGTAGAGGTCAAGGAATTGTAAATCCTATTGAGGTTGAGGAAAGGCCTCGATACTTAGGATTGGGATATGGCAAAGGGGACCTTGGACAATCTTCCAAGATAGGTTCCAAAACTTCGGAAGCAAGTAATGCTTCAAATGGCCAATTTAAGACATTGCAAGAACACTTCACAAAAGGAAATGGTGCATCACTTCAGGGTTGTGGTAGTGAATGCAAGTCGTCTCCAAAGAAAAGTGAAGATCAATATGGAAGGTATAATGGTCATGCTTTTATTAATTGTCCTTTTGATTATAACAAGCATAATCAAGTAAACCAGAACTTGTGGAATCTTTATCCATGTACTTATTGTCATTCACCTAAGCATTGTGTTGCCAAGTGTTGGAAGAGACAAACTTTGTAAAGGAAACCTATGTCAACCAGGAAGGAAACATGACATAAAGGCTCAAGTCCACAATGGAAAAAAGAGAAGGGTAAACAGGTCTGGATGCCAAAAACTCATTGCATGTTTTGCAACAAGAGTGGACATCAAAAGGCTAGTTGTTGGAAGCTTAATCCTGAGCTTCGTCCAAGGAAGGACAAAAGGATTTTGCATGTACTCACGAAGGAGGAAGGATTACCAGCAAAGAAAGAGGAACATCGTGAAGGAAATAAAACAGTCACTTTGTTCTGCCAGAAGTGGATGTCTCAACTTCATTGTATTTTGCTTCCATTAATGTAATCGTTTTTGTTCAGAGACAAAGAGCAAGTCAGGTGGCCTATCCCGAGATTTTTGAGTGGTCAGTAACCTTTTGGGGACCAAAAGGTCTTATTGTGCGGAGGTGTGATCCGAAATCGGATCCAGAAGCCTGACAAGGCTTGAAAAATGCTCAAAAATGAAAATGCTCAGAATGTGTCGAAACCTCTGCCAGTGCGTCCATCTCGTCTTCCTGATTCCGATGGTATATTTACTTTGTCAAATGGAGTTCGTATGGAGAAGATATCGCATTCTGTCCAAAAAGTCAAAAAGGTAAAAAAATTGCTGACTGTGCAGTCCATACAGACGCTGACGTGGCATGTCCGTACAGACGACATGTGGTAGGTCCATACAAGCGACACATGGCAGCCTCATGTAGTGACATTTGGCAGGCAGTTTTGGACATTTGGGCGTACAGCTGGACCTATCCCGAGGTGACACATGTCACCACTGTAAGGGTGACATGTGGCACGGGTGACATCAACAATTGACGTGGCAGGCTGACAGAGCGGTATGACTGGGCTGACATGGAGGGTGACGAGGCAGTACGACAATCGAAAGGTGGCAGCATGTGTTCCAATCAACGACTGACATGTGGCATGTTTTGGTTGGTGGTTAAGGTGCCACGTGGCCCAGTGATGGGCTGCCACGTGGCACCCTTTTATTGGCTGTTGGTTGTTATGTAAAATTATATGGGTCCATGGGGGTCGAACCCTGGACCTCTCCCCACCGTGTAAAGTCTTTGCACAGTCCGAGTTGCCAACGCGCCATCGTATTGATTCTTAATATGTAATGTTTTCATATTTATTTAAAGTTGATTATGGTTGGGTTTGGGCCATGACCGAGCCGGGGCTTAGCCCCAGCCCTTGGTCGCGCGCCATTTAAACATGTGACCACCTTTGTAACATATATTGCGTGCATTTTGTAATAAGGTTTCTATACGGATAAGTCCATGGTTTTGTCCATATGCCATGCGACCGGTGCTAGCGCGCGAAAGGGCAGGGCTAGCGCTTGGCCACATGGACCATATGACCGTTCGAAAGGTGCGCGCGTCTAGGGGAGGGGGCTTAAGCCCATATTATAACTATTTTATAGTTAGAAAGTGGGTTTTCTAACCACTTTCTGGATTTTTAAGGTAATTAATCCATTTTTGGGAGTTATTGGGTAGTTTTGGAGCCTAACTTCTTGGAGGAAGTTGGAGATGAGCAACTACCTTCCCAAATATATAACCTAGGATTTTTTAAGGCCATGGGAGAAGCTTTGAGGGCATTCAGAGCAGATTTATGCTGAGGAGAAGCCAAGCCAAATCGATTTGGAGGCAGAGAAGCTTTTGAGGAGGAGACGCTGTCAGACCATTTCTGGGAGCTCCGGATGTTCGTTTTGTGTGCCGTTTTCTTTGCATGGTTCTAGAGATCTGGAAGAACATGACCAAATAAGTCTTGTAGCCATTTGGAATTGCAACAATGTACTTTTGAGCTTTTGAATAGAAATAAAGAAGCCTCCCCCACAGAGAAAAAGGCCCGGAGACATAGGCAAAGTTGTGCCGAACTTCGTTATCAATCTGCGTGTTATGGTTTGCTATTTATTATTTCATTTCAGATATACATATGTGTATATGGCTATCATAATTCCTCGTCTTTCCTCATTCTTTCACTAATTTTCTCAAATGGTTAATTAACGCATGCAAAATTAAAACTCAACCATAGTCATTAAAAGATCCGGCGGATCACTCTCGAAGAGTGTGAAAATCATCCATGGAGAATCCTCCATCTAACCTACCCTGTGCCACTAATGCTCTCCAACAATAATCTTCCATCACTGCATGCATGTCATCGATATGTCTAGTGGCTACCCTGATCATAGCCTCACTAACTCTCAACTGTGCTGCCAAGTGGTGTGACTCCTGATCATGGTCATACTAAGGTGCCATCTCAGACCCCTCACTGCTACTGTCAGTCCTACTAGTTCCAACTCTAGAATCCCCAAAAACACCCTCTTCATAAGATAACATGCTCAACTACCCACTGTCTACGGTGCTGCTGGGTACTCCTGTATGCCACTGCATCCCCTCACTAGATTCCATCTCCCCCTGACTCACACTATATCCTATATGAGCAGTTGTATCCTCCTTTGCACTCAACCTGTTACTATCATCTGGGCCTGGATCCCATAGAGATGTATCCAGACACGTGCTATGGTCATCCTGACTGTTGAAAAGTGCATCCTCATCAATGCAGGCCAATCTTGGAAGTAAGTGCTCCATCACCCTGTCAGCCTCTACAATCTTCTCAACCAATGGAGTCTCCAATAGCTATGACTCCATCTCCTCAAGCTGATCTGTATGTGTAAGGTCCCCTATTTGTACTCCCTGTACCTCCTCCTGGATCTGTGGGTCTACCTGTCCATGGTGTACATCCCTCACACTAGGCTCATCCATCATACCTAATGTGCCACCGATCTCCTCATGCGACATGGCTATCCTGGGTGTCTGAATAGGTGACAGATGTGTCACAGCCCCCATAGAAAGCTCATCATCTCTAGGTGCTAACACGTGTGAATCCTCACTAGTGTCACCACTTTGCTGAGGCATAAGGTCATCAATGGTATGTGACATGTCTGTTAAGACACTAGGGCTATCGTCATGTCCATCCAACTGCCTATCCACTACACAAGGGTCATCCTCCTCCTCAAGCGTACAAGCATCACTAGCCTCTGTGCAAGAGTCATCATCACTATCCTCTAAGGTAGAGTCACTATCACTAGCCTCTGTACAAGAGTCACTGTCATCATCCGACTTCTCTAAATCCACATCTATTTCTCCATCCTCACACACCTCACCCTCACTGTCATGACATGCCTCAATAATTCACTCCTGATCTTTACCACTACACCTATGATCTAGTTCCCACGACCCCTTACAACTGTGGCAAGGTTGCATGCTCCTACTGGGTGTGGGGTTTCTTTGTTCTTCCCACCGTATAGCTCCTTCTTTTTTATTTTCACTTGCTATGATCGTCCCCTGTAAAATATCCCATTTTCTCCAATGGGGATTTCTATAGGCTGCATATTGTAGGAAGGTTATTGTAGCCTTAGTTTCCTTGCTAAGGCCGTCATACATGATCTCCAACCATGGTATCTCAAAGGATATCTTATCCACTTCTTTCCAACTATCCATTTATCCCTATGGAAGAGCCCCCAGGTTTGCAAGATTTAAGCTCTGATACCATTGTAATGATCCCAAGCCATTATGCAAGGATCATCACTATTTTGGTGTCCTTTTAAAACTTTTTCTTGGTTGTGGTATTTCGTCAAACAGTTTGTTGATCTACTTGTTTAGATGTGTGTATGCCGCAAATAATAGAAATATATAACCATAGAACATACCTCAACCATATGCAATAAGATAGACAAGCCAAAACATCTCAAATCTTCTTTATTCATAAAATAGAACAACCTGCTACAATGGAGATGGCGATCTGGAATGCTCAACAGATGGCCAATATGATAGACTATGGATAACAAGTATGAGCTTCTACAAAATGCTCCCAACAATACAAAATAAGCCTCCAAAGGATGGATAAGAGATGAAGACCAATGCCAAGTGCCAAACCCCTCACTGCTGGAAGATGCCACACTCTGCTAGATAACTGAAGCTCCTCAACAATTTAGCCTGGGTGCCAAAGATGTCCAATCACCTCCAAAAAGATTCCAAACAGTAGATCATGTGATGGTAAGAACAACCCAGGTGCCCGAATCTCCAAGATCCCTCTCAATCTCTGTAGATCTGAAATCCCCCACTGAATGGTACTCCCCACTAGATGACTGAAGCCCTAGGTAATTCGGCCCTAATGAAAGAGGCCTCCAAATGCTCCAAAACTCTCCATAATGATAGATCAGGATGCTGCAATGAGAACCCAAGTTCTCAAATCCTCAAATACTGGCTAGATCCTTAGATCTAGCTACCCAGCAAATAATGGTGTGCCCTCCTCTTGGGAAAACATCCCACTCTCAATACAAATCGATCCTCCACTGAAAGACTCCGGAAAACCACCAAGAATGATGCCAAGACACCTACAAAGGAAACCCACTACCTAGAATTTCTGGAATCCCTTCTCCTTAGCTAGGACGAATCCCTCCTCAACGAATGGTGCGCCCCCCTTGCTGGAAACCCCAACTGGTGCGCCCTCTCTCTACCTGCACAAGCAACTGATGTGGAATCCTCCTGCAACTGAGTAGATATGGCGCTAGAATGGTGTGGGAGTATATTGCAGCTCCGATACCAAGCTTGGGACAATCTAGGTGGAATCTTTCACCACCGAATCGTCCTCTAGGGTTTGTTAAGTCAAAACCCTCAAAACCCCCAATGTTGGGCTTACTAGCTAGAAGCCAGAAATCAAAAGATAAACATACATGAATGAATGAGAAGAGGCCCTTGCCT
>ML778375.1:508177-520168 GCA_009831015.1 Picea engelmannii | reverse complement strand
CCAAGTAATGTGCCCAAAATGACCTCTTCAGTGAATTCCATTAACTTATAGCTCAAAATAGTCAAAATCCTGGAAATCGTCGGAATGCAACGAAACCAAAGCCAACCTGTGCGGAATGGCTCATAATGATGGAATATGATCATAAATGCAAGATGGACCCCACAATGCCTCTCAAATACCCCTGTAGTCGCTATAGCATCCATCTGGCTACTCTGGTCATCATAAATCTATGCCCTGTGATGATGTCCCAAAGTGGGGACATTACATATTGGACATAATAGGGCCACTTGTATACAAGATTGCATAGCCTGCTTCTATGAATGTGCAAAATTTATGTCATGTTTCTTTGTTGAAAACGTATGTACATGATCTTAACCATGTTATTGATTGGAATTCGATTCAGGTGGAGCCAGAAGGAGACTTTCAGGTCCAAGCGATGTGCATATTGGACAAAAATGTCAAAATGCTCTAGAATTGAGTCATAGAAATGGTAAAATTTTAGTAGACCTACTATAGTCCTGAAGATTCTACTTGGGAGCATGAATATGCCCTGAAGGCAGAGTACCCACGACAATTTGAATAATTTTGANTTTGTATATGCACTGAGGACGGTGTCAAAATGCCTCAGTTTTGAGTCCCTATATTAATAAGGTATTTTATTTATTTAATGAAAGGACAAAGTTCCCAAAAAATTAAAAGGGGTTGAAGTTCCTAGGAAATGTAATATTTTGAACATTGCAAATAATAAAATACACCATTGGATGCAATATATACAAGGACAAGAGTTATAGGGAGCTATGACTCCATGAAAGAGGGGGATAAAGGGGATAATTATTCATATTATATTTTATTTACCCATCTTGGTTTTTATTTGGGAAAAGTGGTTACATGATATTCTTGGAAGGAAGGCCATGTGGTTCTGATGTTCATGTAAATATATAAAAACTTGTTTTGGGGTGTTGATCATTCATGTTTTCTCATCATTTGATTAATCATTCATTCATTATTCCTCATTTATTATTGTTCTTGGTTGGGAACATGGGGGAAAATTGTTTTGTAAATGATTCGTTGTTTTCTTGGTTGTAGTAATTAATGGTGTATTTCAACCATGAATTTGTGCTTGTATGCTTGAGATGCATTGTCATGTGTTAAACCTTGTTCACAATTGCAAATCCTGAGAGTCCCAACATGGAGATTATTGACTAGAAACATTGAATCCCTGGAAAGAGGTGGACATCGTGACAGATTGTTTAGTAGTGAGGGGGTTCATTGTCTTTGGATGGTGTAGGATAGATAGAAGAGAGCTTATGTACCTTGGATTGTTGTGTGTTAATGAGAAATTGGTTGTTGACTGATTTGGGAAGCTGAGTGTTACTATTGAACCCATGCTTGTGGATTCTTAGCACTATCTCAGGGGTGAGTTGTTGTTGAGACCTGGAAAAATAGTGTCTAAGGTTGGGTCAAATTCCCTTGGTATGCATCTAGTTTGTGATTGGATTTGTTTAATATAAGTTCTCTCTGTCATGGTTTCCTTTTCCTATATATTTATTTCCGATGTGTATTAACTATTATCTCTGAAATATGTATTTATAATGTTTCTTATTGTTGTTTATTACTGTGCATAACATGATTAAGCATTTGTTTTAAGTCTAGCATGAACCTTTATTATTTCATGTGTGGTTACTTCATTTCATTCATGCTTATTTATTAATTAATTATTATCATAATTCAAAATCAATTATTGAAGTGTGATTTGAATTAGTGTGGCTATCATGCTGGTGGCTTGGTACATCAAATTCATGGAGACTTTCTCTAAGTAGAAATTCAACTTTCTACGAGACCTCCTTGGGGTGAAGGACACAATTTCCTAGTAGTTGTCCTTTTTTTCAACACTGTATTTTGAGGGCAAGTGGGGGGGTTCGATGAGGTTTTCCATCCTACCTATTTTTAAATGTTCTATTTTATTTAGATGCATTGTAAAATCGGTACCCAACATGGCTTCATGTAGGTTCCCATTCATTGTGTACTCCCTAGTAGTGCCTTAGGGTGGTTATTGGAGATATTACACATCCACCTGGTATTTATTTTTCTATGTTTATTATTCTATGTGGAGGGTGCCCCTCATTTTATATATTCTACCCTAGAAAATAATATTCTCCCCTATATGAGGGCACCACATCCTCTTCAACCATTACTTAGTTGTACTCCAATTAGATTAACACAGTCATGTCTCACATGGAAACCTTGGAATTACCCCTAAGTGTTGCATGTTCACCTTGGAATTATCACCACGAGGCTAGGAGATCTATACACATTTGCATGAATGATATTCTCTCCACTCCACTTGTGTAAACTATTTAACTAATGACTTCATGGTCGGTTAACAAGGAATAGGTGGTAGTTCACTTTGATTTATGTCCATGTATGTCCACATCTCTATATATCACTACTACAGAACATTAGTTCAGCCATGTAGAGTATATTATATGTAATTTTTTATTCTCTCATAGTGTGGAATACAATTCTTTCATTTTTTCTTCCCAATTATTCTCTTATTCTCTCAACTTTGCAAGATTTTTTTTTTTTGTTGCTAGCTAGATTCTCTATGTAGGTTTCACTCCAATTTCACAAATTCTACATCCATTGAATAACTAGAAGAGAATATCCAAACATTTGAATGTTTCAAACCCCAACTTCACGATCCTATCTCGACACAAATTTGAGATCCATTAGTTCACATTAATTATTGGTTTTCTAGCCAATGCCTTTTTTAAATAAAATGTTGTGTGTTGGATTTATAAATAAAATCGACCTTTTCCACCCCTAGGTGGAGTTTCTTGAGATGCTACATCAAATAAATACCTAGGAATGGACTTAATAATTTCCATTTCCTTGGATATGAGAAAATAATGTTTAACATGAATTTTTTGATATGTATTAATGACATTTAATTCTTGAACTACACATTTTAAAGTCAAGGTGTCTATGTTTTCAAACAACTTCATATTTTAGGGCCAACCAAACTCCCCATGCGATTTTTAAGTGAATGGATCTAACCTATTTTAAGTCCTTGTTTCCATAACAATACCAAAAGGCCACTTCAATTCTTCCTCCTACCTATAAATTTTGGTGCCTTATCATTGTTTCCACTTCCTTTGAAACTTCTAAAGAATAGGGGAAAATCATGAATAGATGAGGATTTATCTCTTAATTTTTTTGGCATAGGTTACACCATCTAGTCCTAACAAAAGATACATTTTGTAGAATATCCCAGGCCAGAACCCTTTTGTTGAATATCAACCACACGATTTTGTTTTTTATTTTGAAGGGCTCTTAAGTCTCCATATGACTTTCCACCACCAGCCATGAATATCCTCTCTACCATCCTATTACAAAATATTTCCTCTATAGACAAGTGAAATATCCATTGGATATCTACACCCTTGTTGTACAAGACATAAAAATAAAAAAATGTACACTAATTTTCCTTTAGATATATTCTTTATGTCTATAGGTAGAGAATATAGAAGAAAGAAGTGTGACTTACTCCTTTTCGATGGTTGTCCCCACTAATATTCAATATTTAGTATTGTTTTCCAAACTATTACCATGATGAATAAAGTATGGAAGGAATAGAACACCACCTTCTACTCCTAGAATATATCATTATACAAGAGTAGATCTATCTATATAGACATACATGTATAAACAACAATATGAAAAAAATAGGCCAAGTTATATTAATGGAGAAACATGGTGAAGTACTTATAAACCAAGGTTGATGTTGCAACAACTCCTCCAAGCTCTCCAGTCTATCCCTTTCTTGAATGTCTTGAGATTAGAATGATGATGTCTTGAGAGATTCCTTCAACCAAGATCAAAGGTTTGGCACTCTAAAATCATTTCTCCCAACACCTTTGAGTGGCCTCATTATATAGTATTTGGGAGGTTCAATAACCATATCCAATTTAGGGGATAATTGAGATTTTATCTCCTTAGGTTAGGATTTGGTTACCCAAAAAGGAGGGAATATGGGTGACTGAACTTATGAATCAACTCCTCAACCAAAACCACTTGAGAGAATCTTGGAGCTAACCCTTAGAATAAGGTGGGTTGGCCATAATTTCATCTAACCGCTTCATTTCTCCCCATTATTGAGCATAGAGCATCGTCAACGCTCCCTATACATGGGCAGTGGAGAATTGATAAGGGTTCAATCCTCCCTATACATGGGAATGAGAGAATTTACCTTCAAAAATGGTTAAAATATCAAGGTAAAAAGAAGTTTTTTGACCTTCTCATGATGAGTTCTTCTCCTCCACATTGATTAGGGATTGTGAAAAATGTTCTTCCATGGTTTCAAAGTTGTGAAACTTAATAAAATGCATGCTAAAATTAGTAATGTTCACACCAAACTTGATAAAGTGCATGTGACACTTAGTAAGGTTCATAAAACACTTATGAAACTTAAGAGTGACAAGGTGGTTTGACATTTTTGGTGTGTAGTAGATGCCCCCTAAAATGTGAGGCCATAGGAGAAACTGATGGCCAAAACACTTTAACAAAATATTAATGTAAGGGTGTTGGAGTAAGAGAACCTAGTCCAATTTGAAAACAAACATCAAACAATATATATGTATCATTCCTAAGGAAGGAATGCCTATGCTCGGAGTAAACTAACTGAAAGCATGGTCTTCGACCAATACACTAAGAATCCATGAAAGAATTGACTCAGCATATGGCCACGAAACATACAATGTGGATCCATACCTCCATGACTTGATTAAATTTTAGCCATCAAAGAATACACAATGGAGCTACGATATGACAAAAACATAGCCACAAACCAAGACAAAGTGGATATATGTGACAATATATATATCAGTTGGGTCACTAGTAAGATGAGTGTATTGGAGTCCCCAAAATACTCATATAATCTCCATCGTTTCTTGGGTAAATCACATAATAGAGTGAGTGCCCAACCAAGGGTCTTCATCTTGATCCCAAAATAGTATGATTCTAGCCATGTGAATAGATGTCTTGATGTTGAACATGGTAGAAATTATTTGATTTATGGTCATTAATGCATATCGTTAACAAGTGAGAGGGAAATCACCAATGATGACAATGAATCCCAAGGCGCCTTAGTACATTTCGGTGAATGTGAATAAATGAGCTGAAGTCAAACATATATGGAATCACTTTATCAGAGGCCAATGGTGTAAACATATTATTGAAGGTGAAGAAACCTTCCATTTAGGCATAAATGCTCCAAGGTTTCTAAGTTTAATTCCTAGATAATTTTTTGAAGTTGATAGGAACATACTCGTCAAAGGAGGGACATGATGTTTCCTGCATCATTGACATGAAAATGACATAGGAAAGTGATGAAATATTATAGATCAAATGAGGACTGACTGACATAGGTATCAAAATAGATAATATTGCATAATGGTTGGTTTGAGGTGAAAATTCCCTTGAACATCGTGTGGCACTAAAAATGACTTCATAGTATTGAATCGATTGAGAGATAGAGAAAAACATAGTGTGACAATCACTAGGGCACTCTTCGGGTGAAATGAAGGAGTATCAAGAATCATAGGATTGGTATGACTAAGAGACAATGATATTACCCAACTATAATATGAGATGCAAACAAATTCCATGTTCAAGGGAGACAACAAACAACTACCATAATTCTTTCCAAAACTTGACCCACATCCTTTAATTTCCCCCCCACCATGATGGTGAGTACCTCTTTTCATTTTAATGAGCTTGAGGAGGACAAAAAAATCTCGTTATATCTCATCTTTGATGAGTCACTCATGATATGTTTAAGGAACCTGAAGAAGGAGGCGTTTGAACCCATATGGGTCCTTCAATGCATGTTTTACGAGTCCAAAAAAGTAAAATTCAATGACCTTTTCATGTTTAGAGAGTCTAAAAAGATGTTAAAGATGACTCCAAGGATGTTATTTTTCATAAATTTAATCCCCCAAGCCCGAAAAAGTGTAAAACAATAAAACAAAGAACTCTTTTAGTCATGATTGACTAGAGTATACATTTTTCATAGTTAGTCTTGCGACGCCAAAAAAGGAGTAAAATACCACTAGAAAGATGACTCTTCATGGTTTAACAAGATAAAAGGCCGATAAACTATGCTCAATATCTACTTCAATTTTTAAGGAGCTTGAAACAAAGAATGAAACTATGCTCAATATTGGTTTCATTTTTTACAATCTTGAAAATTAGAATATAGTATACTCGGTGTAATACCCATTAATGAGCCTCCTCCCAGCATGATGTCCATAGGTTGGCACATTGATCGATACATATTGGCAGGTTTTTTCCCAACATGGTGTTTAGAGGCTGGTACTTTTCCCCTGGCATCATCATAATAATTTTGTGGTTTAACTTCAGTATGATGTCCAGAGGCTAGAGACATGCCCCCAAGCTTTGGTTGCTTCGTTGACTCTTATTCTACACTTGATTATATTTCTGGATACTAATAGGGATAGGTTCGCGAGAGAGGGATGAAGAAAGAGGATCAATTGAGACAACCGGAGGAAGGGAAGTTTTAGATATCATATCTTGTGGAAGATAGGAATCTGCTAGACTAAGTGACATGATGTCACCTAGTGCTTCAATGGCATATGAGCTAGGAACTACCTAAGGATCGAACGATTCATAGGATCGTTGCATCATATCCATAATGGTGTTTAATGTGGGAACATCATGTGAGGGATCAGGGAGAGGTAAGAGAAAAACTCCCATGAGTGAGGAATACTTGAGGAGACATACCCCCACACTTTTGTACTTAAGATTGTACAATCCCAAGAAATGGATATTATTTGTTACAAAATTATTTAGATCTATTGTGCAGTAATTAAGTTGGTCAACAATCACAATTTTCCCTTGATGGGGAAATAGAAAAATATGAAAGAATGAAGAAGCAACGACGGTCATCGCATAAAACAAATTGTGACAAGAAACAAATTATAATCTAGGGGTGCATCAACCACTTAAATGTCAAGAGAAACAATTTCTCCCTTCAATTCCACAATGAAATACAACAAGAGTTTATAATGTTGGAAACCACATTCATTAAATGCTTTAAGGGTGGTAGGAGACTAGTGAAGTTCAAGAGAACCAATGGTTGTTCAATAGGACAAATACATGACACATGTGGAAGCTCCTTCATCCAAAAAAATGAGATGGATGTTCTTCCAATGAACCATAGCTTGAATTTGGAAAGACATGTGGTGGGACAACATTGCTTTAAAATAATCCAGATTGAACATAATCATATTCGGTGCCTCTTGATCCATAGCTCTAATGGATGATAATAGGTTCTAGGTTGACTTGGATAGTTTTGTAGAACTTCAAGCATCGACATAGAACAAGGTGCATGTGCCAAATCTTCAACAATGTTGTAGTTTTTAGCATCATGAGCACTTGGATTAAAAATCGACTTTCGAATTGTGCCCCTATGGACACAATTCTTTTCATTTCGACTTTAGAATCGAATTTCGAATCTAATTTTGGTTCCTTATCATTCTTTCCACTTTCTTTTAAACTTCTAAAGAATAGGTTCAAATCATGAATAAATGAGGATTTATCTGTTCTATTTTTTGGTATAGGTTACACCATCTAGTCCCAACAAGAGATCCATTGTGTAGAATATCCCCGAATGGAGCCCTTTTGTTCAATATAAACCACATGATTTTATTTTTTATTTTCAAGGTCTCTTAAGTTTCCATATTAATTTTGACCACCAGGCATGTATGTCCTCTCTACCCTCCTCAACAAGTGACTTATATATTGATTTCATTACATATTTCCCATGGACTTAGAGACCAGACCAACTAGTATTCATCCTCTCTCATTCTGACATTGTTATAGTTTATAGAATTCATGTATCTATGTCATTATCCTTAATTTTCTTCCCCAATTCCTAAGTCCCTCTAGAAAAACCAAGATTGGTTCCATAAAGTTGTCCTAGCCCAATTCACAACCTATCATAATGCATAATATTCTTTGTTGCATCATTCATGTATCAATTGGTGTGATAGCCTATACCTACCATTGCTACCAACCTAAGGGTCCAAACCTATTTTCACTCTATCACCTTTCCCGACTTGTCATATCAACCAATTTACCACCAACTAAAAGGATGAAAGTACAAATTTCCACACATTTGATGCATTATGTATTCACTTATCCATATTTATATTCAATTCCTATACACTATTTGGAGTAATATAATTATCTTTTACAATATTTACCCATGGCCCAATTCCTTGAGTCAACCTCCAAACATTTTTTTGCTACTAGTTCTTTTGAAAATAAAGTAATTTTTGAAACCCCAACCACCATTTTCCTTTGGTAGTGCTAACTTCTTCCATGTTGCAAGGACATAACCATTTTTATCTTTTTTCCTATACCAACGGAACCTATAGAATAACCTTGTAATAATTTCCATAATACATTTTGATATCCATGTAAGAAACGTCTAGTACACTTTAGTTTCTTCCAGAACCACTTTGATTCGAAACAATTTCCCTCCATGGGATATTCATAGTTTACACCAAGAATTAAGATTTTTTCCACTTTGATCCTCAACCATTTCCAATCTTATTTTTTGTACATTTTTGGTTTTAGGTAAAAACTTATGTATTTCAATCCTTGATCTATGTCTACCTACTAGTGTGGAAACATTTGGGAAACAAAGATCTTCTCCTTCTTAGAAAATCTCCACATGGAGTTTTTTTTTTTTAACATTTATTTTCATACCTATCGCTTTATAAAATAATGACATGATATCTATGAACTTTTCAATCAACCTTTTAGTTCCTTTATAGAAAATAAAGATTCCATCCCTTCATAGAAAATCAATATGTCATCCAAAAACAATAAACAAGTGGTATTGCATGAAGTGCCTATGTGAACTCCTTTAAGACTATCGTTGTGAACAACCTCCTGTAGGATCTTACTCAATCCTTCATTAAGTAGCAAAAAGAGGAAGGGTGATTGGAGGCACCACTATCTATGACCTCTTTGAGGTGTAAATAATGTGGATGCTACCCTATTTATTAAGAGAGAAAAATATGTAGAAATAATGCAGCTCATTACCCATAGATTATAAAGTGATGATATAACACAAATGAATGAGAATTGGTCTGAGATATAACCAGCTTACCTTATCATAAAATTTGGAGGCCTAATTTGGTCACAATCCACCTATTATTCCTAATTTTAATTGAATGTAGACCTTCTTGAGCGATCCCTATAGCTTAGTGAATTTGTCTTCCCTCTAGAAATACAAACTATTCTTCATATATTTTCCATGATAGGAATCTTTTTAATTTCCTTGAAATTACCTTGGAGATCATTTTGTATGTACAGTTGCATATGACTATTGGTATGAATTTCCCAGAGGATGTTATATTTTCATCCCTAGGAATCGTAGAAAAAAACAATGTTTTGGTGGCTCCTAACATCTTCCCATTTGTTCTAGTAGCCTCTACCACCCTCTTTAAATTGTCTCGTATCAAATCAAACTATCCTAGAAATAATTCCATAGGGAGGCCATCTCGTCTTGGATTTTTTTCCTTCTCGAAACATTGGAGAGTACTAAGAAAATATTATTTCCCCACTTCCTCCATCAAATATTTATTATATTTAGGATTGATGAAACTTGGAAAAAAAATTGACAATTTAATCACCTCTGCTATAGTTGGATGAGAGTCTTCTTTGAAGACAGTTGACAAGTAATTTACACCCTCCCATGCTATTTCGTCGAATTTTGTTCCCATGAACCATCTTCCTTTTCAATTCTCCAAACTAAATTAATATTTATTATTTGGTTGGAAAATCTATGTAAAAGAATGTATTTTTGTCTCCTACCTATAGCCACAAATAAATACTTTTAATCCACCATTATTTCTCTTTTTCCAAGAGGATTTTACTCTTTTGTCCTCCAATAATTTGACATCTAATATATCTTCCTCTATAAAAACAAAAACAAAAACCTTCATTGTTTTGGAGATATTTTGAAGATTCCTCCACTTCCTTGATGGTTTTCTAACCATTTGTATTCTTTTATTTTCCCCATTACATAGCTACCTTGTTTGACTTCTTTAACCTTGTTTATAAAATTCTCATATTTTATTCATTTAGGGTTGATCTTGAATGGACTAGCACGCTCTTTTGGACATGGGCTATTTCCAACATAATTGAGCTATGATTACAATATGATTACAATATTCTCCTGAGGAAACCCATTGTCATAATTTATTTACTTCATCAAGGAGAGATACATAAATTAGGAATTGATCAAGTATCTTGGCAATGCGAGGCTCATTGAATGTCTTGTTTCTCTAGGTTGGTGACAATTTTTCAAGATCAACATCGAGTAGGCCTATTGCTTCCAACCTTCCAACCTTTTGATAAAATAATTGGAAAGACAATCCACTTGTGGAGTCGGTCCCCATACCTTTGATGCTCCTAAAGTAAAATTCAAGTCACCTTCCACCACTACTACCGTAGTCTATAGATTTTCCACATGAAAGAACTTGTCCCAATACTCTATCATGTCAACATGTGGTCCATAAATGTTCAATAGAGTAATCTCTTTACTAGGACCCAAAGAGAAAAAGGTAGTCCTTAGGTCTATTGTAAAATCCCAATAGTTAATAAGGCTAAAATAACATCCCTTCCACCTAGTTATATTTTCCCCAAACTTTTCCATATCATCAAAAACAAGAAAAATCATATCTATCTAAAACTTTGGAGAATTCCTAAATGGTTTTCTCCGCATAGGTCATAGTCTCTTGTAGGAGAACTATAGAAGGGTTAATTTCATCTACGAATCTCTTTAGAGCGAGTTTTTTCAAAGGGTTGGCGAGACTTATGCAATTTAGGGCCATAAGAATCATTTGGAGCCCTCTTTTGGGGCATTTTCTCTAAGGGATCCTATCAAGGAAAGTTATCTATCGCTTTTTATTTCTGAGGAAGCTTTTTTTTTAGCCAAAGACATTAAATATTTTCTTCCTCTATCATGACATTTTATTCCAAATTCATCAAAAAAAAATAAAATAAAAAACCATCTACCTCCTTTCCATGGAAGTCAAAGATTTCTTTACAACTCAACCTTAAGTTATATTTCATTGAATCCTTTAGAAAGGAAACTCTATGGATCTCAAATTATTATGTATCAAAAATTTGAAGGAGATAACTCTATGGATCTCAAATTCTTATGTATCATTATCCAAAAATTTGGAGGAAATACAATGTTATCTGTCGAGATAACCTTCCTCTATCATAAGAATGGTAATAACAGGAGAAGGGTTTTGGTTTTTATCCCTAAAACGATCAGGAGGAAGCCGATTAAAGATTCTTATTCTTTGATATCATAAAGTTCACGACCAGAAACTATATTTTCACATGTTTTCTTTTTATTTGATAAGGATGACACTTTAGACTTACCCGGACGAAAATCTTCATTGTTTAAAAGTTCGTCCATCAATAGATCATCAGGGTGGCCTGTTTCAAAGGATGAATACTAGCACCCTAGCACCTTGCCGTGGCTCCATTGTCCTTCAATATATGTTGATATTTTGACTTTAGATTATATGTTCTTTTGAATTTTTCTCTTCCATACATGTATTCACCTTTTACACTCAGATTTTCTTGGAGATTTGGTGACTGCAGTCTGCTGACCATAACTATGGTATCCTTGCGACAACATCTTAAAATATAAGAGTAGAAAATATGCATGTTTAAAGGATTCATGAGGGTATATATTTATAGTTATAAGTTAAATTAACTATGCTGCAATCCTTGTGACAACATACTCTTAAAATATAAGAGTAGAAAACATGCATGTTTAAAGGATTTATCGGATATTTGTTTATAGTTATAATTTAAATTATGACAACATCTTAGAATATAAGAGTAGAAAACATGCATGTTTAAAGGATTTATGAGGGT
>ML778375.1:490432-506557 GCA_009831015.1 Picea engelmannii | reverse complement strand
GGCACGGATCAGTAGAGATCTGAGAAATAAGAGAATATCAAACGAATTCTTCGATAACATGGCGTTGTGAATATAATTATATACGAGTAGGTTTTTGGGCGCCGCAACTCTGCACGTTTATTGGAGGTTTCCATTTTCCATTACACGCATCCAAACGAATTCTGCGATAACATGCACTGCAGAATAGGTCACAGAGCGAATTACTAAAGAGTCCAGGTTGTCATGAGAGTCGTTGAAAATGATCTCGAGATGGCGCTGTGAATAGAATTAATATATGAGTAGGTTTTTGGGCGCTGGAAGTCTACATGTTTATTGGAGGTTTCGATTTTCCATTACACGCATCCATCGGAGAATTACTGATACACGCAACCCTATAGACAGATGATATCCTTAACAGTAGATCCGTCTTCCATCATATATGGAAACCCTTCCCACCATATTCATGTTGTTAATACAATATGTTGTGCGCTGTATTGTCGTATAGTTGTTCTTCTGGTGCGATTCCTTGGAATTTCAGAGAGTAATTCCGCTCCCGTTCATCAATGCTCGTGCATCTATGCTTCGTTTCTGTTAGGGTTTGTGAACTACCGCCCGCTGGGTCCCATGGTTGAATGTCCTCACAGGTTCGCCGACTGCACATTTCGAGTGCTTATGGACTGTTTCCCTGTCCAAGTACCTGAATTCTGCCCAAATCGTCTGTCCTTCCGCCTAAAATAAAATCATGGGTTCTGTTGCCCAGGGTTTTCGGAAGAACTAGAAGATTATTATTAATAATGATATAATACATTACCACTTCTGATGATCATTAACAAGGATATAAGCCACTACAAACTGGGAAATGAGTCAGAGATGCCCTCGTCTGCTTCAGTGAGGCCCACAACTTTAGCATATTCCGCAGTGCCTGCATTTTCCCTAGAGTTCTACCTAACGAGTATGGCGACTGAGGCAAAGCAAGCCGGTGTGTGGCAACGGCATCAAGCGCCATCCTCAAGCTCTGCTCGTGAGTGCTGATAATGAGACCGGATTCTCCACCAGGGCATGCTGTGGGAGTAACGCGCCACAATTCTCGTCTTCTGGTTCTTCCCAATGGCCTACTCACAGAACCCAGAATTTCATCTTCGGTGGAAGGATAGACGACTTGGCCAGCCTTCCAGGTAATTCGACAGGGAAACACTCCATAAGCACTCGAAACTGTGCAGTCGGAGAACCCGTGAGAACATTAAACCACAGGTCCCAGTGGGCTGCACTTCACAAATCCTAACATAAACGATGCATAGATGCACAAGAGCGATATCACTCTGTGAAATTCCAATGAACAGCTTAGAAGAATAGAAAATAGGACAATACCGAGCACAACCGATTGTATTAACACAACTCGTTTAGATTTATTTAAATTTTTGATTTATGAAAAAATCTTTAGAGGTGTTAAAACTTTGAAGAAATGTTTACATTTTGGAGTGATTGAGCAAAAATATATAATAAATATGGATTTTCTATTATAATGATGATGATGATTAACATCCATTAAGATCTAATTGAGTGGATTTAATTGGTTTATAGGACTTTAAGAGGGTAAGTGATTACTTGCTATTCTTTAGAGCAAAAGCATTAAGAGGAACTTTCCAAGATCACCATACTTTTGTTAAGTTAAGAGGTTAGGAAGATTGGTATTGGGACAAATATTTTGAAAATGAGATCTAATATGGGTATAGGCTGGACAATCTAAGAGAAAGTGTTTTTCATCTTCAACCTTCTTAGTGTCACAAAAGTGACACACTCTTTCATCACATGGTCTTTTAGGAATTGACCAACTCCCAGTTTCACTATAGAGCTAATGAAAATTTACTCTTATATTAGCAATGCTTATTTTTTCTTTACACTTGACAATATATATATATATATAATTTTGATCTTCTAAATTAGAATTGATTACATCTTAATAGATGATATAAATTTTTTTTATAAGTTTTTATTATTTTCATTATTTTTTAATTTAGTATAAAAAATATACATATAGCCAATAGTATATGTCTAACATCACATTATTACCTTTAAAATCATCAACAATTCCTTAAAAATTCTATCTCTCATAATTTTCAAATTATTCTTTCAAATGATAGTATTCTATAAGTAAAATAAATACATTCATTCTTTTAATTAGTTTAGTTTTGATTAGGCTTACTAAAATGGACACCCAAGCTTCCTTTTAAGTTAAAAATTGGATATTAAAATTATTGAATATTCTTCAATTAGATATTTGATCTTATGTAATAATTAAAATTTATATCTCAATCAAAAATAAAATATTTGACCTTATCTCATAATTAGAATTTACATCTCAATAAAAAAAATAAGAAATTACATATTAATAAAAGAGCAAAACATCAATTATAGGTGACTTTTTAATAATAATGCCTAGCCATTTGACTGGTAAAGTCCTACCCCCTTCTGGATTTGAACCTGTGACCTCTTAAGAGGAAACACATGTTCTTAACCATTAGGCTCACTCAAGCTGTATCAATGTGATTTTTTCTTTTAAGTTAAAATTTGGATATTAAAATTGTTAAATGTTCCACAATTAGTTATTTGATCTTATCTAATCAATTAACTATTTGATTTTATCTAATAATTATAATTTACATTTCAATCAAAAATTATTTTTATAACAAAAACATAATTTTTTTTTTTTAAATGTGAATAATTTTCAAATAACTTTTTGCAATGCAAGAAAATCACTTCAAAGTGATTTTTTTGGAAAATCAAATGCACACTCTTTAATATCCTAACTATATTAAAAATAAAAAAACCTCATATGATGTAAATGATCTTGTAATATCTTTAAAAATATAATTTAATTTTCATATTGTTAACATTTTTTATGCAAATTAAAATAAAATTTGTGCATGTTGAGTGAATTATTAGGCATATAAAAAATTTACATACATGTAAACATTTTAATTTACATAAGAATCAAGAGAAATTATTAATTGTAAAATTAGTTTATTTAACTTCAAAAATCAAGATTTTTGGAGATAGTTGTTATGCACTTTTAGTCTATTTTGATTGGAAAATTTAGAACATGTTGTTTAAAAGGTTGTTGATAAATCAACCACTATAAGATGTTTGATATTTTTTTATTTTTTTTCTTTCATCTTCTTGCATACTTTGCTCCACTTGTCATTTTGTAATGTCCATTCATTATTCTTATTCTTCTTCTTTTTAATATTCACTTTTACAATGTGAAACTATAGGTAATTATTCACACTTATGCTTCATCTTTCCATCTTCTTTAACAATATTGTCTTCATCATGATCACCATTATTTATTTTATCTCTTTTTACAACCTATCCACTTTTGGGAAATACTCTAATTGTGTGATTGAAATACTCTCTATGAAATATTCACCATAATTTAATTTGGACTTCTACATTTAATTTTATCATATGAAACTTCTTATCAAAATCATGTCACTCCTCTTCTCAAATAATTCACTTACTCTAATACTACTCAATGAAAAAATATGACATTTAAATCAAAGTCACAAAGAAGAAACACATATTCTCACAAGTATAATTAAAACTTAAACAACAAAATTTCACAACTACAATTCTACATTCCTTATTATAAACATAAAAGATTTAAAAACATATTGACTCATTACATCAAATAGAAAAATCTAAACCTACACTTCTACACTTTCACATGTATCTACAACCATGGACAAACACTTCTAAGTGAAGAGCACCAAAGTCACAACCATCTTATCTCAAATGAAAACTAAGCATAGATATAACATAGAGTCTTTATTAGCAATACAAAATAATATTTGAGTAAACATCATTGTAAAACAATGATAGATCAAATATAAGGAAACATTCAGAAAATTAAACTCTTAACATTAAAACAAAATGCAAATCAACCACATGGAGTTTAGGAAAATACAACTGAATTCAATAATATTTCTTAAGAAATACATTCCTTCAAGGAAAATTATCTTTGGTAAGTATCATTTTTGGTATATTATTGAATTCAGTTTAGGAAAATACAACTGAATTCAATAATATTTCCTAAGAAATACATTCCTTCTAGGAAAATTATCTTTGGTAAGTATCATTTTTGGTCTATTGACATTTAATTCGATGGGAAATAACGGAAAATGACTGAACTTGTATCGGCACTCGGCTATTTTTATTTTTCATGAACTTATGTTTTTCAATTGCAATGGTTGGTACACTTGTTTACTTTGTAGAACAGAATGTAAAATATTGCGTTAAAGCGACATTGTAGTGCTTATCAAAATGCGTATGAAAATCCTCTTACCATCTTAAATATCAAAAAAAAAATATTAAGGAGACATGGAAGAGAAGGAATAATACAAAATACTTTTAAGTTTATTCACATTGTTCATTTGAATAAAATATTTCTACTTTATCTTTCTTTCAACTTAAAAATATCCTACTATATGTAGAGTGTAAGTCTAAATCAAAAGGATTCACATGCTATGAATCAACTCCGAATGTTAACAATTTTATTAGTGTTGAAACTTGCAACTTGAATGTGTTTTATAATATTTAGTGTAACAGATGTTAAAACAAAATATTGTTCATCTCTTATTTTTTTATCATAAATTTTACAATTTGTCATTTTCAAAGTGTTTCAGGTTAACATCCTTAATCTTTAAAATTAAATCATAAATGATGCAGGAGCATCGCTCCAAATCAGGTACGTGCCATCTAGTTGGCACATTAAACCGCACGTTCAATGGAAGGAGAAAGGCATAGCCCTCTCGTTTTTCAAAATTTGAAAATTGTATTAAATGTTGTAAGGCTGGTAGAGCCAAAAGCTATGCATGTGCGCAGGTTTTATATAAAGTTTTCCTTGAATGGTTGTAAGGCTGAGATCTAGATCTGATTCGGACTAGACAACCATTTAATGTAATTGAATGTAATTTAATGTAATTTAATGACAGTTGGTGAGATGGGGGGAAGAGCTCGAGGAGCCCCTCTTTGTAAAATGATCTTCTTTAAATCTAGATTTAGTTTGAGGGAGAAAAGAACAGAGTGAATAGGTTAGAGAAGAGAAGAAGCTATGACTCTATTTTAGTCAGAGCTTGAGCATATTTGTAAAGAGGCATTTCATATTAATACAATCATAGCAATTTTTCTTGCATGTTGGTGTTCATGTGTTTGTGAGTTCGTGAATGAATATCTTTACGTGTTGATGATATGTTGTAGATGTATGTTAGATATTCATTTGCAAGGATAGATAGATTTTCCTATCTGAGAGTTCTTTGATTTCAGGTTTGGATTCTTTATGGTTTCATGCAAGAGTGCATGACAGAGTACTGTGATCTCTGAAAACCAGTGCAGGAGTGCACTTCTAAATTCTGAGGAATTTCAGAAAAAGACGTGCCAGGAGGTCGCACTAGATGAAGTCATTGACTCAAGGAGGAAGCCTCAAGGTTGTTGAACACCTTGAAGGAGAAACTATGCAGAGGAGAGAACAGAGAGGAGAAGCAGAATTGTTGAGAATTCTATAAAGGCTCTACTAGGAGGACATTGAGCAAATGCACAGGATGCATTGAGGAGAATTCTATTTTGAGTTTAGAGAGAAAATAGAATCACTAAGGATTCCGTGGAAGCTCTTCCAGGAGGGGATTGAGCAGTTGCATAGAGTGCACATAAGGACTCTTTTTAAATTCTTTTGGGAAGAGAAGTGTCAAGGAGAGACACTCACAGAGTTACTGAATACTCTGTTAAGATCAACAAGGAGGGCTTGAGTAGAAGGTCGTCAGGAGGACACTAGATTTCCCTTTGAGGACACAGAAGGGCGAGTCCCCTAGAGGCTCGGGTAAATAAAGCTCAGGAAGGATAGTGCCTTAGTGCATTGATTAACAACAGAGTGAGAAGAAGGTCAAGAAACCCTTTGAGGTTTCACAGTCGACAAAGCTCAAGAGGGATAACATTCCTAGAATGCAAGCGATATCCAAAGGAATTGAGCTCGCAGAGGAAGCAAAGGTTGATGCCTTTGAAACTTCATAAAATCTTCCAAGGGGAGGGAGGAAGTTCTCAAGATCAGGAGGGAGCACAACTGTCGTTAGATCAACTTGAGAGATGAGATCTAGACCGTCGAGTTTCACGTCTAGACAACAGGAGGAGAGAGTGCAGAAGATTAGATTTGGGTCATTAGATCTAGAGTCGATATCCTACAACCGTTGGATCGAGAGAAGATGCACAAAGTTTAATCTCTGGGAAGCCGCACATAAGACTAGAACAGACGGTCATAATTCTCTCTAGAGAACTCACGAAATCATGAGGATTGTAGGATCAAAGGAAGTTTCAATGTGCTTAGAGGCGGATGAACCCATCACCTTAGGATTCAGAATCAACGTGATCCGTTGATCATGATTTTTTAAGCCATTCGATCATTTTCATGAATTCAAGAATCGTGAGGTTGGAGTGCAGGCCAAATCCTTGGTTGCTCCAAGTCCCGAATCGTGAAAGGGGTAACAAGAGAAGAAACGAACGATGGAGACGCTTCGTGGAGAAGTGCAAAATGTCGTGAGCCATTAGATCTGGCAGATCAGAGAGAAGGTTAAGGCTGAGTGTCTTTTAGCATTCAGGAGCTTAGGAGGAGTAGCGATCATTGGATGAGAAACAACAAGAGCCATCAATTCCCCTTTGGAGTGGAATTTTGACATTTCGGCATTTTGGGGTTCGACATTTCAGTAATTTTCATGACAAGGAGCCGGGGCACTTTGTGTTGAAAACCCCAAAGTCACGAAATGCGACATGTCTTTGGAGTAGGGTTGTGGTCATGGAGGAAGAAGTCACATGGACCGAGATTTGGTCAGGGGCTAATCGTCATTGAGCCCATTTCAACATTTCGGCATTTCAGGGTTCAGGAAGTAGAGGAGGCTGTGATTTTGGAATTGATAGTTTCAAACTCTCGATTTGTGAAATCCCAAAAGATCCAGAGCTGTCGGATCAAGGAAGATCTCAGTCGTAGATCATGTGGGAGGTGAAGCTTCGGGAATTTGGGAATCAGAGTTTCAATAGGTAAGGAAACTCTCTACTATGGATTTTCGCGAGTCGCGAAATCCCGAAGAGTGAAAGGAAAAATTTTCGAAAGGTTGAGGAACAGTAGTCGTTGGGCCCCAATCGGGTTTCGGGGTTTCGGGACTCAAGAGGTAGAGTTGCATGGTCAACACAACTCCCGAAATCACGAAGAGAGAAACGTCAAAAGGTGGGTCCCTAGTATCAGTCATAGGATGCGTGCAACAAAAGTCAAAGGAGTGGTCAAGGTTTCAGGAAAAAGCCCGAAATATTTTGAGCCCTCGATCTAGTTAGATCGTGGTCATTGGTTCCAGAAGGACCTAGGCCATTGATCTCTTAGCAGATAAATTTCGGCATTTCATGGACCGGGGATTCGAAAAGGAAAGGAGGAATGCTTGCATCGCGATTCCACGAATCGCGAAACCCTCAAAGCGTTCGAAGGATATCCTACAAGAACTCGCATATCGGAGTTTGGGGAATGGAGTGAGTAGTGGTTTGGGATCGCTGCATTTCAAACTCCCAGTTACCAAAATCCCGATACAGCCAGGACTTGTTGATCAGATTTGTGGGGTTCCAGTGAGGGCCTGAAAGAACTGTTTCAGTTTTGTGGATTCAAAGAAGATCAATCCTGTGTGGATATTGGCCCGAGGGTAGAGGGTCTATGTTAGTTGTGGTATCAAAGCCGGATTTGACTTTTGTAGGTGACAGAGGAAGACAGAGTGTCGAGCTTTGCTTACAGACAGAAGAAGAAGAATACAGAGTGTTGAAGCTCTGTGGTGATTGTTCGCAGGTGCGCAACAGTCAATAGACAGTCAAGAGGACTGTAGGAAAGGATGGAAGCACTCACGGTTGCAGAGTGGCAGCAACAAGTTTTCCAGGAGGGCAGATAGGAATAGGAAGATGGCTATTGAATGCCATGGATGCGGTTGAAAGAAGAACTATCAACAGTAGAGAAAATATGAGATGGATAAAGAGCTCGTTGAGGTGAGGGCGAGGATGGAGAAGCTTGCATTTTAAATGCAGCAGGATGCAAGGACATAGTGGGTATATGAATGGCCTCTGAGGAGGAAAGAAAAGTGGTCAGTCAAGAAATTATTGGCCAGAGGACAACAAAGGCTATTGAAGGAATGGCTAAGGTATGTGGAAATCCTCAGAGATGAAGAGGAGATGGTTCATGTGTGTGAACCAGAGACTGGGATAAATCTCGGTGACGTTGAGAATGAACTGAGATCACTAGATGATCTCAATGACTACTAGGAGGGGATGACAAAAAATGTAGGTTTCCAGGTGGGTAATTAGATGATATCGTTGGAGGATCTCATAGACTGCCAGGAGGGCAGAGAGGAAATCCCATATTTCCAGGTGGGCAAGGGAGAGTAGATGAGACTGTCTGAAAGTCTCATGAACTCAGGGATGATATCAGGTCAGTGAGAGAAGTTGATAGAGAAGGATCAGACACACTTTTTGATCATTGGAGGAATTGAGATATTCCTGCCACTTAGCCCAATTGAGGTGATAGCTTGTGTTGCAGAGGCAACAATAGCAGAAGGACAACTAGTTGTGACTTTCAAAGAGATGGAGAAGATGTCAGAAGCTGCTCGAGGAGAAGAAGAGGAGCACACAGTTGACATGCTCACTCCATGGGAGAAGGATATGGAAATGTTGTAGGATTGGTTGAACAATCCAGAGCCAGTAGATGACTGCCGAGAGAAGACAGTCATGTAGATGTTAGTAGAGGAGAATTCCTAGGAATTGCTCGAAAATTTCAGCTAGGGAGCTGAACAGATGATGATAACTACAATGTTGAGGCATGCAACAACATATGAAGGAAAATTCCAGTTTAAGGAGCAGCTGGAGGAAGCTAGAATTCAACCAACACAAGGGGAAATGGTAGAAGCAAGTCTGTCAGAGAAGGTGACTGAACAACGGGTCAGGCAAGAAGATAAGACTATAGAGATGAATTTTGTAGTAGGGTGGCAGGTTAAGGCCATAGAGGAAGAATATGGCATGGGAGATCTAGTTGATCTACCCATTTGCAGGGAAGAAGTGTAGCAGAGCAAGCTGCAAAAGGAGAGCCAGCCATGGGAGCAGCTGGACAAGATAATTGAGGAGATCAGAGGGCTAATGATCATATAAGAAAAAGTGGTCAGCAAAGGGAAGCTGAGTAGAGGAAAACCTATGGTAGAGCAGGGTAGCAGAAGCAACAAAAACAGTGAAGTGATGGAGCGGATGGACAGCTCCAAAGAATTGTTTGGGATCCAAGTGGATTTTGATAGCCATGTTGGGAAGCTCATGAGAAGGAGCTCATGATTTTTTCATAGAAGAGGAGTATGATGCAGGAGAATCGCTCCAAGCTAGTTATGCACCATCCATCCAACACATCAAAGTGCGCTTTCAATGGAAGGAGAGAGGCCCAGCCCTCTAATTTTTCAAAATTTGAAAATTGTATTAAATGTTGTAAGGCTGGTAGAGCCAAAAGCCATGCTTGTGCGCGGGCTTTAGATAAAGTTTGTCTTAAATGGTTGTAAGGCTAAGATCTAGATCTGATTCGGACTAGACAGCCATTCAATGTAATTGAATGTAATTTAATGAGAGTTGGTGAGATGGAGGAAAGAGCTCGAGGAGCCCATCTTTGTAAAAGGATCTTCTTTGAATCTAGGTTTAGTTCGGGTGAGAAAATAAAAGAGAGAATAGATTATAGAAGAGAAGAAGTCATGACTCTATTTTAGTCAGAGCTTGAGCACATTTGTAAAGAGGCATTTCATATTAATACAATCATAGCAGTTTTTCATGCATGTTGTTGTTCATGTGTTTGTGAGTTCATGAATGAATGTCTTTACGTGTTGATGATATGTTGTATATGTATGTTAGATATGCATTTGCAAGGATAGATAGATTTTTCTATCTGATATTTCTTTGATTTCAGGTTTGGATTCTTTGTGGTTTCATGCAAGAGTGCATGACAGAGTAATGCGGTCTCTGAAAACCAGTGTAGGAGTGCACTTCTGAATTCTGCAGAATTTTAGACAAAGATGTGCCAGGAGGTCACAGAAGCTAAAGTCATTGACTTAAGGAGGAAGCCTCAAGGTTGTTGAACACCTTGAAGGAGAAAATATGCAGAGGAGAGCATAGAGGGGAGAAGTAGAATTGTTGAGAATTCTATAAAGGCTCTACCAGGAGGGAATTGAGCAAATGCACAAGATGCATTGAGGAGAATTCTATTTCATGTTCAGAGAGAAAATAGAATCACTAAGGATTATGTGGAAGCTCTTCTGAGAGGGCATTGGGAAGTTGCACAGAGTGCACAGAAGGACTCTTTTCGAGTTCTGTTGGGAAACAAAGTGTCAAGGAGAGACACTCACAAAGTTACTGAATACTCTGTTAAGCTTAGCAAGGAGGTATTGAGTAGAAGGTCGTTAGGAGGACAACAGATTTCCCTTTGAGGACCCAAAAAAGTGAGTCCCCTAGAGGCTCAGGTAAATAAAGCTCAGGAAGGATAGTGCCTTAGCGCACCGATTAACAACAGAGTGAGAAGAAGGTCGAGAAACCCTTTGAGGTTTCACAATCGACAAAGCTCAGGAGGGATAGCGTTCCTAGAACGCAAGTGATATCCAAAGGAATTGAGATCATAGAGGAAACAAAGGTCGAGGCCTTTGAAACTTCAAAAAATCTCCCAAGGGGAGGGAGGAAGTTCTCAAGCTCGGGAGGGAGCAAAACTTCCGTTATATCAGCTGGAGAGACAAGATCTAGACCATTGAGTTTCACGTCGAGACAATAGGAGGAGAGAGAGCATAAGATTAGATTTGGGCGATCAGATCTAGCGTCTATATCCGACAACTGTTGGATCGAGCGAAGACGCACAAAGTTTAATCTCTGGGAAGCCACACATAAGAGTAGAACGGATGGTCATAATTCTTTGTGGAGAACTCATGAAATCGCGAGGACCGTAGGATCAAAGGAAGATGCAACGTGGTTAGAGGTGTATGAACCCATCACCTTAGGATTCAGAATCAACATGATTCATTGATCACGCTTTGTTAATCCATTGGATCATTTTCATGAATTCGAGAATCGTTAGGTTGGCGTTCAGGCCAAATCCTTGGTTACTCCAAGTCCCAAATTGCGAAAGGGGTAACAAGAGAATAAACAGATGATGGATATGCTTCATGGAGAAGTGAAAATTGCAGTGAGCCGTTAGATCTCACAGATCAAAGAGAAGGTTAAGGTTGAGTGTCTTTTAGCATTTAGGAGCTCAGGAGGAGTAGGGACTATTGGATGAGAAGCAAAAAGAGTCGTGGATTCCCCTTTGGAGTGGAATTTCGGCATTTAAGCATTTTGGGGTTTGGCATTTCGGTAATTCTGATGACAAAGAGTCGGGGCACTTTGTGTTGAAAACCCCGAAGTCGCAAAACGCGACGTGTTTTTGGAGTAGGGTTGTGGTCATGGAGGAAGCAGTCACATGGACCGAGATTTGGTCAGGGGCTAATCTTCATTGAGACCATTTCAACATTTTAGTATTTAGGGGTTCGGGAAGTAGAGGAGGCTGTGATTTGAGAATCGAGAGTTTCAAACTCTCAGTTCCCGAAATCCTGAAAGATCCAGAGCCGTCGGATCGAGGAAGAGCTCAGTCGTAGATCACATGGGAGGTGAGACTTCGGGAATTTGTGAATCAGAGTTTCGAGAGGTAAGGAAACTCTCTGTTGTGGATTTTTGCAAGTCGTGAAATCCATTAGAGCGAAAGGAAAAATTCTTGAAAGGTTGAGGGACAATAGTCGTTGGGCCCCAATCAGGTTTCAAGGTTTCGGGACTCAAGAGGTAGAGTTGCATGGTCAACACAACTCCTGAAATCATGAAGAGAGAAACGCTGAAAGGTGGGTCCCTAGTATCAGTCAAAGGATATGTGTGGTAGAAGTCAAAGGAGTGGTCAAGGTTTGGGGAAAAAGCCTAAAATATTTTGATCCATCGATCTAGTTAGATCATTGTCATCAGTTCCAGAAGGACCTAGGCTGTTGATCTCTCAGTAGAGAATATTCGGCATTTCATGGACCGGGGATTCGAAAAGGAAAGGAGGAATGCTTGCATCAAGATTCCCCGAATCACAAAACCCCGAAAGCATTCGAAGGATCTCCTACAAGAACTCGCATATTGGAGTTCGGGGAATGGAGTGACCAGTGGTTTGGGGTCGCTGCATTTGGGGTTTTTTCATTTCAAACTGTCGGTTACTAAAATCCTGATATAGCCAGGACCTGTGGATCGGATTTGTGGGGTTCCAGTGAGGGCTCGAAAGAACTATTTCAGTTCTGTGGATTCGAAGAAGATCGATCCTGTGCATATCTTGGCCTGAGGGTTAGGGGTTTGCATCAACAAACAATGCATTATAAATATTCAACACTTTGAATTAGATAGAAAAATCCTTGACGTAGAGTAACATCATACAATGATAATTTTATAGAAGGATCAACTCATGTTAACTTGTCTTTTAAAGGGAGTAACCTTTTAATGAGATAATATTCAATGCAATATATTATAATACATTATTCATAAGGAAGAGTTCATACTTAGTTATAGCTAGCTAGAAGACCCTAATCACAATCAAATTCTAATTACCTAGTGGGCTTTATTTAATAATAACAAACATAGTGGACCCAATCCATATTACATTAAATGGAAAACATATCTACACTATTATTAACTCAAACAATCCCTTCAACCTCCCTTTACATCCATAGGGAATATCCCACCAATCCATCCCCCTTCAAGAAACATTGTCTTCAACACTTATAGTGATCAATATATAACCATGAAAAGGGGTCCTATGTATAGGTGCTAACCACAATGATGAAGTAGCTAAGCAAACTAGGGTCCCATCCATAATTTCTATCCCAAATACTAAAGTAGTCCAAAAACCTCATTTGTAAACCTATGTACCATATCTAGGTGCTTATGTTGAATCCCAATACATGACACCTTAGCTGAATGAATGATTGACTACTATGTTCCAAATTCCACCATGATTACGTGGATCCAAATAAATAGAAATATCTATATAGAAAATATCATCCACATATGTGTAAAAGGCCAATTTTGGATCTAGAACAAGCACTACCACAATATAAGTGTCATATTGGAAACTAGTAGGTACCCTTTTCTCATGTATTATCTTAAGGATATGTTGATGGGGTAGAATTCTCCCAACAACAGTAGGGGATACTCCCTAATACACGGTCCCAACTAGACTATGCACCATTTTATTTAGGAGACCCATACAGAATTTGGACCAGTTTCCATTGTTATTTATGGATTTTACTGATTGCAGTCCGGTCTACTGATGAACATGGATGATGAATGGGTATGAAATGGAAATATTTATGTGAATACTATGTATTGAAATCAAACTAATCTATTGCTAATCTATTCTACCCTATCCTAGCTAGGAGTATACTAAAGTAACTAGGTGAGTTGTGAATGAAATCAAGCTCTGCATAACACCCCCCATACAGGTATATCAAATAGGAGTGCATAATCATAAACAGTTGCATGCATACATATAATGAGAAGAGTCTAAATTATATTTATGCATACATTAAAAACTCAACAATCTCAGGACTTAAAGATATGCTAAGGAATAATAAAAATTGTAGAATAACATAGAGTGTATAAGATCAGTCTATAGGCAAATGAACATCCTTATTCTCCATGCGAACAACATACATCCCACTTGAAATAGTTCACATCAAATACAACTTCACACATAAAATCTTCTTTCCTACAGAAAATTGGTCCTAAGGTCTTCTCAATATTCATTAACAAAGTATAAGTCCTTGATTTAGTTCTTATCTATATACAGTGCTTGAAGAGCCCTTTACAAAAATGGGAATCTTCCCTCTTTTATGCAATAATTTGTAACTCACATGAGTGACATTTTGTATTCTTATTAAAGAAGTTGTTATAAAAACTATTCAATTTCCTTTTTCCTAGTGACAAGTGTACAATAATACAAAATTGAAGTTGGTTGATGAAAAGACAAAATAAGATATAGGTAATAACAATTTCTAGTTGTTATTTTGTCTTTATTCAAGAAACATTTCCCCTGAGGTATGTTGTCCACACTTCTAGCTGATGATACAGAGATCTGATCCTCCATTAAGCTAGTTCTTCTAGTGTTGCATTGTGCATGGGTATGCTATCTTCAACGATGCTCATATCTTTTAACAATTCTTACATGAATGTTTGTATCATGTTATGCAATTAGATAGGTTGTAGAAGATTTTTCTCTATCCGATCTATAGTAATTATGGTGGTTTCTTCAACGACTGATTGATCTAAAAATGATGAAAACTTGTATTCTTGAAAATATTTGCAAGTTTTAATTCATGTGTTCAAATGCAAATGGATCAATTTTGCAAACACAACTTTTATAGAATTTACACATTTAAGATGCATATAAACAACAACAAATAACAGTGAACAGAAAAAACATAACACAACAAATGATAAAGGAGTTCACCCCTCTCTTGGGCTACATCTCTTGGTCCAGCTTCCAATGGATCTTTTGTATTATTTTCTCAAAGTGATAAAATATGTTCTTTACAATGATCAAAATGCCAAATAAATGGCTCCAATGGCTTCAGAATGTCCAAAAACCCCTAGTTGGGCTTTTTTGGCACCTCGTTTGGCCAAAAATTGAAGAAGATAGGCTTCCTAGAAGTTCCCCTTCAAACTTGTTGTCTCTAGATCGCCAAAATGCACCTCTTGCTCCTCAACCTATCCCCCACGTGCATATAAGTGTAAAAACTCAGCATTGGGTGCAACTGCACAAATGGTGTGAACTGTAGGACGGTTAGGGTGTGCCCAGCACCTAACCGCCAAGTCCATGGGCATATGGTCTACCATTCGACCGCACGCACATACAAAAGGGGCCAAGTCCCAAATCAAATGATAGAACAACAAGTGTCGGCACGGTTTGTATAACTGTTGGTAATAAAACTCCCGCACAATACATTGACCATCGATCGTATGTGTATGGTCCACCAGTTATATGTGTTATGGCTCCATTTAAACAATGCGCGTGGGTAGTCACATGATATATATACATATGGATGGGGGTTGGGGCTTAGCCCCAGCCTTGTCTGTGCCCATTCCAAAACACATTACAATTCAAATGTAAACAAAAACATATAGTGGTAAAAACCACTACAGTGGCATGCCAGTTGGGTGGCTCTTTCCAAGGCCATACCCCTGCCCGGAGGTCGCGGGGTCGATTCCTGCCAACTACACAAGTTTTAACCAATGTTTAGGTGACACATGGCGGCCATTGATTGGGCCATGTGTCTCCATGTCATTCACCAAAAACAAGCCACATGTCATACGCCAACTCATCCACATGACTGCCAACCACACCTACCATGTGTCATACAGTCTTCCACGTCAGCATCCGTACGGACTATACAATTAGCCGATTTTTTTTGCCTGTTTGTCATTTTGAACAGAACATGATATCTCTCTCATCTGACGTTCGTTTGAACCCAAACGAGTTGCATTGGGTTCATGACATTGAGGCCTATGCTCCCGTTTGATTTGAAGCGATTCCAAGAACTTCAAATTTTGAGAAAAATTTGATCCCCTGGATCACACCTCCCCATTGGAAAGCTTTTGGACCTCCAAAAGACTATTTTCAGTCTATTTGAAGATGAGGGTATAGTTCCCTCACCTTTCCAACCTCAATCCACTTGTCTTTTCTTGGATTTGTACCTTTAAGACCAACTCGAAGATATTCCACATTTCCTCGTTTTGAAGTTCACATTCTCCTATCAAGGATTGTGTCTTCATGCAGTTCTGTAAGATATTCTGGGGAGAAATCATCTATAGACGGAATATGAACATGCTCTCCTTGATCATCAATCAAAGGAGGCTCATACAATTTCATATTCTCAACATTAACAACTGCATACATTTGCATATAAGGAGGCAAATCTAAACGGAAGGCATTGTTACCAATCTTGTCAAGAATCTTGAAAGGACCATATTGAATTGGTTTTAGTTTTTTACCTTCTCCTTTAAGCCTCTCCT
>ML778375.1:459004-487554 GCA_009831015.1 Picea engelmannii | reverse complement strand
TGGGCTCTAACAATGTACTCAACTCCATTTTTAAACAAGTGATACTTATTCTCATGACGATGAAAAATTGCTTTTCTATCATATAAATATGGGCTTCCCAACACAATACCACAGATATCCAAAGGAATAACATCAAGCTCTATGTCATCAATAAAATTTGCAGTGATAGAAAACCTAAGTTTACACCTTCTTGTCACCTATAATTTAGCATTATCACATATCCAACCAAGAGGGTATGGCTTAGGATGTGGAATTGTTTCCAATTTTAATTTCTTAACAGTGTCTTCAGATATAAGGTTTGCTTGAGATCCAATATCAAATAGAGTATCTATCTCAGTATGCTTTGAAACAACCCTTATGTGAAAAAGTTAGATTCTTTCTTTTTCTTGTCGAGTTACATTGAGATTATTGTTACTTGAAGAACTAATACTTGCAACAGAACCATTACCTTGATAACCCATGGTTGTAATCTTTGTTTCATCACCCGAATCGGAACCTAAATAATGTTGTACGGTTGCAGTAGTCTTTGAATTCCCTTTGTTGCCAAACTTTTTGGGTCTTCTTTTAGGATGAAGTTTCCAACAATGGTCTTCATCATGGCCATCTTTTGAACAATGTTTGCATGTAAATTTTTCTCCCTCTTTCTTAATAGCAGCATTCTTTTTGCCATTTCCCTTGAACTTCCTCTTTCCTTTGTCTCCATGACTGAAAGGCTTCTTGTTACCCTCATGAGTATCATTCCTTCCTCTTGCTTCCAAATGAGTGGCCTGCACACAAACTTCATCTAGATTTGAAGGATTAAACATGAGTATTGTATGTCTCAAATAACTATAAAAAGCTCCAATGTATTTGAGTAAAGTTTCTCGAGAAGACAAATCTACTCCCAAAACCAAAGCTCTTCTCCTAAATTCTTGAGTAAAGCTTTGCACATTTTGTCATTTAGCTTGTCTAAAATTTTGCCGATCCATAGTAGCTTTTGCATATATGCCAATGGGTAAAATTGTTTTTTAATTGCAACAATAAAATCATTCTAAGAGGTTAAAATTTTACCATGTTTCTTCATGTCCTCTTGAGTCTTGGATTCCCGCCAAATGAGTGCTGCACTATCCAATCTTAAAGAAGCAAGATGAATCTTAGTTTCATCATCTTGAATTTTTTGTATCCTACAATACACCTCAATATGACGAATCCAATTATCTATTTTCTCAGCATTTACTTCTCCATTGTACATTGGCAATTTGAATTTAATATCAAGCTTTAAAAAAAGAATTTGTGAAGGAGTTTTACCATGTCCTTTTGGAGAATTTGGAAGAGGTATTGAACTAGTAGAAGAAGAAGAAGAAGAAGATGGAGGTGAGGGTGGTGGAGAAGCACCATTCCCTCCATTTCCATTTGGAGTTTTATCACCACTGTCTCCCTTGTGCTTTGAAGGGTTGGAGCCTTTACCTTGCAACCTTGTATTCCTTTCTTCCATCAAGAGTTTCATCATTTCTCTCATTTCCATGAAATCCTTTCTGAGATCTTCATCTTCTATAGGAATATGTTCATGACTCTCTTCATGAGCCATACTTGGTGAATGCCTCCTTGAAGCTTGCGGTGATGCTATAATATTTCTTCTTAAAGGATGAGAACTTGGCTCTACAAGTTAACCTTCTCCTCTTGTGAGTTTCAACCTTATGAGGATCATAAAACAAAACACTTGCAAATAATCAAGTCTTCAAAAACCTATGCTCTAATACCAACTTGATCTAAAAATGATCAAGACTTGTATTCTTGAAAATATTTGCAAGTTCTAATTCATGTGTTAAATGAAAATGGATCAATTTTGTAAACACAACTTTTATAGAATTTACACATTTAATATGCATATAAACAACAATAAATAACAGTGAATAGAAAACACATAACACAACAAATGATAAAGGATTTCACCCCTCTCTTGGGCTACATCTCCTGGTCCATCTTCCAATGGATCTTTTGTATTATTTGATCAAAGTGATAAAATATGTGCTTTACAATGTTAAAAAATACAAATAGATGGCTCCAATGGATTCAGAACGTCCAAAAACCCCTAGCTGGGCTTTTTCGGCACCTCATTTGGCCAAAAATTGAAGAAGATAGGCTTCCTAGAAGTTCCCCTTCAAACTTGTTGTCTCTGGATCACCAAAATGCACCTCTTGCTCCTCAACCTAGCCCCCACGCACATATAAGTGTAAAAAATCAACACCGGGTGCAACCACGCAAATGGTGCAAACTGTAGGACGGTTTGGGCACGCCCATCCCCTAACCGCCAAGTCTGTGGGCATATGGTCTACCATACGACCACGCACACTTACAAAAGGGGCCAAGTCCCAAATCAAATGATAGAGCGACAAGTGTCGGCACGGTTTGTATAACCGTTGGTAATAAAACTCTCGCGCAATACATTGACCATTGGTTGTATGTGTATGGTCCACCAGTTATATGTGTTATAGCTTCGTTTAGACTATGCACGCGGGTATTCACATGATATATATACATATGGACGGGGGTTGGGGCTTAGCCCTAGCCCTATCTGTGCCCATTCCAAAACACATTACAATTCAAATGTAAAAAAAAAACATATAGTGGTAAGAACCACTACAATGGCATGTTGGTTGGGCGGCTCTTTCCAAGGCCATACCCCTACCCGGAGGTCGCGGGGTCAATTCCTGCCGACTACACAAGTTTTAACTAATGTTTAGGTGACATGTGGCGGCCATTGATTGGTCCATGTGTCGCCATCCCATTCACCACAAACAAGCCACGTGTCATACGCCAACTTATCCAGATGACTGCCAACCACACCTGCCACGTGTCGTACGGTCTGCCACATCAACATCCATATGGACTGTAGAGTCAGTACATTTTTTTTGCCTATTTGTCATTTTGAAAAAAACGCGATATATCTCTCATCCGACGTCTGTTTGAACCCAAAAGAGTTGTGTTGGGTTCGTGACGACAAGGCCTACGCTCCCATTCGATTTGAAGCGGTTCCAAGCACTTTGGATTTTGAGAAAAATTTGATCACCTGGATCACTGATATTCTACGATTTGTGTTATTGTGCACCTTGTCCACCAATTATTCTGTGACTGTATTTTTACCAAGATCTTCTAATTGAGGTATTCAGATGCCTTTAGTCAATTCATGTGCATATTTTTGTATTCTTGAGCATACTCCCATCAATTTAGTGACCTCTTTATCTGGTGTTTTCTCAGCTTGTTGGAAGCGATCTAGTGAATACATATATGTCTTCCTCTCTAGGGTTGATGGTCTATATATCTCAGATGGCACATTAGGATTCTCTGCAATCAAGCTATTAATATCGTTGATTCCTTCTCGGATCGTGTTGAATTGAGTGAGTTTTTCTTATAAATAGTTATTTTTCTCTATGATTGTGGAAGTGCTTGTTGGAAGAAGTGTAAGTGACCATACACATCTATAATGGTGTCTCAGTTCTTTCCTAACTTTATCAGCACTGGATTTGAAACTTTCCATACTACTTTCATCAACTTTTACTCACTAGAGCCTTCTTCTAGTTCCCTAATTCTTTCCTCTTTTTCGTGATTTTGTTCGCACAACCTCCTAGTATTGTCTTTGTTGGTGCTCATTAATGTAGTGCCAATTATTGTGGTAGTTGTGGGATTTTCACTAACATCCCTTGTTATAGGAAGTTGTGAGAGGACCGATATCGACATTCCTCAAGTTGTTGCCACTTTCTTCACTTGTTCTTGCACAATATTTTCAGTCTTACAGTCATAAGGGAAGATTTTCAAATTTAGGACTTCACTTAGTAGAAATGGGGCCCATAGTGCTCATCCTGGATTTTCAAGTGGCGCATCTATGCTAGTGTTCATTGTTGACACTTATTTTATATCATTATCCATTATCTGAGTGTCATCGTCCCTTGTCTCAACACCTTTCTTTCATCTCTCTTCATCAAATTCTTTCTTCGTCGCTTCTTTGTTTGTATTCTTTGTAGATACTTTTGTGTTGCTTCTTTTTCTTTTGCCTAAACATTGACTTTCTCTTCTTCAAGATTTCTCTTTTTCTTGGAAGCATCATTCTTCTTTTTAGAGACTTTTTCTTTATATCTCCTTTTCTTATATGTTGGGGCTTCCTCTTCTTCTATAGAAACTGAATGTATAGAGATATAAGGGGGGATGATATCTCCATTGTCTCTTCTATTTCTTTCCTTTTTGGTTCTTCCCTTACCTTTTATTCATCTATTATTATACCTATGGATTGGCCTCATTTTTTAAAGATAACATCATCATAAGTACGTGCATTGTGATGCATCTCTTCTTCATCCCATATGTGTGTTTTCTATTCCCATTTAAGGCCTATCTTGTTGCAATAATATTTTATGACTGCTTTTGGGTCATGTGTCCTAAATATTTCTTCTCCAAAGTAATAGGAAAGTAGGGTATTCATGTCCTCCTATGCTTTTTTGGTATTTGAGAAAAAGTAATTTCCAATGTAGAGTGGTAATGGTGGCCATATAGCCTTCCTAGATTGATACAAATCTCCTCCCAGTTTGTAGATTATTGTTTAGTATGATATTTCTTGGATAACCATTATGTATGAAACAAACAATGGGAGAAGGTGAGGATAGTTCATAGAACCATATATTATGATGTAAGTACCATGTTCTAAAAGGAACCAATCCCCAATTCTCATGATTATTGGGCTTTATTTTTCTGCCATGCATGGAGGAGCTGTGTAGAATATGAACTCATATAAGGGGGGAATTAAATTTTCACACACTTTCTGGTATTATTTCCATTATTTATTCTCCTAGATCACTTTGCAATAGATGTGGATTGGTTGGTATGAAGGTTTCCACCTCCATCCCATTTTTGGGTAGCAATGAGCCACACACATAATGTCCAAAATATATGAGGACATGTGAAAACTAGGGAAGGTCCTTGATTCATATTCTAATACAAATGTGATTTCTTATTCTAGATTGGAAGATAATGTGTCACCCTAGTTGAATGATACTCCCTCGTCTACGTAGTAGTATATTAAAGGAAGGTGTGAAAAAGAGAATTGGGATGCCTCTTGTTCTATGTAGAGTCAGTATAACATGGTCACCATGTGGTATGGATTCCTTAAGGTAGTTGTGGGGTAGCCTCCTTTAGTTCTATGTTTGAACTTCTTTTCCAACTTGTACCACTTGGGGCACAATTCTTTGGAAGTGTGGTTGAAATCAACAAGCAAATTGGTTTCTAGGTTCTTCATTTCCTTTTCAATATGATAATATTTTTCTAAGTATCGAAGATGGAAATATGCTATTGGCTCCCCTCTAGCATTGGGAACATGTCTATTTCCAAGGTATATATATTTTACGATCCAATATATTGCATCAACTCATGGAAAAAAAACAACTTGGGTTGCAACTTTGAATATCCCCAATTTTTTTATATTTTTAAAGACTCTTTATTCGTGCCTATCCTCGGTGTCAAAAATGTAGTTTTATTTCTTTAACATTTGGTATACCTCACCCCATTTGATTGTTTCTCCTTATTTTTCTAGAACACCAAGAGTGTCGTCATAAACGCCCTCAGTTATCTCTGGTTCATCTTCAATCTATTTTCCACTACTAGAAGCTTCGATGGAAGTTGTCTTACTGGCCACTTTATTTTTGGGAGACATCTATGTACTTGCAGAGTGACAAACATATATAATGTGAGATAAAAGAGTATAACTAATGTATGCATTTGCAATTAATTTTTTTAAGTATTTCATAGTCCATACATGAGGGATGACTGGTGCTAATGTTGGGTGTAAATTTGTCATCCAAAGATGAAAACATAATAGTGGTCATGGTGAATGATTTGATGGAGGTTGGAGAGGAAAATGGCTTGATACATTCCCATAAGGTAAAATAGGAGGAATTGATGTTAATTCATCCAATCCAAATCAAAGGAGTTGTTAACAAGTTCTTCAATGACAATCGGGGGAGTTGTTGCCAAGGGCTTCGAAACATCAGCAGATTTGTTGTGAATTTTTCCAAGCTACGAATTTACTCGGGAAAATCGACAAAGTTGAGGTCAACTCCTTCTATGTAAATAAAAGGAATTGTTAATGAGTATTCTTATGTACATCACCAAGTCTAAATGGAAATTCTTTGGTATGTCATCGATGAATTTTTGGGTAACTCCTATGATTGCATTATAGGAGTTAATACAAACTCCTCTGATGCAATAAGAGGAGTTAAGGGAATTTTACCCTAACTGTGCTGACAATGATGGTGTTAAGATGAGTATCGACATGGTGTTTTTCACTAAGTTCCATCATATTGATTTAGTACAAGCGTGGAAAAAAGATTAAATAAAAGGATTTAAGTTTTGTAAATAGATTTTCAAGCAAGGTTGAGTTTAATGTTATTTCACATTGATGTTCCCGACTAGGGGGTAATAATTTAGGGGTTACAATGAATGAAGGTATTGTTGGTATCAATAGCATGTATAAATTACGACAAGGTACCATTGAGTGATTTGGCTTGGGGAGGGATCTGTGATAGCTAAAAATATTGACAGAGGATAGCGTAAGGTTAAGGTGGTAGGAATGGAGAGATAATAGTCACAAAAGTCATGGGGAGCCTTTGATACCTAGGTAGCACAAAATAAAAGTGATAACCCTAGACTTAAATGAAAAACCTAACCAAAAAAATGCAAAAGGATAGATTGAGGGATTACCTAGATGTTTTAGGGACATGTGGAATATTGGATTCCTTTAAGATGTCTCGGTTGGGACTTGGTGCACTCTTTCTTGGGGGTTACCTTCTTCTCCTTAGTGTTTGGTGGGATAGTGATAATAGTGGAGCGATGTGTTTATAAGTTAGGAGGGATTAGAATTGAATGTCGATAGGTATGGTTTAAAATAAAAGGATTTGAGATAAATTCCATCAATGTACATCAAAGGACTTCGTGGGAAGTCCCTCGATAGACATCGAAGAACTTAACATGAAGTGCACCAATTCTATCTGAGGGAATGGAGGAAACTCCTCTGATAAAATAAGAAGAGTTGATGTTAACTCCTCCAATTTCATCGTAGTAGTTATAATAAATAGTGCAATGGGGAAGGCTCATCAAAGGAAGAACACTCATCGATGAAGTTTGGAGAAACTCCTCCTTTGTATTGTTGGGTATATGTTATATTATTTGCATGTTTGTGTGTGGGCACATCAAGTTTGACAACTATGTCTGATGATCCCTCTAGTAGTGCTCTTTATGTCGTGTGTGTCGAACTCTTCCTAGGGGGGTCCCAGGGGGGGGCAGGTATGCCCCCACCCCCCCTGGTTATGCACAGCATTCGGGGGAACACCCTATTTTTATTTTTTTTTGGGTAGATTTTCTTATTTTTAGCGATTTTCTAAATTAATCCCGAATTAAGGAATTAGGGTTTTGGTATCTACGGGATACCTAAAAAAATTGTATATATTGCATGGTGAATGGTGAAATTTGGTATAATGAAAATAAGAAAGGTTTTCCCCGGTTGAGGGTTTCTGGTATAAATCTCTGTGTACTATGTGTATGAGTCTATGATTAACTTACATTTTTCTTAAGAATCTATATGCATTGATTTACCTCACAAGTTTAAAAAATACATGTGGTATTAGAGCTCGTTTTTGGCTTCATAGGGATGCCTTTGTTGCTGAGGGTTTTTCTTGGTCTTGATAGATCAAGTTTATCTTGGGTATGTGATAAACCTGGGTTTAGTGGTATATTTTGCATTGGTTATTTGAGTGTAGAAAGAGGAATGGCGTGCTCTTCTAGAATTGAAATAGAGAAGTTCAATGGTAAAAACTTTGAGCTATGGAAGTTGAAGATGGAGGACCTTCTTGTAGACAAAGAACAATGGATCGTTGTGGATCCTAGTACTCAAACTATTGGTATGTAGCCTACTGGAACACAACCGATTGGTACACAACCTACTAGTACACAAACTACTAGTACACCACCTACTGGTATGTCAAAGGAATATTGGGAGAAGTTGGACAAATGAGAAAGGATTATTATTCGACTATGCTTGGTAGATTCGGTGTTGTTGAATGTCTCAAGAGAATCTACAACCAAAGAACTATGGGATAAGTTGGGGAATTTGTGTCAATCAAAGTCCCTAGTAAAAAAGTTGTTTCTTCGAAAGAAGTTGTATCATCTTAAGATGGAAGATGGAGATTATGTGACAAAACATCTAAATGCCTTTAATACTCTGGTAAGTCAATTTGTCTCTATTAATATTACAATTACAGAAGAAGTGTATTACTTTGTTATGTTCTTTGTCAGACTCTTGGGATAATCTGGTTGTAGAAATAGGTAGTACCACTCAATCTACATTGAAGTATGAGGATGTAGTTGCATTCTTTTTATCTGAAGAGATGAGGTGCAAAATCATGAATGGTCATAGCACGGATGCTTTATTTGTAAGTGGTCATACCCAAGACAGGAATCTTGGTAAGTCTATGGTGGGGGGGGAGACCTAAATCTACAGGTATATCTAAGTCTCTAGGAAAATCTTTGAGGAAATGTTGGAAGTGTTGTAAAACAGGGAATTATAAGAAACATTGCAAGTCTAAGAAGGTTGGGAAACCAAAGGGATCTAATAGTACCTCTTCCACAAAGGTGAAAACCTCCACTGAATAAGGAGGTGATGTTTACCTAACATCTATAGGTACACATGAAGACCGTGATGTATGGTTTATCTACTCAGGTGTGTCATACCATATGACTCCTCATAGGGAATGGTTCTCTGAATATGAAAAATACAATAGTGGTGATGTATTTATAGGAGATGACTCGATAACCAAAATCATGGAACGTGGAAGGGTTAAGTTGTTGTTAAAAGATGGAAGGATTAGAACTCTCCCTGGGGTTTTGCACATTCCAAAACTGGCCAAGAGCCTAATATCTGTAATCAAGTTGGATGATGTAGGAGTGGATATTGTATTTGCAAAGGGCACTCACAAGATGGTACGAGGAGAAATGGTGTTGGTGAGGGGAGTTCGATGTGGAACTTTGTACAAGTTGTTGGGAAGCACTTATACTAATGGCTGTAATAGTTATATTGTCCTTTAGCAGACAAATAAAGAAGACAAGACCAATATCGTCCCTGAAAAGAAGACCATGTTGTGGCATCAAAGATTGGGGCATATTGGAGAAAAGGGCCTTCGAATACTACATGGTAAAGGCATGGTTGGAGGTATGTCTAATTTCACTCTAGATTTTTATTTCTATGAACATTGCATATATGGTAAACATAATCGAGTAAGATTCCCATCTGGTGCTACAAGATCAAAGGGGATCTTAGAATTGATACACAGTGATGTGTTTGGGCCTGTGCATGTTCCATCACTAGGTAAGTCTGTGTATTATGTTTCATTCATAGATGATTTCTCAAGGTACACATGGATTTATTGTATTAGAAATAAATATGAGGTATTTGTTAAATTTAAAGAGTTTAAGACTCTGGTAGAAAATCATACAGAGAAAAAAATAAAGGTATTGAGAACAAATAATGGTGACTAATTTTGCATAACTGAATTCGAAGAATTCTGTAAGAAGTGTGGTATAGAAAGGCAGAAGACTAATACATGCACTCCTCATCAGAATGGATTTGCAGAAAGGATGAACAAGACACTGATGGAAAAAAAAAGGAACATGCTTAACAATGTCGAGTTAGGATAGGAATTATGGGCAAAGGCAGTGTGTACAACCTATTACCTAGAAAATCGATCACCTTTATCAGCATTGGATGAAAAAACTCCACACGAGGTATGGAATGAAAAGAAACCCTCTCTTCAACATATTAGAGTGTTTGGTTGCTATGATTATGTACATGTTCCAAAGAAAAATAGGAGTAAGATGGATAAAAAGGATGAAAAGTGTATATTTATTGGTTATAAAGATGGTGTGAAAGGTTATAATCTTTGGAACCCATAAACTAAGAAGATTGTTTACAGTCGGGATGTTTTTTTTAGAGAGGTAAAAGATGTGTCCAAACATGAATTCCTACCAAGGAAAGAGGAATCTGAGAAAATAGAGCTAGAGTTGGATCATGAAAAATCTGAATCATCTGAAGAATATGAAGTGGAAGAAGAAGAAGAATCCCATACCCCAGTATTGAGGAGATAAGTGAGAGAAAGAAGGAAACCAGAAAGGTATATTCCACCTGATTTCCATTCTAATTTTCTTTATCTATTACTGATGATGATCCCAGAACTATCAGGGAAGCAGTGAACCCAGAGGATAGTAAACTCTAGAAGAAGTACATGGTTGAAGAAATGGATTCCTTGGATAAGAATGAGGCATGGGATATAGTTGAGTTTCCAGTTGGAAGAAAATCTTTTGGTAGCAAATGGTTGTTTAAGAAGAAGTTTAATGTAGAAGGAAAAGTGGAGAAATACAAAGCTCGATTAGTAGAAAAAGGTTATTCCTAGGTAGAGGGAATTGACTTTGGTGAGATTTTTTCTCTTGTTGATAAGTTAACTTCTATTAGATTTCTTTTATCTATTGTTGTTTCTTTTGATATTGAAGTGGAGCAAATGGATGTGAAGAAAACATTCCTACATGGGGATCTGGAAGAATAAATATACATGAAGCATCCAAAAGGCTTTATAGTAAAGGGAAAGAAAGAGATGGTCTGTAATCTAAAGAAGTCACTATATGGTCTGAAGCAATCACCTAGGATGTGGTACCAAAAGTTTGACACATACATCCTTGGATTGGGATTTGTGAGAAGAAGGGATGATCACTGTGTATATTCTAGGTAGGTTGGTAATCACTTCATTTATGTATTCTTGTATGTTGATGACATGTTGTTGGTAGGAAATAACATGGATGTTATCAAGGAGGTGAAATTGCATCTATCCTCCAAATTTGACATGAAGGATGTCGGTGCTGCTAACTTCATTCTGGGAATGGAAATTAAAAGAGATCATTCAAACAGGAAACTTTGCTTGAATTAGAGAAAATATGTTGAGATGATATTGTAGAGGTTTAATATGCATGGAAGTAAACCGGTCAAGGTTCCTATTCCTATAGGTGTAAATTTATCTGCAGATTAGTGTCCCAAGACACAAGAAGAAGAAGAAGAGGACATGTCCCATGTTCCCTGTGCCAGTGTAGTTGGCAGTTTGATGTATGCAATGGTATGTACTAGACCAGACATTGCACATGTAGTGGAAGTTTTGAGAAGGTATATGTCAAAACCAAGAAAGGAGCATTGGACAGAAGTAAAGAGGGTCTTCAAGTATTTGTGTGGCACTACCAATTATAGATTGTGCTACCAAGGATGGCTTTGTTGATGCATATTGGGATGGAGATCTGGATCGCAGAAGATCTACAAGTGGGTATGGGTCTAACCTATTTGGAGGAGCAATCCATTGGATGAGAAAAAGATAGGTTGTAGTGGCACTCTCAACTATAGAAGATGAATATATGGTAGCCACTCATGCAAGCAAGGAAGCAATATGGTTACAGAGATTGTGTTCAGGTATTGGTTTGGTACAACAAGCAGTGAGATTAGATTATGACAGTTAGGCTGCAATATTCCAGGCAAAGAAGACAACTTATCATTCGAAGACAAAGCATATTGATGTTCAGTATCACTTTGTGAGAGACATGGTTGAGGAAAAGAAGGTGTTGTTGGAAAAGATTGACACTTTGAAGAATGTTGCAGATTTATTGACAAAGTTTGTGAGCACAGAAAAGTTCTAATGGTGTAGAGTAACAATGGGAATTGCTTCCCTAGATTGTTGACTCTATAACCCTGTTGACCCTTGGATGAAAAGAAAACAACAAGGGGGAGAATGTTGGGTATATGTTATATTCTTTGATGTGTGTGTGTGGGCATGTCAGGTTCGACAGTTGTGTCTAACTATCCCTCTAGTAGTTCTCTTTGTGTCGTGTGTGTCAGGCGCTTCCTAGAGGGGTCCAGGGGTGGTCCATGTATGCCCCCCCACTAGTTACGCATAGCGTTCTGAACCAGGTGGTAGCTGGGGGCTGACAGGGTTTGGGGCAAAACCCTGAATTTTATTTTTTTGGGGCAGTTTTTTGCTATTTTTAGCGGTTTTCTAAATTAATACAAGATTAAGGGACTAGGGTTTTGGTATCTATGGAATACCTAAAAAAAATGTATATATTGTATGGTGAATGGTGAAATTCGATATAATGAAAATAAGAAGGGTTTTCCCTGGTTGAGGATTTTCGGTATAAATCTCTGTGTACTATGTGTATGAGCCATTGATTAATTTTTGTTTTTCTTAAGAATATATATGCATTGCTTTACCTCACATGTTTAAAACTTACATGTACATCATAGGTGTTGAAGGTAACTCCACTAATGTGCATCGAAGGAGTTCCGATCAACTTTGCTGAAAATCCAAAGGAATTTTTTGAATGATTTTTTTAAACATTTTCCTTTTGATAAATATAAAATGAGGGAGGTGGAAATTGAAGTATTCCATTGAGAGATAAGTAAGGAAAATTTTGAAGGAGCTTGTCACAGTAAAAAATTTAAGGGTCTCCATTTATTGAAAGAAAATTACAAATGGATTACAAGGGAAATGGAGCATGGTTGTAGTGACTGGAACAATAGGATATTATATTCATATGGAGGAGTAGAGCCATCAAAGAGAAAATATAAGTTTCTTTATTTCCAAAAATCAAAACTAGCCATATATGATTCATTGCATGCCTCCTTTAAATCACATGAGACTTATATGCCCCTTGTATACTCTCCTATATTCAAATGATATTCCTTGTTAATTATATAAATACCCTAAATGTTTACACTATTGGATCATGTCCTATAAGACTCTAAACCATTCCATCCAATATTGATTGTTTTTGTTTCTCAAAATTTTCATTCTTGGGTTTCATTAGGGTTTTGACGCTATGCATTTTAATTGTCCCTAGCTTCCTTGATATTGATCAAAATTTATATTATGATCCAAATTTGGAAATGGCATAACAAATTTGCTTCAAATTGTAATGTCCCTACTACAATGGGGTTCATAAACAAATAGATAATTGCATCATAAGAATTTCCCTTAAGGGTTTTGGGGCCCCAAATTGAAGCAAGTATAACTTTTGTGATACTTATTTGTTATTTGAATATCCATTATGAATCAAATCATTAGTTTGGTTACAATTTAGGTTCTCTCTCAAAACATATATAATGTACAACGCCCATGGTTTTCACTTAAAAAACCCTTAAATAGATAATTTTAAATCAATAATATCTTCACTTCCTCATCTCTAATTTGAGAAAAAAAAAATTCAATCATGTAGTTTTCTAAAGGAATTCAAAATGAAATTTGTTCTTTAGATTATACAGAAAAAATCTTCAAAATTTGATCTAAGTTTTAGAGTATTAATTTTTCTCTAAAAAACAGGAAAAAAGTAAAAAAATAAAATATTCTTTTATCCCCATGAAATATCTCTAATAGAAATTTTTATGAGCCTTCACCCTTAATATTGAATTACAAATAATATGTAAAATATGCTCAATAATTTATTTAAGATTAAAACCCTTGTGGGTAGATAAACACTTTACAATGATCTGTTTAGGAAAGATTCAACTCTTGTTCATTTGTCCCTTTGAGGGGGAAACCTCTCAATGAGATAAGATCCAATAAAACATACCCAATACTGAGTCATTGAGAAGAGTTCATCCTTATTTATAACTATATAAAAAACCTTAATCATAACCAAATGATAAGTACCTAATGTGATTTATTTAATAATAAAAATGTAGTGAACCTAGTGCATGTTGTATTAAATAGATATCGTACCTACACTATTATTAACTCTAATGGAATTTTTTGTCTACGATGACATCCTTAATGAGGATCTCGATCCCACCATTTCTAGTTTCAATATAGAAGTCAGGAGCATACATATTTCCGATAATGAACTTGATGGAGAACAAACCCCAAGCATGTCAATAGGTTTAGTAGTCCTACAACTTAGAATTTGAGTATGTTTTGTATTATTTAGGGAAAGGCATGTTAAAATAAAATAATTTTCCTTAGTAACCTCCTTTTTATCATAAATTTTACAAATTTGTTGATTTCAAGGTATTTTTTCATTCAATAGGGAAGTTATGAGTGGTGGTTTAAATTTTAACAATATCCATGGTCTTTAATATCATAATGTTGAAAAGTTAGTTTACATCAACTAAACAAGGATTAATTATAAAATATTTGTAGTATTTTAACTTCCTCTTATACATTTGGTTCCTCCTTCTCATACTAAAAGTAACAAAGAGCATGTTGTTCTCATCTTGAGGCTTCACTGAATTATTTGAAAGGAAAATTTACTAATATGAGTACGAAAGTTCAACATTTTTACATTTGTTTTCAAGTCTATAATGATAATATTTCTAACCACCTTTCATTTTGTTCTAGACAATGTAGTTAGAGGTCAAATGGATATTGAAACTTGTACCTAGGTGTTTGCAAGGATGTACATTTTAAATGGTTTTATTGATATCTCATGGTAAATATCTAATTTAATAGAAAGTTAGTTTGACACACATAGTTATAATTAGCTAAGGATTCATTAATTTAATATATTTATTTAGTGTTTTATTTAATCAATGTTGATATAGACTATATTTGTAATGTACAAATAAGAACCATTGGAAGATAAAAAAGGTGGGTTACATTGGACACACAAATGTGTTTAATATTGCTTCTCTTTCCCTTTCCCTCTTTCCCTAGATCTCATAATTTGGCATATAATAATGTTTGACTCTTGGCCTCTCTCTTCGTCACTTTATTTTTACTATATTATTATTTTTATAGGTATCTTGTCTTTCGGTAAGTTTCATCCCCTACACTCATGCTAGCGGGAAAATCCCCCATTTAACTACACCGGGGTTTAAGATGTACACAGAGCGAATGATCGTCTAAAATTAAACCTATTTTCTAATCTACCCCAAACATACCAAAAAATATGAAAAGAAAGAAATAAGAGAGAATATCAGGTAATTGTACCTTTTATCCCACATCTGGTGATGATCTCCTCAAGCTTTGTAGTTCTAATGACTGCAAGTCTCCTCCCAAGGTTGGCCTGCATCCAAATCTAGGAAAATAAGGACTACAAGCATGCTATTCTATTAATGAGTTAGGGTTAGATATCAAATTCTAAGTATAAATCAAAGAGAATATGCAAAACATGATCATTTGGAATAGGGAAAAGAGATTATTTTATTCATCAAACAAAGACTAAAACTTACAATCTATGTCGACCACTATTCTGCGAACCTGGTCTGGGATCCTCTTTACAATACTCCAAGTGCACCTTCAATAGGCCTCTTCTCTCAATATTTTGATCACCTCAAGGGAATGGAATGGATTGAATGGAGGAAGAAGGGGTTGATGAGGGAATGTTGAGGCAATATCTTACAAAAGGTAGCAAAATCTTGGGGAAGGAAGGGAAGTGAAATTGGAAAGAGTTTTAGTGTTCTTATGCTTGGATGTGAAATGAGATCCCAAAACCTCCTTTTATATGACAAAATGATGGTTATTCGGTTGGGTGACAGGCCATAGAAGGTGAATTGGTTGGGAAACCTCCAATAGCCCATGAATTTCACCGAATTCCTTACAACTTTTTAATTTTTGCAACTTTTGCAACCATACGTGAGTTGTTTAGTGTGCAACAAACATATTTCAGTGGGTTGTATATCATGCAGCAAGAGTATGTATGTATGATGTAGTGGCACAGGGCACACACATGCTCTAAAAAATGGTTTTTTAAGAAGATCTCCTTAACAGTTCTTTCGAAAAATATGGAAGTAAGAGGACCAAGGCCATGTATGCATGGATATGGAATTTTAGGGCTATAATAGATTCCCCATAATGTGTGAGGTAAAAAGAGAAACTGATGCCCAAAACACATTACAATATCTTCACCAATGTGTAAAATAAAGTGAACTTGCGACCAAAGTTCAGGAGGTGCCATATGCAAAATAGCAATTATCTCTCTGAGGCGAGCATACCCATGCTTGGGATGAACTAATTCATGGATTCCAATCAAATAAACTACAAATACATGTCATATAACTATATAAAGTGTATATGTGAGAAATACACAGTGGAACTACATCTCAAAATCAGTCGAAGATATACAAGTATAGTGTCCATCTTCAAGAAGCTAGTGATTCTTGATGGATGAAGATGAGGTATTCATAGATCGAGTAACAACTTAAAAATATTCAAAACTCAGGTAGGAGTATAATGGGAGTGTATAATTCACTACTCGAAGGTGTTCAAAAACTCGTCGGGAAAAGACATGAGGATCTCGATGATCAGGAAAAAAACTTCATCGATTTTGAATCTAGACTTGACTCGATTCTTGGGATGGGTGACTCATGGAAGTCAAGAGAAAAACTACAGAAATGCCAAATCAGGTTGATTGAAAATTCCCTTGGACAAAATAACGAAAGATTATCAGACTCAGGCAACATGACATTGACATAAGTTCACGATGCACGAGGAAACATAAACTCTCCATGTGTTTGGAAGAGTAACCATACGGAGGATGACACAACTCTATGTAGTGAGAAAAAATTCATAAGGTCATACTAGATCCCAATGCTTGACAAACAAACAAAAGGATGTGCTTTGTCCAAGGGTGACTCTCTATTCCATTGAAAAAATAATGAATATTTCCCGTCTCCTCTTTTTGGAATATTTGATTTTTTTGTCTTTTTCAATTTTTTTAAGAGCTTGAAAAAGAATAAAAGAATGCTATGTTACAAAGGAGGAACAAGTGTCGCAAGGAAGACTACTAGTTCCATGTGCATCGAACATACTAATGCTCAAAGAAAGGAGACATGTGTAGGAAAAGGACACTTGAGGAAAATTCCTCCATGGGTCAAGGTGTCAAGTCGTAGAGGAAAGAAGTGTTACAAGGCTTGCATATGAGGAATGATTCAAAGGTTCAATTGAGAGAAACATGAAGCCGACATTATGCCAAATATGAAAATATGCAAATGTGATTAAGAAATACACAATGATACCTCTTCCATGTAAATTTTACAAGCTCGGGGAGGGTAAGATCAGTAGTTTTTTCACTTTTAGAGAGTCTGAAAAAACACAAAAAGAAGAGTCCAGGGAGTATTGTTTTCAGAGATATTCTAGTTGGTTCGAAAAAGTATTAAAATTGCACCAAAAAGATGTCTATTCAAATCCATTTTAACGAGTGTGACAAATACAAGATCACTCAGAAATATTTTCAATTTTAAGGAGTGTAAAAAGATCTTAACTATGGACTCACAACATTTTTCTGAGTTTAGTCTCCTTAGCCCAAAAATGTATAAAATTTATTGAGGAGAAATATCTCAGCGAGACGAATCTCCCAAGGCATAAAATTTTCCATTATAATCTACAAGATTCAAAAGGGGTTAAACTCATGCCAGTAGATGTTCTTCTGAACCAATTTAACAAGTGTGAAGGAACAAAGTCACTCGGTGATCTTTTCAATTTTAGGGAGTCTAGAAAGAGCTTAAATATGGACTCTGAGGGGGTTCCTTTTTAGTAAGTAATATCCAAGGCCCAAAAAGTGTGATAAACCAAAACCAAGGAGAATGTTCCTTTTTCAAAGATTTAGTCCCTCGGGCCCAAAAAGGGGTTAAATTTTTTCCTCTGAATACTCTCCTAGAAAACCAAAGTTCCTAGAGCATACCTTTATTCGTAAAATTAGTTGCCTAGACTAAAAAAGGGGTAAACTACCACCAGACATATGTGCCTTCAAATTTGAGTTTGGCGAGCGTGAAGGGAAACAAGATCACTTGAAAATATTTTAATTTTTAGAGAGTCTGAAAAGGGATTAAAGAAGACTCCAGGGAGCTACTTTTCTCAGTTAATCCAAAAGAGATAAAAAAGAATAAATACAATCTCATTGGATGTTGTTTTTGAATTTCAAAACAAGTTTGAAAGACAACAAAGCATGCTCAGTTGGAAGTCTCGAGGGTAAGGCCTAGGATGGCAGTTCATCAAACGAATGAGGCTTTATCATGTAATCATGACATGACTAATAATTTTTAATATTATGGTAGCTACATGAGGTATTTACCCCCATGTGTGAACTTGACGAGAATAGAAGACTCCAGAAAGAAAGAGAAACCCTAATGAGTTGGCTAATAACCCTAGAAGCCTTGTCGACTCAAGATGAAAATTTATATTAGGCTATTAGCCTCCAAGAGAAGAAGTCGTCCAGAATTAGTAATAATATATTGAACAGACACATACCCAGAAAGAGAAGTTGGCCCCAACAAACTGGTAGGATTACTATAATAACAGGGCGCCAGTTCTCATTTGTCACATCTTAGGACTGAAATTTTCCCAGTTGGTGCGTGTTGTAGTTGCAGTCTGGTGTGCAGGTTTGGAGGAGGGTTGTAGGTGCAGCTACAACAACAGTTATTTCAGTATTGGCTTGAATATCTCTTGGTTAGGGTTTGGAACATCTGATCAGTCTTTTGTGTTGCGCTATCCTTGGGGAGATATGCGTTGCTCTTTGTTTGTCTATCTAGCCTAGGGTTTTCTTCTGGAGGAATTCTCAGTCAAGGTTAAGGTGCTCGGAGGAAGACTTCGGCCTATGGTTGGGTGACGAGGGTATCGTCAATGGTAAAACAAGCACACCATCTTCTATATTCTAACAGGTTATGGGCCCACACCCCTTCATTCAGCCTAAAACACTAGAAGGAAACATAGCCACTAGACATTGAGCTCGTTGAGGAACTGCCTCTAGGGTTACTAACAGGAGAAGCTTCCAAAAGCACTGCAGCTAGGGCTACCGACAGAAGCAGTTGCAGAAACCCTAAACCTCTTGTCGAGTCACCTTAAGTGATTAGATTTACCTAATATAAATATAGATCAGTGCGCCCTATCCCAACACATCTCCTGGTACTCTCAGAAGGCCAAGATATGAAGTTTGGATTTCTGGTCAAATATAGGGTTTGACCAAGTCAAGGAAGCCATGACGAACTCTATGAAGTCTGAGAACAAGATAGATGGAGCCTCTAACTTCAGAGCATGGAAGACAAGGATTGACCTCATCCTTGCTAAGAATAAAGTGTTGGACATTGTGAAAGGAAAGATCGTGAAGCCAGAGTTTACAGAAGGAGAAGAGAAGGAACCACAAAATGTTGAAGCTATGGAGAATTTCAAATATGTTGACATCAATTCCATGAGTATCATAGTGGATTCCATAAAAGACCACCTGATACCCTACATCTCCCATCTTGACTCATCAAAGAAGATGTACGATGCCATAACAAATCTCTTCTCAGTCGGAAATATTGGACAAGTTATGAGTCTGAAGAATGAGCTCTGTGACATGAAGATGAATGATGACGACAGCATAACATCCTACTTTGTAAGGATCTCCCAGCTAAGAGATCAACTACAAGATATTGAAGAGATCACTTCAGAAAAGGAATTGGTGAACATAGTACTTAATGGTCTTCCCAAGACATGGGATGCATTTGCCGCAAGCATGAATACAAGGAAGGAGTACCTGACATTTGAATAACTTTGGACTTTCTGTTCTCAAGAAGAATCAAGGATCAATGCAAAAGAGAAACCTCAAAATAAGTACGATGATCAAGCCTTCACAGCAAGATTCAAGAACTTCAGAAATAAAAAGAAGTTTGGTTCAAGGAGGAAGCCAAATCAAAAGAAAGACATCTCAGAAATACAATGCTTCAACTGTCAGAAGTACGGTCACTACAGAAATAAGTGTCCCGAGCTAAAGAAAAGAAAGAAGAAACACGAAGCATCGATTGTCGAAGAAAAGGAACCGACAAAGAAGACTAAGCAAGATGGAAAAGATTTCTTCTACTAAAAGGTAACAACACTCTTCTTATTTTCTTGTACATATCTTGCTTGCATCGTCTTTGTACATATCTTGAATATCTATCTCTTGGAAAACAATGTGCTCCAAGAAGAACTATACCTATGGAAGAACAACAAGATAAGAATGAACATCATACAAATCATGTGGAAGCCACTGCAAGATAATCCGAATCAATCTTGAAGAGACTTAGAAGTCAGACATCAAGAGAAATTGGAGAAAGACTTATGACGACAACTAAGACGGAAGCATGGACTCTATTAAGACAAGAGAAGCCAATTATATATTGCAGAAGACAATAAGGTTGCATATGGAAGCGTGGACTCTATTATATATTGTAGAAGACAATAAGGATGGAGACAGAAGCATGGACTCAGTCAGATGAAGGGAGCAGATTATATGCACCTAGACATGAAGTAAGGATTAGGAGGGATCTAATCCTATGATCCATTGAAGATGATGAAATACATATATCCATGGTATCAGCCATGAAAATACAATGCATGTTCAACTCAACTGTAGAAGAAGACCTTTTCGAAGAGAAGCCTTAAAGTATTCCTGGTTGTCCATATAGATCCATGAACCAATGATGAAGGTAAGAAGTGGAATCTCTAGGGCATGAAATCTATAAGAAACTCCATGGACCTAAAAGTAAAAGGAACACATAAGGATTCCAAGAAAGGAAGGAGAACCAGAAAAACCAGTGATTGTATCAAAGAATTACAAGATTACCAGCCTGATATGAACCCACTCAAATCAATGAAGCAGAAGAACTGAAAGTTGTGATTAAGAACAATGTACAGAAGACTTATGAATGAAAGAATTGTGATATATAGAACCAGAGGTTCTCTCAGATGGAGAGAGGAGACTATGATGATTGATTGTTCCAGTACACCAGACTTATCTCTATATAAGTCATTATATTATCCGCAACATCCATAAGTTAGAATTCTACATCAGATGAATGCAAAGAATGTTCTCCAGAAGAAATTGAGTAAAGAGCACATGCAGAGAAATCTCAAGACTTTGAGGCATACTAGAAATATACTCCTGTATGCAGATAAGAAGAAGACAACTTGGTGGAGAATCTCCAGTGCACAACAGAAGCGTGGTGAAGATTTCCTATAACATCAAGATGACTATTCAGAAGATCAGATCTCATGATGACAGAAGAAGTGCCACATGGATATGTTCCAGTCCTCTAACTATGATATACTCTATTGTTCACATCTACAAGAATCCTTCACAGTGTTCCAGACTACAGTACAAGAATTACATTATCCATGATGAAGTCCAGAAAGAAGAAAGTGATTCTCCAATACATATCTCCATAGATGAGAAGATAAGCATACACTTTGGTAAATCCTATATTCAAGATGAAAGAACATGCATACTCAAGCTAGAGCTCGTGGAAATAAATCTCTTAGATGAAAGGGAAGACTCTCCAAACTAGAAGAAGGTACACAAACATTTATTTTTTTGATTTAAATAACTCTCCAGTTAGGAGGGAGCATTTATTTGCAATTGAAAAATAGTCCAAGATTAGGCAGATGCTTTCCTGTTCGGAAAGTGGATTGAGATTTCTAACGGACAGTGGCTTCCCATTGTAGTTAACATGGTAGGCAAACTAATTGTTGATTTATCATAGACAGTGACTTCCCATTATGGGGAGTGGTCTAGGACAGTCATTCTTCTTGGCAGTCACTCTGTGTAGTGGTCAAGTAGAATGGTTTGCCTCGCCGGGCAGTCATTCTTTTGAAGTTCACAGTTATGAGCAGTTTCAAAGAATTGTCTATTTTGGAGGTTGATGCAGGACAAACATTCCTTGAGGGAAGACTCATTCTCTCCAGGTTACACTTTGTTTAGTGTCGGAGGAATGGGCCAGGGTGGGGAATGGTCCGGACAGTTACTCCTTGAGGGCAGACTCATTATTTCTAGGTTACACCTTGTTTGGTGCCGGAAGAATGGCCCAGGGTGGGGAGTAGTCTAGGCTCAACAATCAGGGATAGTTATTCCTCGAGGGAAGACTCATTCTCTCCAGGTTACACTTTTTCTAGTGTTGAAAGAATGGCCCAGGGTGGGGAATAGTCCAGGATAGTCATTCCTTAGGGTAGACTCATTCCCTCTAGGTTACACTTTGTTTAGTATCAGAGGAATGGCCCAGGGTAAGGAATGGTCCAAGCATTTCTCAAGGGCAGACTCATTCTCTCCAAGTTACACTTTGTTTAGTGTCGAAAGAATGGCCCAGGGTGGGAAATGGTCCAAGTTTAGAAATCAGAAACAATCCTTCTTCCTTGGTTGAGAAGAATGGGGCAGATAGCCTATTATTGATATTCTTTGTTGAGGGCAGACATTCCTTCAGACCTCACAGATGTGAGTGAACGATTGGCCCAGATGATTATTATTGATGTTATATATTGAGGGCAAACATTCTTTCAGATCTCACAGATGTGAGTGAAATATTGGCCCAGATGATCATTGTTGATATTCTATACTGAGGGCAGACACTCTTTCAGATCTCATAGACGTGAGTGAAAGATTGGCCCAGTTGATCCAGTTTTTATGATAACATTGTTTCCATGCAGATGAAGACTACTGTGGTGGCAAACATTCTTTCAGATCTCACAGATGTGAGTGAAAGATTGGCCCAGATGATACAGTTTTTATCATAACAGTGTTTCTATGCAGGATGCTCTTAGATGTTTGTTATGAAGACTATATGACAGTAGACGAGGACTACTGTGGTGAATGTGTTTCACTGCTCGCAACTATACGTTGTTGATCAAGTACTTGTGTGTTACTTGATGTGGTATTTAACCACTGGATTGTAGTTGTGTACTACTATGAATAGACACAGGTGTGTTCTATCCTTGTTCTAATTGCCTTGAATACTATCAACAAATTATTGGAGATGATCATTCAGATGAATGATGAATAGAAATTTTCCAGATGGAAAATAGTTCAGAGCTTTTACTCCTCCTGTATCACTCCATGGTGAGAGTGACTTATCCAACATCATATCTAACTACTCAGATGAAGTATGGTTTCGAGATATGATGCAGCTGATTGTGATGGTGATGCTCATGATCTAGTCATGAAATAGTCTATGTAACGACCCTTGATTATTAAGTATAATTAATTTAATGAGATAATCCTAAAAGATTAGCTAAACTACATTTATGTCTTAAAAGAACATTTCTAATTGATTATTATTAATGAGTTAGTCATGATGGTTAATGATTCATTTAAATATTAATTAATTCATTAATTAATTAAGTATTAAATAAAAGGTAGACAATAAAATATAACATTTAAATTAAGTTTCGTATACAAGAGGGGATCACATAAGAATCCCGAGAAGATATAAGAAATTTAATGAATGGATAGGATATTTAAATGAATGGATAAGGTATTTAATAAAGGGATAAGGTATTTGGTGGGGGAGTTAATGAAGGGAAGGCGGTGAAGGAGGAATAAGGGGGGGAAAGGAGTTTGGAGGAGGGATCATTCTACGGGGGGAAGTTGGTCACGAGTTTGGAGAGCTCTGAGTATTGCAGAGAGATGAGAGGGGCTTTGAGATTGGTGAGCTCAGATTGAGGCACGAGATTTGCTGGCTGTGACATATTGATTAGGCAGGCACCGAGTTGCTAGAGGTTTTGGGCTCGGAGGGCCAGGATATCCGTAGATATCCTAGAGCTAGGTCGTTTTCCTAGTTGGCAGGGTGGACAATAGTTTTGGGCAATTTTTCTATGTTTGCAACAGGACTAGAATGTGTAGCAGGTAGCAGGAGAGCAGCAGTAGCAAGGCATCTGGCAACGGAACTTAGCATCAGAACGAGGTAACCTATTAAATTATGCATTTATTTTATTCTGCTATGAAGTCTTTAATATTTGATGAATCTAAATTCCTGAAGTCGCTGGTATGAATATCAATATTATGCTGAAGAGGTATTGTATTAGTTAAGAAATAAATTGCTTAGGAGGATAACGATGTTTAGATATTTATTATTGGGCATTACATTTGGTATCAGATCCCTGGTTCAAATCTAGAACCAAGGGCCTAAATAAAAGGTTAGTTAGTAAATCCCACTCTTAACCTGCACATAAAACATAGAAAATTTAATAAAAAAATAAAAATAAAAGAGAGTATAAAAGTTGGTATCAAAAAAAAAAAATGTTCGAATGTATGCCAGAAACATCTAACTAACGTTACAAGTGGCTAGAAGAAAAAAAAGCAATCTTGAGACTGAATTACTGGATAAACTGGTTGGGCTTGAAGACGATGTCAGAACGCTTCAAGAAAAGCATAAGGTATTATAAAAGCAGAGAATATAAAATTAGAGGCAAAGTTGCCTTTCAAGGAAAAAAAAAAAAAAAGTGAAAGATCTACAAGTGGAGAAATTACACTTGAAGAGAAGTGCCAACACCTTCTATAGGGTCTTCGCAACATTAAGCATAGGTTGACCCTATTGCACAAGCAACTTTCTGGTTTAGAATACAACAACTTGCTTAAGAATGATGCATCAGAGACCATAACTGTAGTTCAAAAACAGAGGATATGGTGATGCTTGGAAGTTACAAATCTAGCCTTCAAACTGAGATGCTACGTACAATGAATGAAATTTGGCAATCTAAACGAAGAAAATTCTCATTTTTGTCTAAATACAGACTATGATAAATATTAAAAGATATGGAACCCTGACAATATATATAGTAAAGAAACAAACAATACAACAAAGAGGTGTAACAGAAAGAATACCCTGATTCTCTAAAAATGCAGCCAGATTAGCCTGTCGATGCATTGCAATCTTGCAAACTGCATGCATCTGAGCCGCAAATTCTTGAATTACCCATGAAGTTGTTGCGCCACCAACTCCTACTTTAGAAGCAAGGTATGGACAAGTCCTCACAACTCCGGCAAGTCGGATTGTATCTTTTACCTGATAGTATATTTCTTTCATAGGATACAAAGCTTGCAACACTTGACGACCAACTGATTGGAGAATTTTTTGCCTATCACTTTTGAATATTGTCTCCAAGAATGGTCGGGACTTTCTTCTACCTGAGTCTAGCTCAGTTTCTGCTGAATCTGCACCCACTTTCATCCTGTACAAAGAGTAGTATCCAGACAAAAGTTTAAAATAAGCATCCAAGGCAAACAAGACGGAAAAATATAAACCCTAAAACCAACAGCAAACCCAAGCCAGCATAATGCCAACACCAAACCCCAAAGCCCATTGTTCAGCGCCGAGCCAAACAAGTCTACGAGCTCTCAGTCATAGCACCAAAGTCGAGACCAAGCACCAAAGATATCATGGAAGGAGATAAATGTCTGCAACACCCTACCTATCTCATCACCGAGAGTTAGTACCTGTTCACGCACCTACAGAAAACACACAAACTAAAGTCAGCGCAATGCAACAAACCCCATGCCTGTGCACCAGCTTCACGCAGTGAGTCCTTCCTGCGCTACCATCAAACCCCAAAGCCCAGCATCGGGCTCACTTAAAGGAGAAGGGATAAAAACGAATGGTTTGAAAGAGATTCGAACATTCGCGGGGAAACCCCTTTGCAAGAACGCTCATTCACCAACTCAGTCGAGGCGACGGAATAAATAACGAAGGGATAAATAACCTCGCGGGGATAAATAAGGCGCAGGGATAAATAATAAAACACCTGGGCAAGTTGAACCTCGTTCTCCCCATTAAAGTTCTATATAAGCTACCCAAGTGCCACATCTCGAATCTCATGGAGGAGAAGCTCGCGAGAGGGGTCTGTGCATTGTATTCGCCATGGCCGCCATGCTCCCTCACGCCTCCCTGCATAGGCGACCACAGCAAATGAGGAGGCAAAATGGAGAGTTAGGGTTTAAGGAAGTGGGCTTCCCGTAAATAAAGGTGAAGGACACGTGGGCTACATGCGAGCCCACGCTGTTAACTTAGCCGCGCGACCATTTCATTTCATTCGAATTTTGTTTAATTTTATATTCGCCATTACTCACATACTAGCGTTTATATTTTGTTTGATGTTATATTAATTGTTTAATGTCATATTATTTATTATTTGTTGAACAGTTGTTATTTGTTATCACCAGATTGAACATTTGTTACCAGATTTGAACATTATATATTTGTTTAATGTTATATTCTTTTATTTTTTATATATATATTTTTATATATTTTAATATGTATAGTTTAAAAAATATATATACTAATTTTAATATAAGATTTTTTTTTTTTTTAATGATAATTTTTATAAATACTAATATAATAATATATAAAGTTAAATTGTAATTAAATATAGTTAATTTGTAAACTATAGTTAAATTGTAATTATAAAAGTAATTATATGATTAATTATAGAAGAGTAATTATATGATTAATATTTTAAGTCTTATGCTAAGTATATTTAAACATGTTTATGATAGATTTTGGTTGTTGATGTTAATTATAATTGATAATCTTTGGATAAGTTGATTACGTATGAATCTATTTAACTTTAATTAACCATGGTTTAATATATCTAATCATAAATGATCATGTTGACCATGGTTGACATTTTGTGTGCTATAGTTGAATATAATTAATCAGGTGTAACCATGATTAATTATGGTTGACCATGGTGTGATAGGGAATAATCTCCTCATTAAGGTCTAATCAATCAATTATATACGTCAATGCAAACATGAATGTATGGAGAATAATACAATGAGAAACAAAACCTTCCTCCAACAATCAAGTATAGAAATCAAGAATGATTTAAGCATACGACAAAATAAATAACTACTTATAACTAACTAGTTTAATGGGCAATAAATAATCAATTCCTGACTAAATCATGTAATCGACAAATGACAAATAAAATGAAATACATACTAATACTTGCATCTACCAATAGCACCTTTGTCACCAAATCTCAGGTTCCTCTTTTCCTACACCACTTATAGACTTCAATTTTCTTCAAACATCTTACTATATATGAATGAGAAGATCAACCAAGATTTAAATCCCAAATCTAAGAAAGAGATTCAAATTTAGAATTGATCTAAGCTTTAATCTATAACTGAGTTTGATCCCTAAGTTAAATAATAAAATATGGCTGAACTTTAACTATTATTTAGTCAAGGTGTCATTAGGACTTAGACTAGGACAAGCTGGAAGGAGGCGGCGTATTCACTAGGAGAGTAAGCCTAGGAAGTGGCGGGTAAGGCGCAAAGCTAGCGTGGTTATAGGGCAAAGGAACCAATAGTTATTTTCGTAGGGGAGAGAAACGAAGATTAGATGCTTAAACCTAACCCTAACCTAGCCAATCCCCTAATGGAGTAATGTTTGTTTACAAACAAGTAAAGAAAACTTACGCCTAACCCTATTTCTGAGTTTAAGTAGCACCCATTTGAAACATCATGGAACTCACCCTGACAACTTTGGTTGATGCAGGTCAGAGCATACAGGATGGTCAGGACTCGAGGGAGTCGAAGTAAGGGAGAGTCATCACAAGCACCACCAGTGCCACCACCACCATCGCCTAAGCTAGCCCTCATACTGCGCTCATTGGAAGCCATCAACGAGACTTTAAAGGGGCGACAACTGGCAGGGACTGAAGTGGAACCCCCACCGTCTGGAACAGGTAATCCAGAAGCGTCAAGGGATTCAGGGGGAGGACCTCCACCTGAAGACATCACGTGGGAGTTGCAAAATATCAGACTTCCGGATTTTGCCAGAGGTCGCGCCAGTGAACGCGCGGAAGCATGGTTGGAAGGCATGACTAGGTGTTTTTCCCTAAGGGACTATGCGTCCAACTCAAAGGTGAAGATCACCATTTTTCAATTAAGGGACAGTGCCCTGAACTGGTGGGGTAATCTGGAAAGACAATTGAACCTTACACCAGACACAGTATCTTGGGAAATTTTTGAGGAGAGGTTCAGGAGGAAATATCTACCGGCGTATTACGAGGAACAACAGGTTGGGGCATTTCATGCCTTAGTACAAGGAAACAAAATTGTAGAAGAATATGAGATCAAGTTTATGGAACTGGTCAAATATGTGTCGTATATGGATAACGACCAGTGACAGGCAGAGCGCTTCATCTATGGATTGAACCCTAGGATAAGATCTATGGTGAGGATGTGGAAGCTGTCTTCAGTAGCGGAAGCGGTGGAAAATGCGCGTTACGTGGAAGAACATATGAACTTGATTGGGGGTGCAAGACCGACATTTTCGCATCGCCCGAGATTCATAGGAAAGGCCCCAAGGACATTTCCTAGGGGAGGGGACTCAAGGCCACTGCCATATGGTAACATATTCGTGCCAAGGACAGAAGTTGCAGGGATTTTAATGGCAGCAAGTGCAGCCCCTCGATCATCGCCAGCAATGCAGACAGGTCCAGTGGGACAAGTATAGTCCAGGATTTGCTACTTGGGAAGACGCCGAGACACTACAGCGAGACTATCCCTCACTATTTTGACCACCTCGAGAACATGTTTCTTGAAGGTGGGGTGTATGTAACACCACCTTTTGACTTGGACAACCAGGATTACCTGAGGCCTATACACTTTATTTTCTCGCCACGGTGAAACTATTAAGTAATACACTCAAACTTTAAAATTTATGAACCCTAACGAATGTTTAAGTGTTATTGATGATGATGCATGTAATGCGATCTATT